>CM024264.1:12230543-12541511 GCA_013621005.1 Aeschynomene evenia | reverse complement strand
CAAACCTAGTTTTACACTTAGTAGACTTCTAGGATTAACTTACAAATGTAAGAATTACACCAATTCAGAACTAGAAGATTTTGCAAAGTTAGAAAACAATTTCGTAAAATTGTCTTTCTGAGAAAGTTCTAAGTTTTCGCAAAATTTTTCAATTCAACAGAGTTTGGCACGTTTAATCAAGAGTTTAGCGCAAGAGTTTCGTCACATTGCTCTGGAATTGAACTCATATAATAGGCATCAAAGAGCCGCGAAATTAGAGGCTTTCACTTTGCTTATGTGGCTGTGTCCTTTTCAGAACGGCTCCTGCTACAGTCAGCGCAAATGAGGAACTTTTCAGAACTGCACAGTGCGCGTGTTCCCACTTCCTTGGCTAGTTGTAGCGAGCTTTCTGAGTCTGTTTGCAATCCTTGAGTCAGACACTTGGTTGCTTCTGAGTCCAACCTTCTAAGAGTTGTACGGACTTCTGAGGCTAACCTTCTGAGGGAAGACCCTTCTGAGAACTCTAGTCGCGAGGTCTTCTGAGACCCTTCTGAGGCGACAGTGTTCTTTCCTCAGAAACATGTTTTCACCTTCTGCGCTTCTGAGATATCCTTTCTGATATCTTTGGCGCTATGCTTTTATCAATTGATCTCGAGGTTACTTGATGTTTTGTCTGGTCTATGCTCATGGTATTGCAATAATTTATAGCTTTCTGAGACACTTAGCGCACATATTAGCAAACCTTAAGTAAAATTTTATACTTATGGCTTACCTTGTTATCATTAAAACTTTCATAACTCTAGAGAATTATGCTTAATTCTTCAGAAGGGTTCTGGAGCTTACAATCTCCCCCTTTTTGATGATAACAACTTAAGTCTTAAGATAATAATTTTGCTTAAGTTCAGAAGTGTTTTGAGTAAGTTCATAACTTATTCAGAATTCACTTTTGCTTTCTTAGAAACTAATTTAGCTTTCTGAGAGAAGGCTTCGTTATTTTCTTAGAAGGCTGAGATAATCAGTTCAAGTATGCAATGTATGATTACTGTTTGAGATTATCATTTCATAGCATGTATTTCATGATAATGTATGTATGAGATTCAGAAATATCAAGCTAAGTATATCAAGAGATGCCAAAAAATAATAAAAGATAGCATAAGATAGGTAAACATGAGATGCAAAAATGATTTTCATTTATGGTTTTGTAAAGATACAAAATATTTGGCTCCCCCTAAGTTGTTGCTCCCCTGAGTTCTAGCCTAGTGTTTACGATAGCCAATGTACAAAAATTTTATCATTTCTACTCCCCTTTGTTACATCAAAAGGGTGGCTAAGACATAAACGCCATCATTTTAGAACTACTGTCGTCTGGCAATGTAGCGTAGCAGCTGGCATATCTCCATGAGAATCTCGCTCTGTGTCGCATTCGAGCGCATTCTGGAGGGAGGTCAGAGGCAGTGGAAGGCTGTTGAGAAGATGAGGGTTGAGATGAAGGAGGACGAGAGACTTCAGCCTCAAGTACTTCATCGATTAAATCCCTTGTTTGATATTCAGGAGGTTCTTCTTCTGGGACAGCTTTACCTTCGATAGCAGCAAGTTCAATGGAAGGCTGCCTTTGAGTATCCTCAGCAACTAGAGCAAGGTCTAGATCAGAGGGTTGCCTAGCTGATGGTTGCTCCATAGCACCAGAAGTCTGAGCCTCGTCGGGGAGGTTGAAGGTTGATATTTGGCTATGCATGGCTTCAATGCACTTCAACTTCTCAGTTCGACCAAAGAAAGGCCGAAATTGCACAGAGGGTGGAGTGACTACCATCCTTCCCAGCTGAAAGCCGGAACCAATCATTGAGTCCGTTATTGAGAAACTGGGACCTTGTTGATCAAATGTAGGAGGAACCTCTGTTATATCTTGAGGAGGAACCTCTGGTTCCTTCTGAGAGTCCTTCTCAGATAGAGTTCCTTCTAAGGAACTGTGGGCAACAAATGCCTCAACTGCTGCAACTCCTGCAGCCATGGTAGCGTCAGCGCCCACCTCTGAGCTGAGCCCAGTGCTGGTGGTCCCTGGCACTACGTCATGTGTTGAGACATGAGTTTCCTCATGTTCCAAAGGGATCTCAGAAGAGAGGAGACCAACCTCAGAAGTTGGTTCAATTAAGCTTTCCTCATGCTGTAGTTGTTGTTGTTGTTGCATCGGAGCAGCTTCTGGAGTCTCAGAAGGTTGATCCAGAGCTTCTGGACGTCACGCATCGTCTGAGCCAATGACTCAGCATTGACAGTAGCAACTTCAGTTGTGGTTGCCTCAGAAAGTTCCACCATAGAAACCTCAGATGGCTTCTTCTGGGGCTCTTTCTTGGAGCTTCCAGCATCTGGAGTGCGATGCTCAATGCGAAAGCGTGCCGCATCTTCTTCCCGGAAGAGGAATCAGCGACATTTCCTCCATGCCCCTGAATGTCTTCTCTGGTGGGGGAGACATTTCCAGATGGAGAGGAGTGCTGAGAAGCTTCTGCTTCTTCTTCAACAGCAGCAGTAGTAGCAGCAGCGGTGTGCAGCAGTAGCAGTAACGGCTACAATTTCTTTACCGTCGTCTTGGCGGGCTCTGTTTCTTGGTGGTTTTTATCCCCACTCCTTTGTGAGTTTTTCCCTGATATTTCAAGGAATGTAGGAGTTTAGTTTTAAATTGGTGGGTTTAAAACCATCAACAGAATCAGAAATAGGAATTGAAGTAGAAGAAGAGTGAAGAAATGAAGGTGGAGCGTTAGAGTTAGCTTTACCAAACGACCACGTTTCTTTTTCCCTTCTGGTGGCACGTCTGGACTTGGAGAGTGGAGGTGCTTTCCTTTTTCTGGTCATGGGTTGCTCAGATGTGTTTCTTCTGAGTCTTCAGCAGCCTCAACAACCGTAGGTGCCTTCTGAGGAGTCTTTTGAGCTTCTTCAGAAGCCATACTCCTTGTCACCCTTGTTGGAGAAGGATGAGTCACCTTTTGCTTCTTCTTCTTCTTTTCTGAAGGATCGGAAACCTTTTCCTTTCCTTCTCAGCCTTAGATGGCTGGATGGGACCAGCAGCTCCCTTAGAAGGCTTTGCTTCTCCTTCTTCTTAGGTGCCCCCGTATCTGGTACCTTCTTCTTCTTGATGTTGTTGAAGGTGACCATGGAGAACTTACTGTGGTTGAAGACGTACTCATAGTCTTCAAGTGGGAAGGAGAAATGGTTGAGGATTCTGGTCAGAAGGCTTCCGTAAGGTAGACTTGTGAGAGCCTCTTTGGATGAGCCTGGTGCATCATGTAGTTGAGCACCATCCTCCCAAAATCTACTCTTTCCTTTTTCAGTAGGTGGTACAGCAGGCAGGCATCCATGGTGGTAACGTTCCCCATGTCTCCAATCCGAGGGAGAAGGGTGTGTTGCACAACGGAGAAGATGATTCTAGCCTCTTGCGTGAGATGAGGCACCTTTACTCCCTTGAGTGGTAGGCTGTTGCTACCAGTCAGAAGTGTCACGACTTCTTCTTCCGAGTCATCTACCTCCTTGACCCATTCTGGGTCGTCGGCGATGACAGCACCACCATTCAAGGTCTTGAAGACTTTGTTGATGTCAGAGGAGGAGAAGCGGATCTGTTGGTCACCAATTTTGCTCTTGACCCCTTTGTTGGTGAACCTTTCTATTTGCGAATAGAAGGCTCTTACCACATTTGGGTAGCACACGTCCTCGGAGCTCATCATGGCTGGCCATCCAGGTTGCTTGAGGAAGGTGAATTGGATTTCGTCCACCTGATTGTAGACATTGAGAGGCAACACCCTTCCCATGGCAAGATTCCGTGGGAGATAAGTCTTGTGGAATAGGGACTGCATTTCTTCATTGTCATAGAGAATATCTTCGGATATCTCATTGAGATTGTTTCTCATTAAGCCCTTGATTTCTCCAGAGACGGCCATTTGAAAGAAAGGTTTGAGGTTTGAGAAGAGATAGAGAAGAACAAGAGAGAGAGAGAGAAAGAGCAAATGAAGATTAGAAAGCGAGGAGAGGTTTTGGTAAGTTTTTGAGCGTAAAGTGCTCAAATGAAACAATGCTATAAGTATTTATAGACATGGCTGATAACTAGCCGTTTCCTGCCACTTATCCAAAAGTTACCGTTGGTAACTAGTTTCTCGGAAGGTACCTTTCTGAGAGAGGTGGTCCTTCTGAGAAATCCTCCTTCTGAGAGATGTTTCAGAAGATCTCCTTTCTGAGAGATGAGTCTTCTGAGAACAAATTTTCTCAGATAGAGTTTTTTGTGTTTTCCTACTTCTAGCTCAGAAGCTTAGTTCTACTGTTCGTCTCAGAGTCTAAACTAGGACTAAGGGGGGGTTTCTAAGAGAGAGTTTTTAAATTTCAAAGCACTTAGAAACATCTTAGATTGAGAAATCCTTTCAGAACATTGAAACGATCCTCGGGTAAAGGCTTTGTAAATATATCTGAGATTTGATCCTCAGTATTTACAAATTTGAGTTCAATGTCGCCTTTTTGCACATGATCCCTAATAAAATGATGTTTATATCAATGTGCTTGGATCGAGAATGCTGAATAGGATTCTTAGCTAAGTTGATAGCACTTGTATTATCACAGAGGATAGGGATTTTGGTATACCTTATTGATAATCAAGTAGCTGATTCTTAATCCAGAGCATCTGAGAACAGCAGTTCGCAGCAGATACATATTCAGCTTCAGCAGTTGATAGGGCGATCGTATTTTGCTTCTTGCAAGACCAAGTGATCAAGCATTTTCCAAAGAAGCAGCAGCAGCCACTTGTGCTTTTGCGATCTATCCTATCTCCAGCGTAGTCGGCATCGCAGTAACCTACAACATCAGAAGAACAACCTTTCTCGTACCAAAGACCAAGATTAGTAGTTCCACTTAAATATCGTAAAATTCGCTTAACTGCAGTCAAGTGTGATTGTTGGGCTTAGACTGGAATCTAGCACAGATCCCAACACTGAGTTGGATATCTGGTCTGGAGGCAGTTAAGTAGAGAAGTGAGCCAATTATCCCTCGATAGTTGCTTTCTGAGACTTTCTCACCATCTTCATCCAAGTCAATTACTTGAGAGGGATGCATGGAGTGCTCATGGGTTTGGCCTTATCCATCAGAAACTTCCTCAGAAGTTCCTTGGTATACTTTTCTTGATGAATAACTGTCTCTTCCGACTCTTGCTTGATTTGCAATCCTAGGAAGAATTTTAATTCTCCCATCATGCTCATCTCGAATTCACCTTGCATAAGCTTGGAGAATTCTTTGCAAAGGCATTCATTGGTTGCGCCAAATATTATGTCATCAACATAAATCTGGACAATCAAGAAGCCAGAGTCTTCTGAGAGCGTAAAAAGAGTTGTGTCCACTTTCCCTCTTGAGAATCCGTTTTTAAGCAAAAAAGAACTCAATCTATCGTACCAAGCTCTTGGTGCTTGTTTCAAACCATAGAGAGCCTTTGTAAGCTTGAATACGTGATTCGGGAATGCATCATTCACAAAACCAGGAGGTTGTTTTACATAAACTTCCTCAGAAAGGTATCCATTCAAGAAGGCGGACTTAACGTCCATCTGATAGAGTTTGAAACCTTTATGTGCAGCAAAAGCTAGCAACATTCTGATAGCTTCCAATCTTGCGACTGGAGCAAAGTTTCATCATAGTCTATCCCTTCTTGTTGGTTGTACCCTTGAGCAACCAATCTTGCCTTGTTTCTCACGACTTGACCGTTTTCATCAAGTTTGTTTCGAAACACCCATTTAGTCCCAATGACACTCTTGCCTTTGGGTTTCTGAGTCAGTTTCCAAACTTGATTTCTCTCGAATTGGTCAAGTTCATCCTGCATGGCATTTACCCAGCTAGGATCATCTAACGCCTCTTCTATGGAATCTGGTTCAAGTTCAGAGACCATAGCAAGATTTGTATAGTTCCTTCTGGTTCTCACGCCACTTTCTGGATTGCCCAAGACTTCATTCTGAGAGATGTTCTTCAAGTCTCTTGAACCTCTGATCCCTTTAGGAGTAGGGTTCTGAGAACGAGACACAGAAGGTTCTCTTTCTGAGTCATCAGAAGCTTGTCCTTCTGAGAATCTAGGTTCCATTGTATTTTGAAAAGTAGATTCTCTAGGTTCTGGAGCTTTGATGATGTTACTAGATTTTTCTTTAGATGAAGATGATTGTTCCATGGGTTGGAAGTCAGTCTCATCATCTATAAGAATTTTCCTTTTGGCTTTCTCAGAAGAGATGTTGAGTTTCTCAAATTCATCTTCTAAGTCAGCACCTTTCTGAGACAGGTCCTTACTAAGTTCTTTGAACTTAATATGGATTGTCTCTTCAACACATTTACTCCTTTTGTTATATACTCTGTAAGCTTTAGAGGCTGAGGAGTATCCTAGGAAGTATCCATCATCGGACTTAGGATCAAACTTGGAGAGTTTGTCCTTTGTGTTGAGAATAAAACAAGAAGAACAAATATATGGAAATAAGAAATGTTTGGTATTTTATTCTTCCAAAGCTCGTAAGGTGTCTTTTTCAGAATTGGTCTTAGAAAGACTCGATTCTGAATGTAGCATGAAGTATTTACTGCTTCAGCCTAGAAACCTTTTGAAAGTCCACTTTCTAAGAGCATTGTTCTTGCCATCTCTTGAAGGCTTCGATTCTTTCTCTCAGCTACTCCATTTGTTGAGGAGTTCTGGGAGATGAGAATTCGTGAGCTATGCCCAGATTTTCACAAAGCTTTTCAAAAGCATGATTCTCAAATTCACCACCATGATCTGATCTAATGGCATGAATGTGCGAATCTTTTTCAGTTGAAACTCTTTTCGCAAATGCCTTGAACTTCTCAAAAGTTTCTTCCTTAGAAGCTAGAAAGAAAACCCAAGTGAATCTGGAGTAATCATCCACTATGACAAGACCATAGCGTTTTCCAGAAAGGGAAGCTGTTCTGGTTGGTCCGAATAGATCCATGTGGAGCAGTTCCAGTGGTTTCTGAGTAGAAATACCACTTTTACTGGGAAAGGAAGCCTTGGTCTATTTCCCTTTTTCACAGAAGTCGCAGGTTGCATCCTTCTGATACTTAATTCTGGGAAGGCCCTTTACAAGTCCTTTCTGAGAGAGTTCAGAAAGAAGTCTCATATGGGCATGACCAAGTTTCTTATGCCATAGCCATTTGTCTTCTTGGATAGAGACAAGGCATTCCACATTTTGATCCTTTAGATCATCCAGATGGATAACATAAATGTTACCAACACGTTTTCCTTCCAGAACGATCTTGTCATTTGTGAGATTAATCACATGACAATACTTGGCATAAAACTCAACCTTTAAGCCTTTGTCACAAAATTGACTAATGCTTAATAGATTGTGAGTTAAGCCATCGACCAAAAGTACATCTGAGATTTGGTGAGAGGAATCCTTACCAACATCTCCGATTGCAGTGACTCTCCCCTTAGCGCCATCACCGAATCGCACTGTTCCGCCTTTCTTGGGCTTGAGACTTCTGAACCAGTGCTTGCTTCCAGTCATGTGCCTTGAGCAGCCACTGTCAAGGTACCACTGCTCATCGTGGTGGTGGAGCAGAGCTTGATGATGCACCTGCAGTCACAAAGTTAACAGATTTAGGTACCCATTCTTTGTTGGGTCCTTGCTTGTTAGCTTTCTTGGACTTTTGGCTTCTTTTCTTAGAGAGGTCATGGTTTTGAGAGTCAGAGACCTTTTGTTTGCCCTTTTCAGAAGCACTTGCTTTCTAAGAAGTTTTTCCCTTCTGAGAGGGGTTAGTCTTCTTAGAAGGCTTAGCTTTCTGAGTTTTCTTTTGAGCCTTCTGAGGCTTAGAGATTTTTCCTTTTTCCAACATAGGACATTTTTCAGAACCATGGCCACTCTTAAAACAGGCTATGCACGTGCGAGGTGATTTAGTTAAGGATGGATCAATATCATTTGGTTCGAAGATCTCTTCATAACCGAGTCCACTCTTATCCTTGTAAGGTTATCCTTGTAAGGTCTTTGACCACCAAGCAAGAGTGTCAACATTTTTTCACCTTTGACCATCTTAACCAAGTCAGAAGTGAGAAGTTCATTTGTCTTTTGTAATTCTATCAAAGCCAGTTCGGCTTTTTCAACAGTCACAGAAGACATTGTTTCTAAAGCTTGATAGAGGTTGTGACTTTCAAGATATCTATTTTTAAAGTCATCTCTTTCAAGCCTTAGGTTCTCTACTTCTTGAATTAGTCTAGCATTTTCAGCTTCTAAGGATTTAAAAGACTTTCTTAGTTTGGTGAAACTGTTAGCTAATTCGTTTGAGTCTCTCAGAAGCTCTTCATAGAGTTCTGAGATCTCATTGTATGAGTATGAGAGAGGAGGAGAGTTTGGTACCTCTTCTGACTCAGATTCTGTTTCCAGAATATAGTCAGTACCGGCCATGAAGCAGACATTAGCTTCCTCTTCACTTTCTGACTCAGAGTCTTCCTCTTCTGAGTCACTCCATGTAGCAGCCATTGCCTTCTTCTTCTTCTTGGGAATGAACTTCTTCTTTCCCTTGTTCTGAGGGCACTCCGTTCTGAAGTGGCCCTTTTCTCCACAACCAAAACATGTGGCATCAGAAGACTTTGACTTTCCTTTTCTAGGTGTGATCTCTTTGTCTTTGCTTGGTCTTCTCTTCCAAGCTTTCTTCATTTTCCTTACTAGAAGAGAGATGTCATCTTCATCGGAATCTGAGTTTTGATCATTTTCAGACTCAGATATTTCTTCAGCCTTTAGAGCTTTTGAAGTCTTTTTGATCTGACTTTTCAGAGCTAGAGCTTTCTGAGGTCTTGAGGATGAAGATGGTCCTCCAAGTAGTCCTTCAAGCTCAATCTCGTGAGTTCTGAGTGAGCCAAATAATACATCTAAACCCAGCTGATTTAGATCCTTTGCTTCTTGGATGCTGTCACCTTTGGGCGCCACTTGGCAGAGAGGCTTCTGAGAATTTTCTCACCATCTCAGCGTTGGAGTAGGTCTTTCCCAAGACCTTTAGCTGATTTATGATGTGGAGAAATCTTATTGACATGTTGTCAATAGTTTCCTCAGGTTGCATGCAGAAGGACTCGTACTTATGTACAAGCATTGATACCTTAGTTTCCTTGACTTCATCATTTCCTTCGTGCAGCATGTGTAATCTTTCCCAAATTTCTTGAGCGGTATCACACGACACAATCTTGTCGTATTCTACCTTGGGCAAGGCGCAGAGAAGAATGTATTTAGCTTTGAAGTTGAGTTGTATCTTCTCCTTCATCTCTTGAGTCCATTCATCCTTAGGGACTCGTCTTGTATAGGTTCTGAGTGCTGGAGGTGCAGCTCCTGGCTCAGCGTCTGTTGCAACTACAGCATCCTCTGTAATTGTCTGCAGAGGCTGATAGTCTCCATTCTCGATCCTATCCCATAAGTCCAAACTGGTATGCTTGATGAACTGCGTCATCCTGTCACGCCAGTAGTCGAAGCTGTCTCCGAGAAACATCGGAGGTCTGTTTATTGAAGCCCCATCTGATATGAATGCAGCTGGTGAGTTCATATTTCCCTTCGTGGATCTTTTTCCTTGACACTGCGAAGTGCTCAACCCCTTAAGGACCGAGCTCTGATGCCAATTGAAAGTGTATGTGTGCACGAGAAGGGGGGGGGGGGGTTGAATCGTGCAAGTTTTGAAATTGCTTATTAAAACTTTTACTTAGAAAGCTGTTTTTACTCAGAAGGTATGATTAAGAGTTTGCAGCGGAAAATGCTTTCTGAGAAGATTAAGTTTCTGAGAACTTAGTCTTTCTAAGAAAGTTTCTTTCTGAGGGATTTTAAGAAAACGACTTAAGGTTTGAGTTTCTTAAAAGCTTTCTAATTTTGATCAATAAGGTTTTCACGAGACCTCTTAATTAAAGTTGTGATAGAGTTTTTCTCAAAGATTTTGACACGTAATAAGTTAGGGAGAAAAGCTTAACACAAGGGATTTTATACTGGTTCGGTTATAACCAACCTACTCCAGTCCTCAACCTTCAGTTGAGAGTTCTTAGATATTTTTCTTAATGTGCCTTCTCAGACAACACTGCCTTTACCACGTAAAGGACTTCCACCACTTCACAACCCGAAGTGGATTTCCTTGCCTCACACTAGAGGACTTCCTTGCCTTAAACAATTAAGGACTTCCCTGCCTTAATCAAATAAGGACTTCCTTGCCTTAAACAAATAAGGACTTCCTTGCCTCAAACACTAGAGGACTTAAAACTGCCTTCAAACAACGAAGGACTTAGCGTTTTTCAGAAAGTTTGTTTTGATCGAAAACAACTACCAAGACTAAGTTACAAACCTAGTTTTACACTTAGTAGACTTCTAGGATTAACTTACAAATGTAAGAATTTACACCAATTCAGAACTAGAAGATTTTGCAAAGTTAGAAAAACAATTTCGTAAAAATTGTCTTTCTGAGAAAGTTCTAAGTTTTCGCAAAATGATTTTCAATTCAACAGAGTTTTGGCACGTTTAATCAAGAGTTTTAGCGCAAGAGTTTCGTCACATTGCTCTGGAATTGAACTCATATATATAGGCATCAAGGAGCCGCGAAATTAGAGGCTTTCACTTTGCTTATGTGGCTGTGTCCTTTTCAGAACGGCTCCCTGCTACAGTCAGCGCAAAATGAGGAACTTTTCAGAACTGCACAGTGCGCGTGTTCCCACTTCCTTGGCTAGTTGTAGCGAGCTTTCTGAGTCTGTTTGCACTTCCTTGAGTCCAGACACTTGGTTGCTTCTGAGTCCAACCTTCTAAGAGTTGTACGGACTTCTGAGGCTAACCTTCTGAGGGAAGACCCTTCTGAGAACTCCTAGTCGCGAGGTCTTCTGAGACCCTTCTGAGGCGACAGTGTTCTTTCCTCAGAAACATGTTTTCACCTTCTGCGCTTCTGAGATATCCTTTCTGATATCTTTGGCGCTATGCTTTTATCAATTGATCTCGAGGTTACTTGATGTTTTGTCTTGGTCTATGCTCATGGTATTGCAATAATTTATAGCTTTCTGAGACACTTAGCGCACATATTAGCAAAACCTTAAGTAAAATTTTATACTTATGGCTTACCTTGTTATCATTAAAACTTTCATAACTCTAAGAGAATTATGCTTAATACTCTCATATGAAATGCATTTTCATCAAATTGAACATTCCTAGAAATAAAAGTTTTTCCAGTAGGTGATAAACACTTATATCCTTTATGTTAGCTCCAGAGCCTTTTTAAATGAGTTTTGAATGATAAAAATCATTTAATATGATAAACATTTTTGTTTGAAGCATTTGAATTATATTCAATACATTCTAATATGTTCAGAAGCTGATATAGTATATGATTGCTGCTCTTACAAGATCAGAAGCTAGATTAATCTTGGTAAACTAAGGTATAGGTCTAATAAAGTGAATTTCATCATAACTGACCTAGTTAACTAAGTTCAGAAGCTAGATAAAACACTAGAAAACTCATTTCTCTAGTTCAGAAGCTAAAAGTATAAGTGATAGTCATTTAGAAGCTCATTCTATGAATCTAGCGTTTTTAGCTCAAGCTCAGAAGCTGTTCTACATGATATATTTATTATGATCAGAAGCTAAATGATATATTCAGAAGCTAAGCTTGTGTACTTTTAACAAGCTCAGAAGCTAAGTTCGCTCAGAACTATTTCAGAAACTGTTTTTATACTCATATTATATTTTATTCTGAAACAAATTAATTTATAAATGGTTATACATATTTGTTTTATTCAAAAAACCTTTATAAAATATATGAATTGAACCGTTCCACAAAAAGAGCTTACGAAGAAGCAAAGATAATATATTATATTCATAAGTGGAGCACGTTTCATAAAGTCGAGACATGGGACAGTGCATTTAAGCACTAAGCACATTTATTCTTAATATTCTAACATCCATTGGCTCGATTCTAGCTAAAGCATTGCAGGATATCGTAGCATGGGCATTATCTCGAACATATCCATGAAATGAAGGAATCAAAGCTTCGAAGTTCCAAATAACAAAGACTCAATGTATTAAAAATACATTTTGAATCAAAAGCATGCAACGGATACTCAAACGGCTAAAAGAAACATTCCAGGCTATAAATGTGAAGCATATACTACTGGAAGAAGCAGAACACAAGCGAACAAATCTATTTCCAAGCTTCTTATTCTCTTGTAAATTAGTATATAGCTTCTTACACTTTTTCTTTATTGTAAATCATTCATAAGTGTCTTAGCCTTTCTTGAAAGTCTTTCTCTTGAAAGAAAAACACTTTCCTGTAACCAAAGAAAATATTCTTGCTCTAGCAAGTCATTCTAAGAAGTGTCATTATTTGGGATTAAAGTTTAGTTTCATCTAAACTCTCAAATAATCAACCTACGAGTCCCCTGGACTCAAATCATCATATTGTTTAAGGTCAAAAGTCTTTCTCAGTTGAGGAAGCAAGTGAAAAGTCCAGCCTCTGAAGTGAGATTGGCAAAAGTCCTTTTCAAGTGAAGAGAAGGCAGAAGTCTTGCCTCTGAAGGAGGTGAGCAAGAGAAGTCCAGCCTCTGGAGGAGATTGGCAGAAGTCTTTCCCTAGTGAAAGGGTGAGCAAGATGTTTGGATTGAAGAAAATATCAATCCTGATTTGTAACTCTAATTGAAAGATAGTGAAACTTAAACTAGTTGGTTTGAGAACTGGAGTAGGTAACGGATAGACCGAACCAGTATAAAAATACAAGTGTAAAATCTCTCTAAACCTTAAACTCTTTGAATTATATGTTATAAACTGTTAGAATAACTTTTGAACTAATTCAAAGGATTCTAAGGGGTTCAGAAGCTACCTCAGAAGCTTCTGAAATCACTTTTCTAAGGTTTAAAGTAACCACTGCTTCTGAACCCACTTCAGAAGCTTGATTACAATTAAAGCTTAGAATCTTATCCTCTGAAATAATTTCGCTGCCATCTAAAGAGTCAACAAGCCTTTCAAAGCTTGAAAAGACTATTTTTACATTTCAGAGAAAATTTTAAATAGGTAAAGAAGCACGATTCAACCACCCCTTCTCGTGCAAAACATTACTTTCAATTGGCATCAGAGCTCGGCCTTGGGATTGAGCAACTAACATTGCTAAGGACAAAGATTCAAGGGACTGTAGGAGATTCATGGGCTCAAACAACATGTTCTTACCCGAAGGTGCATCTCTCACTAGACCACCAATGTTTGATGGACACGACTATGCCTACTGGAGAGATAGAATGGAAATGTTTGTGTCTTTCACAAGTCTTGACTTATGGAACATAATCATAAACGGAAACTATGTCCCTACAGAAGAGATTGAGCAAACACAACCAGCAACAGCAGAGAGAGAAGCCAAGAAAATTAAAACCACAAGAACCATTCCTAAGAGCGAATGGACCCAAACTCATAAAGATATGGCACAGTTGAATTTCAAAGCAAAATATCTCATAATGTGTGCACTTCCTAAATCTGAATATGATAAAATCACATCTTGTGACACTGCTCAAAAGATGTGGCAAAAACTTGCTGTACTTCATGAAGGTACAGATCAAGTTAAGGAAACTAAAGTTTCAATGCTTGTGCACAAATATGAGACCTTCAAAATGCTTCAAGGAGAAACCATTGATGAGATGACTACAAGATTCATCTACATCACAAATCAACTGAAAGCTCTGGGAAAAACATATACCAACTCTGAAATGGTGAGAAAAATTCTCAGAAGCTTAACTCCTATGTGGAGACCAAAGGTGACGGCTATCCAAGTTCATTGGGTCTCTGAACACCCTTAGCATAGATTCGCTCATTGGGTCTCTTAAAACTCTTGAAATAGAACTAGAGTCACAGGAGCCTAGTACCTCAAAAGTTCAGAGAAACATGGCTCTAAAATCTACACACAAGAAGCAAAAGAAAGTCAAAGCTTTTGTAGTTCCTCAAGAATCCGAGTCAGAAGCTGCAGAACCAGAAGAAGACTCTGAGAGTGAAAAACTCTCCATGCTCGTTCGAAGGATCTCAAAGATTTGGAAAAACAAAGGTAAAAGATTTCAAAACAAAAGAGCCTTTGTAAAGAAAGATGAAAAGGGCAAAGGAAAAATAGATACTCTAATGTGCTATAACTGTAATGAGAAAAGACACTACAAAAATGAATGCCCAAAAATAAAATCATCTACCTCCAAGAAAAAATTCTTCCCAAAGAAGAAAGCTATGGCTGCCACTTGGAGTGAAGATGAAGAAAAAGAAGCTTCTGAAGATGAAGACACTGAGGAAGAAGCAAACCTTTGCTTCATGGCGGATCTGGAACACTCAGAAGCTGAGGAAGAAGGCTCAGAATCTGGAGAAGAGGTTAATGAATCTGACTCTGAATTTACTTTTGAAGAACTAAGTGAACTATATCGTGATCTATTAAATGACTCAAGGAATTTACTTGCTCATTACAAAAGAAACACAAAAGAATTGAAAATTTTGAAAAATGAAAATGAGGTGTTAAAATCTAAAAACAAGAAGCTGAAAACTAACAATGACATTTTAAAAAGGGATTTTAAAACTATCTGCGAAAAACTTGCAGCTTTTGAAGGTGCCTCTGAACCTTCAAAAAAATTGCAAAATGAGATTTCTGAACTAAAGAGGATTAACAAGCTTCTCACTGAAGATTTTAACAAATTCCTTGGGAGTTCTAAAGCACTCAACCTAATGCTAGGATCTCAAAGACCATATCTATGCAAAGAAGGATTAGGTTATGATGCTTCTGAACATGATAGTAGCTCATCTAACTCAAATCAAACAAGATGTACAGTTTGTTGGAAAATTGGCTATACTTCTGAAAGATGCTATAAATTAAAAAGAGGTAAACCTTCCACAAAAACAAAGTTTAAACAAAACTCAACCTCTGGACAGTTTAAACATCATCAAAGACAGAAAGGGCCTGAGAAGACTAACTGATAGGATGCGAAATTCTGTGCATTCTTTATCCATATATGTCCATCTTGCATCCTTTATTGCATTAATAATAGTTGTTTGCTTTGTTTTTGCATATTTTCACTTCCTTGGTTGGTGTGACAATTTTACATCTTTTTGAGGCTTGTTAGTGGCACCTTGGTCTTGTTATCTTTTGATGCACTCTTGGGTAGTGTTTTGTGATTTCAGGAGTCTAGGCCGGAGCTACTTCGAGTCTTGGGAGCATTGGGAGCGTTGGAGCGAAGGAGCGGACGCATTGGCAAGTCGGAGAAAGCAACTTAATATTGAAAATGCTGTGTTGGTCGCTAGCCACCACTTTTTGGTCGCTAGCCACCAAGTCCTGACAGCATCATCAAATTTTGCATAATTTTGCAAATTGATCCTTCTAGCTTTGTATTAATGAAACTTTTGTAATTTTGCTGAGACACTGTTTGACACCTTTTCTTTAGCCTTAGTTTAGGTTATTTTATTAGGGAATTCTAGAGTGAGAAGCTCTCCCTTCTCTCTTGAATTTCTCTCTATTTCTACACACTTTGTTCTTACTCTTTTCACACAATTCTCCAAGTTCAATTTAATTTCTAATTTCATTTCCATCTTTGTTATTGCTTTTATTTCTTGTTTCTTACTTGCCCTTTTAATTATGGTTGAGTAGTTTCTTCATTCTTGGTGTTGGGTAATGCTAGAATCACATTTTCTCTTGAAACTCATTGCATGATTTTGCTCTTGCTTCCTAATCTCTTGGTTCCAAATGCATTTATAGTTTGTTTGTGTGGATCTATGCTTGCTGATTTTAATTGTATATCTTGAATGCATTTTAGTTTCTTGATTGAGAGATTATTGTGCATTTGAGTGTTTTTGGGTGTTGAATGAGGATTATCATTTGATGCCCATTTGCTAGGAGAGTAGGAATAATTCTTGATTGAGAATTAGGTTTGCATATGTTTAGGATAATTTTACTATTTTGGTTTGGATTCAAATCATTTTGGTTGAATAATTCTTATGCATGTGTAAGTTGCTTGCAAGGTGTTTGATAAAATGCCTAGGTGGGTTTAGGATGGGGAAAATATGGTTTGATGCATGTCCCAACACCAAGACTCTTTTGCATTGTTATTTTCCTTTATTTGCATAGCTTTATTTACTTCTTGCATAATCCCAAATCTACATATACTATACACACTAGATCAATGATATAAGCCTCCTTGAGAGACGACTTGGGTTGACTAGCTATACTACTATAGTTAATCAATTCAATACCTTTTTGGGAACTTATTTTAAATTCTAAATTGATCGTTGGTTGAGAGAATTAACGACGCTCTTAGCTCAACATCAATTTTTGGCGCCGTTGCCGGGGAGGCTTAAAATTTGATCTTTGTGCATAGTTATTACTATTTTATATTAAAAAATACACAAAAACATAATAAAAATTCTGCATTTTCTGGTTTAGTGCAGAATTTTTCTGCTTTATTTAGTTTTTCATGTCTCTTACACCTTCTATGGTATCTATGGATGACTCGGTTGCACCCCGATCCACCACTAGAACGTTTTGACCCGAAAATGGAAGAATCTTAAGGAACTAAAGGCGTTCTAGAGGGTTGGTGGTGTTGAGGACATAAGAGAGTTAGGTGTTAATGTGTTTTAAGTCCTTTTTCTTGTTTTTCTCTTTTGTTATTTTTGTTCTTTCATATTTTTTCTTATTTTGAAACTAACATGGATACTAATGCTTATTTTGGTGCCCAAGATTTTTGCTTTTATGGCCATGTAGGGGTAGTTGAGGAGCCTCCACCTCCACCTCCACCTCTACCCTCATTACCCTCTATTCCCTTGGAGGATAGTCCACAATTTCATGAGTCTTCACCCATTGAGGTATTCTACGTGTTGGAGCCTTGTGACCCCTTGGATTGTGACATGGAAGTTGATGCCGAGGAGAACTCGGATGATGATGAGATTCTTTATGAGGACCCACCGCCGCCACCTTGTGAGTTAGAAGGAAAAGGAATCGTGGAGAAATCTCATCTTTGTGTCGAGGCTACTGCAGGAGCTTCTTCATTAGCGGATTTCACCATGGGACCTTGTGAAGCGGTTGGTGTTGCGGTCATTCCTTCCCTACCCTCGATCGAATTCATTTTCCTTGGTTCGAGGCCATTCTCCCTCTCTCGCCATGAGTTCGCCTTCCTAGAGACGGATGCACAGCTCCTTGCCATTTGTGGGGGGTCAACATCTTCTCAAATTGAGGCACCTTGGGAACCACAGTCTTTTGGTTTTGTCCATGTGAAGGCTTCTTGTGAGGTTCACCATCCCTCCTCACTTGAAGTTCGTTGCTCTTGGGATGCTTGGTCAAAGGGGAGTTCTCACTCCCCAAGGAACAAATTGCGGGCCAAGATGCATGGGTCCGGAGACAAGAAGAGGATAATGCTTTGTGGTTTCGTTTGCTTATTATGGGATCCCGGCGGAGGCGTTGAGACCACTCTGTGGTGGAAGCTCTAGGACCAATTCAGGCATAAGCCGCCTTAAGGGAGTTTCTACAACTTTCTTTTATTTTATGTTTTGCATTTAAATTCAATAAAGCATGTTTTAGGTAAATTTTCACATGTTGTGTGATAGTTTAGGTAGTTTGTTTGTTTGAATTAGTGACTTGTTCGGTGAGTTTTCTTGTTCTAGGCTTGTTGTTTGCATTTCCATTTGTTAGGAATTATATTTTGGTAGTTTAGGGTAGTTTTAGCTTCATTTAACTCAATTTTCTACATAAATTCTGCACTTAGGATGAGTTGGTCGCTAGCCACTAACACCGCCGTCGCGCGCCGTGGAAAACTTTCTGCCAAAGGCACGATCAGCACTTGGTCGCTAGCCACCATGCATCTGGTCGCTAGCCACCACCCTGCTCGTGGCGCACCACCAACCTGCTCGTGGCGCGCCACCAACCTGCTCGTGGCGCGCCACCACCCATTTTCAAAAAAGAAAAAAAATCGAAAAAAAGTCTGAAAATGAAAAGTTTAGGTAGTTTAGGTTCACTTTGTGTGCTCCTTGTCTTTCTTTGTTGCTTTGTAGATGTTGTGCTTGAGACATTCATCATTTTTAGGTGGTTAGGTGTTCCAACACAGTTGCATTTCATTTAGTTTTTAATTCTTGCTTGGTGATTGATCTTAATTTGTATAGATGATTTGTGTTTGGATACGCACCTTGTGAGATTTTGAGCCTTCATTGGTTGGCCACATTACATGTCATGCCATTATTTTTGTGTGTATCTCTTGTGGACTTTGTCGTTCTAAGGTTTGCCTTATCTCTTAATTGAGGCTACGTTTTCATATGCATTCTTGAGTGTGATAGAGGCATTTTTCTTCTTTAGCTTACAGCCATGTTGTCCACCCTCAACATTACCATTGTCAGCCCCTTTGAACCTTATATCTCATTTCTTTTATCTTAGCTCATCTTTCGCCTAAAAAGTGAAAAACCATTTTACACCCTACCTTAGGAAAGTGGAGTAGCATTGGTTTTATCATTTTGTGTGCTTGAGTCTAAGTGTGGGGGTTTGCCGTGGACGGCAAACTTTTAAGTGTGGGGGAGGGACATCTTGATGTGTTGATGTGAAAAATGGTGTGAATTGTATGTAATTATTATGTAAGTGAAAAAAAAAATTTATATACATGAGCAAAGGAAGAAAAGCACACA
Source organism: Aeschynomene evenia (assembly GCA_013621005.1). Lineage (NCBI taxonomy): Eukaryota > Viridiplantae > Streptophyta > Magnoliopsida > Fabales > Fabaceae > Aeschynomene > Aeschynomene evenia. The sequence goes on along the minus strand of CM024264.1, from coordinate 12,522,915 downwards.
AAAGCAAAGTAAATTCAAGGTCAAAGACCTCATGTTTAAGTATTTAAAGGTTCAAAGTGCAAGAAAAGAGCAAAGCTCTTGTGCTTGTGCTTTTGTGTGCTTGGAAGTCCCTCTTGTATTTAATTGAGACTCACATAACCAATGCTAGTCTAACTTTCTTGGGTCCTTTAGCTCACTTATCCATACATTCCACACCTTGACCTTGGCCTCGTTACAACCAAAATAAAGTCCTCTTGATTCTTGGGTGCATTGAATGCTAGTAGTGGAGATCTAGAGGTTTGGCAAACCTACGTCGAATGCTTGGTCTAACAAGAGAATTGAGAGGAAGACCAAGCCACTATATAAGTGAGTTGAGCGCATACACACTCCTCTGAGGTCCTTCCATTTCATCTATGCATTTTAAGAGATTTTTGCTTGGCTTTTGATGTTGTGCCTCTTGATGTTGAAATGTTTGGTTGTTGGAATTTCTTGCTGCTTTAATTGTTTTCTTGGTCTTAAGCCAGAGCACTTTTGAGCATTCATTGAAAGCCAAGTAGCACCTTGTTTCTTTTGTTTTGATTTGTTAGCTTTAGTATCTCTTGCATGAGGACATGCAAGTGGATAAGTGTGGGGGTATTTGATAGGATGCGAAATTCTGTGCATTCTTTATCCATATATGTCCATCTTGTATCCTTTATTGCATTAATAATAGTTGTTTGCTTTGTTTTTGCATATTTTTACTTTCTTGGTTGGTGTGGCAATTTTACATCTTTTTGAGGCTTGTTAGTGGCACCTTGGTCTTGTTATCTTTTGATGCACTCTTGGGTAGTGTTTTGTGATTTCAGGAGTCTAGGCCGGAGCTACTTCGAGTCTTGGGAGCATTGGGAGCGTTGGAGCGAAGGAGCGGACGCATTGGCAAGTCGGAGAAAGCAACTTAATATTGAAAATGCTGTGTTGGTCGCTAGCCACCACTTTTTGGTCGCTAGCCACCAAGTCTTGACAGCATCATCAAATTTTGCATGATTTTGCAAATTGATCCTTCTAGCTTTGTATTAATGAAACTTTTGTAATTTTGCTGAGACACTCTTTGACACATTTTCTTTAGCCTTAGTTTAGGTTATTTTATTAGGGAATTCTAGAGAGAGAAGCTCTCCCTTCTCTCTAGAATTTCTCTCTATTTCTACACTCTTTGTTCTTACTCTTTTCACACAATTCTCCAAGTTCAATTTAATTTCTAATTTCATTTCCATCTTTGTTATTGCTTTTATTTCTTGTTTCTTACTTGCCCTTTTAATTATGGTTGAGTAGTTTCTTCATTCTTGGTGTTGGGTAATGCTAGAATCACATTTTCTCTTGAAACTCATTGCATGATTTTGCTCTTGCTTCCTAATCTCTTGGTTCGAAATGCAATTATAGTTTGTTTGTGTGGATCCATGCTTGCTGATTTTAATTGTATATCTTGAATGCATTTTAGTTTCTTGATTGAGAGATTATTGTGCATTTGAGTGTTTTGGGGTGTTGAATGAGAATTATCATTTGATGCCCATTTGCTAGGAGAATAGGAATAATTCTTGATTGAGAATTAGGTTTGCATATGTTTAGGATAGTTTTACTATTTTGGTTTGGATTCAAATCATTTTGGTTGAATAATTCTTATGCATGTGTAAGTTGCTTGCAAGGTGTTTGATAAAATGCCTAGGTGGGTTTAGGATGGGGAAAATATGGTTTGATGCATGTCCCAACACCAAGACTCTTTTGCATTGTTATTTTCCTTTATTTGCATAGCTTTATTTACTTCTTGCATAATCCCAAATCTACATATACTATACACACTAGATCAATGATATAAGCCTCCTTGAGAGACGACTTGGGTTGACTAGCTATACTACTATAGTTAATCAATTCAATACCTTTTTGGGAACTTATTTTAAATTCTAAATTGATCGTTGGTTGAGAGAATTAACGACGCTCTTAGCTCAACATCACTAACCCTCAAGGACCCAAGAAAATGTGGGTACCTAAGAAAACTCAATCTGTGCATGTAGGAGTGTTTGAGATCCCAACACCTTGATGAAAAATGGTACATGGACAGTGGCTGCTCCAGGCACATGACAGGAGAGAAAAAGTGGTTCAGAAGCAGGAAGCCTAAGAGTGGAGGCTCTGTACGCTTTGGAGATGGTGCCAAAGGAAAAGTCACTGGTATTGGAGATGTTGGTAAAAATGACTCACACCAAATCTCTGATGTACTATTAGTTGATGGTTTAACTCACAATCTTTTAAGCATAAGTCAATTTTGTGATAAAGGATTGAAAGTTGAATTCATTGCAAAATATTGCTCTGTGATTAATTTAACAACAAATGAAGTTGTCTTAGAGGGCAGAAGGCTAGGAAATACTTATGTTATTTTCCTAGAAGACCTTCAAGACCAAGATGTTAAATGTCTTGCATCTATTGAAGATGACAAGTGGCTATGGCATAAGAAACTTGGTCATGTGCACATGAAATTGCTGTCTGAGCTCTCTCAGAAGCAACTTGTTAAAGGCCTTCCTGTAATCAATTACACTAAGGACTCTGCATGTGACTTTTGTGAGAAAGGAAAGCAAACCAAGGCTTCTTTCCCAAACAAAAATGTGGTTTCCACCACTAAGCCACTTGAGCTTTTACATATTGATCTTTTTGGTCCAACCAAAACTGCCTATCTAGGAGGAAAGAAATATTGCCTTGTTATTGTTGATGATTATTCTAGATTTACATGGGTTATTTTCCTAGCTACTAAGGATGAGGCATTTGAAAAATTTAAAACATTTGCAAAGCTAGCTTCTAATGAAAAAGGCACTCAAATTACCTCTATTAGATCAGATCATGGAGGAGAATTTGAAAACCATCTCTTCAAACAGTTTTGTGAAAAATATGGTATTTCTCATGAGTTCTCTTCTCCTAGAACTCCCCAACATAATGGGGTTGTAGAAAGGAAGAATAGAAGCTTACAAGAAATGGCCAGAACCATGATCCTTGAAAGCGGCTTATCAAATGGTTTTTGGGCAGAAGCTGTGAACACATCTTGCTATATTCAAAATCATGTCTTTCTAAGACCAATCCTCAAAAAGAAACCTTATGAGCTTTGGAAAGATAGAAAACCCAACATATCGTATTTTAATATCTTTGGATCGAAATGTTTGTGATACCCCGTATCATAGTGTCCCTTAGGAAGGACTTTTCTCAAGACGCGTCAGAAACACGTCAGCAAGTTCCTGTCAGAACGGACTCGCTAGCGAGCAGTCAGCTCCCGCTAGCGAGCAGTTGGTCGCCAGCGACCGCAGTCAAGTCGCTAGCGATGGGATCAAGTCCCACATCGTTCAGAATGGACGTCAAGACGTTGCTGACAGAAGGTGCTAGCTAGCGAGCAGCCACTGCCCGCTAGCGAAGAGCTTGTCGCTAGCGACCATGTGTTAGTCGCTAGCGACCGGACCGAAGTCCCACATCAATCACAGCTTGTTCAACCATTCCCTCCTCACCCTATATATATGAGAGGTTATGTTACCTCACACCTCACATCTCACACTCAGCCTTTTTCAAAGCAGTGCTTTGGGGCATCCTTCGTTGTTGAGGATAGTGTGAGCTCGACGTCTTGGGGATACTCTGCTAGAGCAAGTTCCCGACGGTGAGTGAAAAGACGTTTTTGCCCCTGTCAGCGTGCTGATCGCTAGCGAGCTGTGAGATCTCGCTGGCGAGTGTGCCGTCGCTAGCGAGAAGGTGTTGCTCGCTAGCGAAGGTTCAGTGCGCAGCCTAGTTCAAGTTTTTCTTTTCTTTTGTGCGGTCCTGATGGGTCTTTCGCACGCCAGGTGCAAACGCGGTGCTGATAGCTGGAGCCGGAGCTAGCGGTGCCTTCCAGTCTCAGGACTTTCCAGGTGAGTGGAGGTTTTAGGGTGGATGTGCCGTGGCTGCCACATAGTAGCATTTGTATATGTTTATATGTTTATATGTTTACGTTTATGTTTATATGTTTATATGTTTATAGTCATATTTATGTTTATGTTTATATTTATGTTTATATGCATAGGTAAATAATATGATAGATAGATAACATGCTTAGGCAGTTAATATGATAGGTCTATAACATGCTTAGGTAGATGATATGATTAGGAAAATAACCTGCTTGGATAGATTACATGCATCACATAGTAAGATAATATAACATAGTAACATAGCATAACCTAGCAAGATAACCTCACGTGATAAGATAACATGACATGGTAAGATAACATGATAAGATAATATAATCTAGTAATTAATATGATCTAGAAATTAATATCAAGTAATTAATACCACTTAGTGAGTTAATTATAACCTAATAATTAATTTAACCTAGTGAGATAATGTAACCTAGTAAAACACCATAACCTATTAGGATAATATAACATAATAAGATAACGTAACTCATTAAGATAATATAACTTAGCAGAATAATGTGACCCAGTAAGATAACACGTCTTAGACAGATAATATACCTTAGACAGATGATATACCTTAGACAGATAATATACCTTAGTAAGATAAGGTACCTTAGTAGAAATGTTCCCTAAAGGATAACAGGTCTTAATAGAGGATATGCTCAGATAGATAAGTTCCCTAATAGATAACATAACAGGAAAGAGTGAATGGCTTCTAGGTCCCTTTGTATTGACGTTACAGCATTATGATGTTACGCGTTATGACTATATTTATTACATGCGTTATGATTATTTCTATAAGCTTGAATGATTTATGCTATGCTATGCTATGATATGAAACATGTTAGAACCCTACGATTTATGATCAGAATGATAACATGCAGTGTATGAGTAGAATGGTTGTAGAATTGCGTGATGACTGTTTACGTAGTCTGCGAACCGTCGTAGTTTGTATTTCAACACTTTAGCCCGAATGTAGCTCCCGGTCGAGTTTAGCCGTGACATACTGCCACGAAGCGCCTCGAGTCCCACCCCAGATACAGATACAGTATGACTGGCCTCACCTGCGTGGTTGTAGAGGTCCAGATCACAGGGCGGCTCGTGTTCCGTCATATGGCCGCACTTTAGTGGTAGCGAGTCCAGTTATCAGTTACAGCAGGGCGGCTTGTGTTCCGTCATTTATCAGTTATCAGTTCAGTATAGGGCGGCTCGTGTTCCATCATTTATCATTTCAGTATGGGGGCTCGAGTGCGGATATCTCCGGCGGTACGCGTCCGGCGGTACGCGTCCGTCGTTAGAGAGGTGCAGCTACGTAGATAGGACAAGTATATGTGATTGATAACATGACAGTATGTGTTGCATGACATGCATGATACCCCATCACTGAGCTTGCGACTCACTCCCCGCATTTTGTTTCAGAGTTCGATCAGGGGGCGGACGAGGGACAATTGATCCAGTAGAGGTTGGTTGCAGTTGATATCCTTGGTGAGCTTCGCATCTTCCGTGGAGTCTTAGCAGTCTATGTTTAGTTTATATTTAGTTTATCTTTCACAGTCAAATCAATCATGTATAGTCTTGCTCCAGACTTTAGAGGCATGATTCCTTTATTAGTTAAGTTATGTTTCAGTATAACGAACTAGTACGTAAGTTTCAGATTGATACAATTATATATGATTATCAGTTAAATAGTTATTTCAGTTATTCAGTTTAATTAATAGTTTATGCATGTTGTTTAGCCCTTATGTTATGCCCTAGTAGCGTGTGCGTTGGGATAGAGCCCTTCGCACGGACACCCCTCAGTAGCGGGGTGTTACAGTTGGTATCAGAGCCATAGGTGTCCCCCTAGAGTCTAGAGCTAGGAATCTTAAGTGTCACGACAACCATGCTAATGGAAGCGCACCCATTGCCATAGAATGTAGTGTCACAAGAGGTTCATATAAAGTAAAATCAGATAGGTTCAGTAGTATTCAGAGTCTTCCTTGAATCCTTTTTCTGATATGTCTTATGGTTTGACCTCGCCAGGATCATGATTCCTCTTCATCGCTCTTCTCTTTCTTCCGGCTCCCGCTGCGGAGATAGGCGCATGCGAGACGGCCATCTCCGATCTAGCAGAGATAGTAGCTCTCCAGGCACAGCAGACCATGTTGGCACAGCAAGCTGCTCAGGCACACCAGGATGTGTTGGCTCAGCAGGTCGCACATGCACAGCAGACCGTTCAGGTCCAGCATGAGGCCCCACGGCGGACGTCGGAGGAGTTTGCTCGTGAGTCCAGGGAGAGGTTCGTCCCCACTAGCCTTCAAGACAAAGCATTGCAGACTTTCTTGAGCTTAAGGATGACCAGAGCCACGACAGTTTCCGAGTACGAGGAAGAGTTCACTCGACTCGCCGGGGTCGCTCAGTTCCCTATGACCCCGAACGAGAGGGTGAGACGTTTTATCCAGGGCCTTCCAAGCCAGTACAGATTCACTCTGAGGAGTTACCAGACATCCGAGAGGTATACAGAGGTTCTGAATGTTGCCCTTTCATGTGAGATGATGAGTATGTATGTCCAGACCAGGGGAATGAAGAAAGCTAGGCACACATGTTCATTCTCGGGCGGAGTAGCCCCAACTCGTATTCAGCATCAGCAACAGCCTAAGAGGTTTCAGCCAGTTAGGGCCACCTCCTCAGTGCCCACCTCGGTTCGCCCCGCAGTTACACAGAATCAGAGACAGAGTAAGATCAGTCAGCCCATGACACCACGTCAGCAAAAAGGGACAGTCCCCTCCCGCCCGCAGTGCCAGACTTGCAGTAAGTTTCACTTTGGGGTTTGCCGCAAGGGGATTAGAGGATGCTACAGTTGTGGCCAAGAGGGGCTGTGTTCAGAGATTGCCCAGTCAGACATTCAGCACCTAGCAAGGCTCCAGAGCAGATGACCGCCCCAGTGGTTCAGCCAGCTCAGGTCCAAACTCGTTTCTTTGCACCGGTCGGCAGAGGTGGTAGCAATGGAAGATCTGGTAGCAGGGGACCCGACAGTAGAGGACCCGGAAGTACAGACTCCGACGTAGGAGGACAACCTCGTCGCCTTACGCTCACACATCAGGAAGCTACAACAGTCAACCCCAATCTCTTAGGTAAGATTTTGATTAAAGATTTCGAAGCCCTAGCCTTGGTAATCCATGGCAGCAGTTATGCATATGTCAGCTTTATGTTAAGATGGAATTTAGGGACCAAATTCTTAAAAGAAGGGGAGATTGTGATACCCCGTATCATAGTGTCCCTTCGGAAGGACTTTTCTCAAGACGCGTCAGAAACACGTCAGCAAGTTCCTGTCAGAACGGACTCGCTAGCGAGCAGTCAGCTCCCGCTAGCGAGGAGTTGGTCGCCAGCGACCGCAGTCAAGTCGCTAGCGATGGGATCAAGTCCCACATCGTTCAGAATGGACGTCAAGACGTTGCTGACAGAAGGTGCTAGCTAGCGAGCAGCCACTACCCGCTAGCGAAGAGCTTGTCGCTAGCGACCATGTGTTAGTCGCTAGCGACCGGACCGAAGTCCCACATCGGTCACAGCTTGTTCAACCTTTCCCCCCTCACCCTATATATATGAGAGGTTATGTTACCTCACACCTCACATCTCACACTCAGCCTTTTTCAAAGCAGTGCTTTGGGGCATCCTTCGTTGTTGAGGATAGTGTGAGCTCGACGTCTTGGGGATACTCTGCTAGAGCAAGTTCCCGACGGTGAGTGAAAAGACGTTTTTGCCCCTGTCAGCGTGATGATCGCTAGCGAGCTGTCGCTGGCGAGTGTGCCATCGCTAGCGAGAAGGTGTTGCTCGCTAGCGAAGGTTCAGTGCCCAGCCTAGTTCAAGTTTTTCTTTTCTTTTGTGCGGTCCTGATGGGTCTTTCGCACGCCAGGTGCAAACGCGGTGCCGATAGCTGGAGGTTTTAGGGTGAGTGGAGGTTTTAGGGTGGATGTGCCGTGGCTGCCACATAGTAGCATTTGTATATGTTTATATGTTTATATGTTTACGTTTATGTTTATATGTTTATATGTTTATAGTCATATTTATGTTTATGTTTATATTTATGTTTATATGCATAGGTAAATAATATGATAGATAGATAACATGCTTAGGCAGTTAATATGATAGGTCTATAACGTGCTTAGGTAGATGATATGATTAGGAAAATAACCTGCTTGGATAGATTACCTGCATCACATAGTAAGATAATATAACATAGTAACATAGCATAACCTAGCAAGATAACCTCATGTGATAAGAGAACATGACATGGTAAGATAACATGATAAGATAATATAATCTAGTAATTAATATGATCTAGAAATTAATATCAAGTAATTAATACCACTTAGTGAGTTAATTATAACCTAATAAATAATTTAACCTAGTGAGATAATGTAACCTAGTAAAACACCATAACCTATTAGGATAATATAACATAATAAGATAACGTAACTCATTAAGATAATATAACTTAGCAGAATAATGTGACCCAATAAGATAACACGTCTTAGACAGATAATATACCTTAGACAGATGATATACCTTAGACAGATAATATACCTTAGTAAGATAACGTACCTTAGTAGAAATGTTCCCTAAAGGATAACTGGTCTTAATAGAGGATATGCTCAGATAGATAAGTTCCCTAATAGATAACATAACAGGAAAGAGTGAATGACTTCTAGGTCCCTTTGTATTGACGTTACAGCATTATGATGTTACGCGTTATGACTATATTTATTATATGTGTTATGATTATTTCTATAAGCTTGAATGATTTATGCTATGCTATGCTATGATATGAAACATGTTAGAACCCTACGATTTATGATCAGAATGATAATATGCAGTGTATGAGTAGAATGGTTGTAGAATTGCGTGATGACTGTTTACGTAGTCTGCGAACCGTCGTAGTATGTATTTCAACGCTTTAGCCCGGATGTAGCTCCCGGTCGAGTTTAGCCGTGACATACTGCCACGAAGCGCCTCGAGTCCCACCCCAGATACAGATACAGTATGACTGGCCTCACCTGCGTGGTTGTAGAGGTCCAGATCACAGGGCGGCTCGTGTTCCGTCATATGGCCGCACCTTAGTGGTAGCGAGTCCAGTTATCAGTTACAGCAGGGCGGCTCGTGTTCCGTCATTTATCAGTTATCAGTTCAGTATAGGGCGGCTCGTGTTCCGTCATTTATCATTTCAGTATGGGGGCTCGAGTGCGGATATCTCCGGCGGTACGCGTCCGTCGTTAGAGAGGTGCAACTACGTAGATAGGTCAAGTATATGTGATTGATAACATGACAGTATGTGTTGCATGACATGCATGATACCCCATCACTGAGCTTGCGACTCACTCCCCGCATTTTGTTTCAGAGTTCGATCAGGAGACGGACGAGGGACAGTTGATCCAGTAGAGGTTGGTTGCAGTTGATATCCTTGGTTAGCTCCGCATCTTCCGTGGAGTCTTAGCAGTCTATGTTTAGTTTATCTTTCACAGTCAAATCAATCATGTATAGTCTTGCTCCAGACTTTAGAGGCAGGATTCCTTTATTAGTTAAGTTATGTTTCAGTATAATGAACTAGTACGTAAGTTTCAGATTGATACAGTTATATATGATTATCAGTTAAACAGTTATTTCAGTTATTCTCAGTTATTCAGTTTAATTAATAGTTTATGCATGTTGTTTAGCCCTTATGTTATGCCCTAGTAGCGTGTTCGTTGGGATAGAGCCCTTCGCACGGACACCCCTCAGTAGCGGGGTGTTACAATGTTTTAAACTTAACACAAAGGACTGTAAGCTCCAGAACCCTTCTGAGAGAAATTGATGTATTTCTCTTAGAGAGTTAGAAAGTTTTAATGATAACAAAGTAAGCCATAAGTATAAAAATTTTACTTAAGGTATTGCTAATATGTGTGCTAAGTGTCTCAGAAAGCTTAAATTTTGCAACTCCATGAGTAAGATCAAGACAAACAAACGAGTAACCTCATGAATTAAAAGATGAAATCATAGCGTGAAAGACATCAGAAAGGATGCTCAAGAAACGCAAAAGGTGAAAGTGCAGTTCTGAGAGAAGAACACTGTCGCCTCAGAAAGGTCTCAGAAGACCTTGCGACTGGTGATTCTCAGAAGGGTCTTCCCTCAGAAGGTTCGCCTCAGAAGTCCGTACAACTCTCTGAAAGTTGGACTCAGAAGCAACCAAGTGTCAAGACTCAATGGATGATGCATTCATTCTCAGAAAGCTCGATACAGCAAGCCAAGGAAGTGGGAACACGCGCATTGTACAAGTCTGAAAAGTTCCTCATTTCACGCTGACTGTAGCAGGGAGCCGTTCTGAACCAGACACAGCCACATCAGCAAAGTGAAAGCTTATATTTTCGCGGCTCTTTAATGCCTATATATATGAGTTCAATTCCAGAGTTTGACGACGAAATTCTTGCGCGAAAAACTCTTGATTAAACGTGCCAAAACTCTGCTGAATTGAAAATAATTTGCGAAAACTTAGAACTTTCTCAGAAAGACAATTTTACGGAATTGTTCTTCTAACTTTGCGAAAATCTTCTAGTTCTGTATTGGTGTAAATCCTTACGTTTGTAAGTTAAATCTAGAAGTTTACTAAGAGTCAAATTAAGTTTGCAACTTAATCTTAGTAGTTGTTTTTAAAGCAAACTCAATTTTTCGAAAAACGCTAAGTCCTTCGTTGTTTGAAGACAGTTTTAAGTCCTCGATTGTTTGAGGCAAGTTTAAGTCCTTAAGTGTTTAAGGCAAGCAAAGTCCTCGGTTGTGAGGCAAGGTAAAGTCCTTAATTAAGTTAAGGCAAGGAAAGTCCTCTAGTGGTGGAGGCAAGGAAATCCACTTCGGATTGTGAAGTGGTGAAAGTCTTTTACGTGGTAAAGGCAGTGTTGTCTGAGAAGGCACGATAAGAAGAATATCTAAGGAACTCTCAACTGAAGGTTGAGGACTGGAGTAGGTTAGTTAGAACCGAACCAGTATAAAAATTCTCTTGTGTTAAGCTTTTCTCCCTCAAACTTTCATTTACATTTGTAATTGAGAAAACTTCAAACACAATCGTAAATTTAACTAAATTGTTAAAACTCTTCAAGTTAAAATCAGAAAGCTTTTAAGAGACATTAATTTAAAACATATTTCTTAAACTTCTCAGAAAGAACCTTTCTCAGAAAGATAAAGTTCTCAGAACATTAACTTTCTCAGAAAGCTCATTCTGCTGCAAATTCTCAAATTTTCTTTCTGAGTAAAACAACTTTCTAAGAAAAGATTTTAAGAAGTAATTTTTGAAAACAAGCACGATTCAACCCCCCCTTCTCGTGCACAAATACACCTTCAAGGACAAGCTCTCTAAGTTTGATCCTAAATCCAATGATGGAATTTTCCTAGGATACTCCCTTGTTTCTAAGGCTTACAGGGTTTACAACTCAAGATCAAAGGTTGTAGAAGAAACAATTCATGTAAAGTTCAAAGAAATGAAGAAAGATATACATCAAAAGCTGGATGTACTTTCCAAAGATATTCAGAAGCTGAATATCACTGAAAGAGACTCTGAAGGCATTCAGAAGCTAAACTCATCAGATTCTGATGATGAATCGCCATCAAACAAGCTTCTCAACACCTCATAACTTCACCATGTTACTCCAGAACCTGAAACACATCTCGAGGATGTTTCAGAAGCTGAAAATCAAAAAGTTACAGAGGAGTGAGAGATCTTCAAGCAATCTCTCAAAATCAAATCATTGGTGAAGCTTCTGAAGGTATACGAACTCGAAGATCCCTCAGAAACATTTCCAATATGGCTCTGGTATCTCAGATTGAGCTCAGCTCTCCTCAAGAGGCTCTGGAACATGAAGGTTGGATAAAACCCATGCAAGAGGAGCTGGAACAATTTGAAAAGAATAAAGTTTTGACACTTACAGAAAGGCCAAAATACAAAACAATTATTGGCACTAAATGGGTGTTTAGAAATAAGCTAAATAAACAAGGAAATGTTGTAAGAAACAAGGCTAGACTAGTAGCACAAGGTTATAATCAACAAGAGGGAATTGATTATGATGAAACTTTTGCCCCAGTAGTAAGACTTGAAGCAATAAGGATGTTACTTGCCTTTGCTGCCTTCAGAAGCATCAAACTCTATCAAATGGATGTCAAGTCAGCATTTCTTAATGGACACATATAAAGAAGAAGTTTATGTTAAACAACCTCCAGGTTTTGAAAATCAACAATTCCCGAATCATGTTTTCAAACTAAGAAAAGCCTTATATGGACTCAAACAAGCTCCAAGAGCTTGGTATGAGAGACTAAGCAATTTCTTGCTTGAAAATGGATTTTCTAGAGGAAAAGTTGATACTACTGTATTTACTCTTTCAAATAACTTTTGATTTTTAATTGTACAAATTTATGTTGATGATATTATCTTTGGTGCTACTAATGAAAAACTCTGTGAAGAATTTTCCAAGCTAATGCTGGGAGAATTTGAAATGAGTATGATGGGAGAATTAAAATTCTTCCTAGGCTTACAAATTAAGCAAGAAAAGGAAGGAACATTCATTCACCAAGAAAAATATGCAAAGGAGCTTCTGAAGAAATTCCAGATGCATGAATCTAAGGCTATATCAACTTCTATGCATCCATCACAAGTTCTAGATACTAATGAAAAGGGTGAATGTGTCTCTGAATCAACTTACAGAGGCATGATAGGTTCTCTTCTTTATCTCACTGCCTCTAGACCTGATATTCAATTAAGTGTAGGAATTTGTGCTAGATTTCAATCCAATCCAAAACATTCTCACTTGACTGCTGTAAAAAGAATCTTAAGATACTTAGTGGGTACTACTAATCTTGGTCTTTGGTACAAGAAAGGAACAGGATCTGAAGTAGTTGGCTACTGTGATGCTGATTATGCTGGAGATAGAATTGATAGAAAAGGCACAAGTGGATGTTGCTGCTTCTTTGGTGATTGTTTAATCACTTGGTCGTGTAAGAAGCAAAACACTATTGCACTATCAACTGTAGAAGCTGAATATGTCTCAGCTGCAAATTGTTGTACACAAATGCTATGGATTAGGAATCAACTTCAGGACTACAACTTGAGGTACTCTAAAATTCCTATATTCTGTGATAATACTAGTGCCATTAATCTTGCTAAAAACCCTATTCAGCACTCTAGATCCAAACATATTGATATTAAACATCATTTTATAAGGGATCATGTGCAAAAAGGGGACATTGAAATCAAGTTTGTAAACACTGAAAACCAAATTTCAGACATTTTTACAAAACCTCTTGCTGAGGATAGATTTTGCAAACTTAAGAACCTTTTAAATATGAAATGTTTGTGAAAACACATGCATTCATACATATGCATCATTCCATGAGCCAAACTATCACTCAGAAGCTTCAGAAGAAAATTCAGAAGCTGCTTTGTATCATCAGAAGCATCATCAGAAGCAACCGGGGTAGCTCAGAAGCTACTCAATCATAATAAGAGACGACCTCAGAACCTCAAAAGATCATATGATAATCTCACTACTGTCTCAGAAGCTGAGATGACACTGCCAGAAGCTGCCTTCTTATGACCTCAGAGGCTACATAAATTCGGCCAAAATCATGAACTCAAACTAAAGGAGGAAAAATCATTTGGAGTAGTATAACAGTGTTACTCAGAAGCTTTGGCCTCACCTCAGAAGCTTCCTAGTAAAGTGAAATTTATTTACCTCAGAAGCTAGAAATATGAAAATTATCCGTGCAAAATTTAAAGCACCTGATAATTAATTTTATCTCCATAAACTAATTTTCATTATTTTTATTAATGAAAATTAAAGTCTCACGTTTCCCCACTAAAGGCCTCAACGGTTACTTTAACCAACGGTTACAATTTTTTTTTACAACGGTTATTTCCTGTCTCCTCTTTCACGATACCCACTCTCTTTCTCTCTATAAAACCCTCAACAAACACAACCTTCAAACACTTTACAAATTAAACTCTCTTATTCTTTATTCTATCCAAAACGCTCATACTCTGTTTCTCCTCTGTTTCAAACACCAAACAGAACCCTTCCTTCACAAATGGCTACACCCAAAGGGTTTGAAATCGATGAGATTTCAAAGATAACCACTACCGACATGTATCTGGAAGATGAAGCAAAACAACAAGACTTTGCTTCAAACTTTGCTAAGAGAACTCTCACGCTGGGAAGAGTTCTAAATAAGACCGTTTTGAGCCAGCTCAAGGATATGAAGGAGCTTCTAGACGCACAAGAGGGATGGACAACTTGCTTCTCTGTGAAAGACGTAATCTACCCCACTTCTACTCACAGCTGAGGGAAGACGCAGAAGGAAATCTTAGAAGCCAGATCGGCTCTGATCATATCATTATCACCGAAAGGGATGTGTGTCGTGCTCTTCACATTTCTCAAAATGGGAAAATGATAACCTCATATGCTCTATGGTACGAAAAGGACTACGTGCAAGAAACGGTAGCAGTATATACACTCACCGAGAAGCATGATCTTCCTCTGAAGGCTGTCAAACCAAAGGATTTGACCTTGGTGGCGAGATTCGTGCACAGTGTCATCAGAGAGTGCCTACTGCCAAGGATTGGAAGTGGAGATCTCTTCCAAAACATGGATCTGATGCTGTTGTACAACACCCTAACAAGGGAAAATGTAAAACTCCCTAGGCTTATTATGGATTATATGCTGCTGAGTACAGATTCATCCAAAAGGAAGAATGCCAGTCTTCCTTATGGTGGGATTCTGTCTAGGATCCTAGATTTTGTAAAGTTTCCCCTTGAAGCCCACTTCTACATACGACCAAAAAATCAGTACTCATGGGGGACATTTAGGCAGCTCATCAACAATGTGAATAGGGAAAAGAGCTGCTGAGGACGTAAAGAGGAAAGAAATAGCCCCAGCTTCTGACACGGTGAAGAAGAAGTCTCCAGTAACAAAACTGGAACCTACAAGGAAGAAGCCGAAAACATCTTTTGAAGATGTAGCTGGATACACTCCTATGAGAAGGTCTCAAAGAGTTGCAACAAAAGGAGTTGTGATACAAGAACCATCCACTCTGAGTGATGACTCTGAGCGTGAAGAATCTGTGGCAACACCACTGGTGAGAAAGAGAAAGGTGGCTCAAGAAGAACCACTACAGAAGAAGAAAAGGAAAGCTATTTTTGCCTCAGAATCTGAATCAGATTCTGATGATGAAGAACTAAGGAAAGCAAAAATGGAATCTCTAGCCGAGATTTCATTAAAGGAGAAGGAAGATTTTAAAAGGAGAAGAGGAGCAACCTCTTCACAAGGGTCAGAAGCTGAGAAATCAGCCTCAGAAGCTACAACAAAGAAAGCTGCAGAAGATGCTGCAAAAGCAAGGTAAATTACTCAAGAAGTTATTCTCAGTCTTGCCAGAAACTACCCTGGAGTACTCCCTAATCCTCCGACTTTTGGAAGATTCACCACCCCAACAAAAGGTACCTCTCCTGTTTTTTCTCCTCAACCTTTAAATTTCTCTGCACCTATTCCTACCACACCTCTATTCACTCATACCTCTCCACCTCCCCTTACAAAACCAATCACTCAGTCCATATCACTACCTCTTTCTTCCACTGAAATCATCCCTTACCAAACACCACCCACTCCACCCATATCATTAGAAACTGACCAAACCACAGAGATCTTACCCACATCCACACTTTCACCAACCACAACCATAAAATCTGAACCAATACTCTTATCTAACACCTCATCAATTCCACCTAGCTCAGAACCTCAACCTATAGCTGCTACAACCATCCTCACCTCTGTGACAACCATACCTACATCTGTTATAACCATTCCTGTTTTGACACACTCCACCATAACAACCACTATCACAAAAACACCTAACCGACCACCCTCACCCTCTCTTGTTCTTTAAATTCTTACACCTCCATCCACAGAAAACATCTTCTCAAATAATCCACCACCACCTCCAATACCTCCACCTCAACTTGTTAATCCCATGATGCACAGAAGCTCTCAGGAGCTATTTGAAGAAGTGGTCACACTTCTAAGAGAAATCTTCAGGAGACAGTTTAACCCCTAACCTCTAAGGCTTTTATGGTCTTCCTTTTTGCTGATAACAAAAGGGGGAGAAGATTTGGAGAAAATATGGAAATAATAATAAGGGTAAGAAGCTAGAGGAATACAATTCAGGGGGAGCAATCAGTCAGAAACTATGCCGAACTAAGGGGGAGCTCAGCATCTGGAAAACAATCTGGCTCTGGAATCATTTTGTTTTGGCATCTATATCTGCATATTTACATTTCTGTTACTGCATTTTTTTATAATGCATGCTTATGTTATACATAGTACTATATTAATTCAAATTGGCATGTTTCTGAAAATTTCTTACTTGAAACATTCTCTTAAGCAAGAAAATGAGCACTAATTATTGCAACTATATAAATCTTATATCTCAACCAAAATATTTATCTGTAAATGATTTGTTATCATCAAAAATGGGGAGATTGTTAGCTCCATAACCTTTTTAAATGAGTTTTGAATGATAAAAATCATTTAATATGATAAACATTTTTGTTTGAAGCATTTGAATTATATTCAATACATTCTAATATGTTCAGAAGCTGATATAGTATATGATTGCTGCTCTTACAAGATCAGAAGCTAGATTAATCTTGGTAAACTAAGGTATAAGTCTAATAAAGTGAATTTCATCATAACTGACCTAGTTAACTAAGTTCAGAAGCTAGATAAAACACTAGAAAACTCATTTCTCTAGTTCAGAAGCTAAAAGTATAAGTGATAGTCATTTAGAAGCTCATTCTATGTATCTAGCGTTTTTAGCTCAAGCTCAGAAGCTGTTCTACATGATATATTTCTAATGATCAGAAGCTAAATGATATATTCAAAAGCTAAGCTTGTGTACTTTTAACAAGCTCAGAAGCTAAGTTCGCTCAGAACTATTTCAGAAACTGTTTTTATACTCATATTATATTTTATTCTGAAAAAAAATTAATTTATAAATGGTTATACTTATTTGTTTTATTCAAAAAACCTTTATAAAATATATGAATTGAACCATTCCACAAAAAGATCTTACGAAGAAGTAAAGATAATATATTATATTCATAAGTGGAGCACGTTTCACAAAGTCGAGACATGGGACAGTGCATTTAAGCACTAAGCACATTTACTCTTAATATTCTAACATCCATTGGCTCGATTCTAGCTAAAGCATTGCAGGACATCGTAGCATGGACATTATCTCGAACATATCCATGAAATGAAGGAATCAAAGCTTCGAAGTTTCAAATAACAAAGACTCAATGTATTAAAAATACATTTTGAATCAAAAGCATGCAACGGATACTCAAACGGCTAAAAGAAACATTCCAGGCTATAAATGTGAAGCATATACTACTGGAAGAAGCAGAACACAAGCGAACAAATCTATTTCCAAGCTTCTTATTCTCTTGTAAATTAGTATATAGCTTCTTACACTTTTTCTTTATTGTAAATCATTCATAAGTGTCTTAGCCTTTCTTGAAAGTCTTTCTCTTGAAAGAAAAACACTTTCCTGTAACCAAAGAAAATATTCTTGCTCTAGCAAGTCATTCTAAGAAGTGTCATTATTTGGATTAAAGTTTAGTTTCATCTAAACTCTCAAATAATCAACCTACGAGTCCCTGGACTCAAATCATCATATTGTTTAAGGTCAAAAGTCTTTCTCAGTTGAGGAAGCAAGTGAAAAGTCCAGCCTCTGAAGTGAGATTGGCAAAAGTCCTTTTCAAGTGAAGAGAAGGCAGAAGTCTTGCCTCTGAAGGAGGTGAGCAAGAGAAGTCCAGCCTCTGGAGGAGATTGGCAGAAGTCTTTCCCTAGTGAAAGGGTGAGCAAGGTGTTTGGATTGAAGAAAATATCAATCCTGATTTGTAACTCTGCTTGAAAGATAGTGAAACTCAAACTAGTTGGTTTGAGAACTGGAGTAGGTAACGGATAGGCCGAACCAGTATAAAAATACAAGTGTAAAATCTCTCTAAACCTTAAACTCTTTGAATTATATGTTATAAACTGTTAGAATAACTTTTGAACTAATTCAAGGATTCTAAGGGGTTCAGAAGCTACCTCAGAAGCTTCTGAAATCACTTTTCTAAGGTTTAAAGTAACCACTGCTTCTGAACCCACTTCAGAAGCTTGATTACAATTAAAGCTTAGAATCTTATCCTCTGAAATAATTTCGCTGCCATCTAAAGAGTCAACAAGCCTTTCAAAGCTTGAAAAGACTATTTTTACATTTTAGAGAAAATTTTAAATAGGTAAAGAAGCACGATTCAACCCCCTTTCTCGTGCAAAACATTACTTTCACTTTATGATTAGGAGCATAACTCAAGAAGACACATGCATGAGATTTAAAATTAAATTTATGTTTATTATAATCTCGTAAGTAGGGATAACATAAACATCCAAAAACTTTGAAAAAATTATAATCAGGTTGGTTATGATGTAGAATTAGAAAGGGTGATTTATCTTGAAGTGAAGGAGAGGGAAGACGATTAATAATATACACAGCAGGAGTAAAGGCATCACTCCACATTGTTAGAGGTAGAGAGGCATGGGCAAGCATTGCTAGACCAGTCTCTGTTATGTGCCTATGTTTCCTTTCTACCCTTCCATTTTCTGGGTGTGAATAAGGACACATTAACCTATGTTGAATGCCACTTTCCAGAAGAAATTGTTTGAAACTGGAGGAGTTAAATTCTCCCCCATTATCTGTTTGAAGACACTTAATTGAAGAACCAGTAAAATTTTCAATCATTTGTTTGTACTGTTGAAAAGCAAGAAATGTTTGAGATTTAGTTTCCAGAAGATACAAACATGTGTATCCAGAAAAGGCATCAATAAAAGACACATAATATTTGTGTCTAGAGTGTGATGTTACTAGGGAAGGTCCCCAAACATCAGCATAGACAAGGTCCAGTGGATTATGATAAACCATAGGAGAAGCAAGATATGGTAATTGGTGACTCTTTGCTTTACAGCAAGAGTCACACAGACTGGCTTGATTCTATTTTAAAATAGGAATGAAGCTTTGTTAAAGAGCTAAGGCTATAGTTTTGGGGGCAACATGACCTAGTCTATAGTGCCAAATGTTCGAAGAGATGATATTAGAAACTAAGGTTGTAGGTTGTTTATTGTATGAATATGGTACAGTTATATTTTCAAATTTATAAAGTCCATTTTTCTCCGATCCATTAATCAAGATTTTTCCTTTATTCTCATCTTTTACACAGCAATTGTAAGCATGAAACTCAAAATAAACATTGTTATCTTCAGCAAATTTTTGAACACTTAAAAGGTTTTTCACGATATCAGGAACATAGAGAAGATTACGTAAAAGAAAGACAAGATCTGAGTATTGAGAGTGAAGACACGAGTTACCAACGTGTCTAATATTGATACATGTGCCATCGTCGATGGCCAATTGCGCAGATCCTGTGTAATTGGAGCTTTGTAGAAGATTGTGGTTGTCGTGAGTGAGATGATGAGAAGCGCCTGTGTCGGGGTACCAGTTACGATCAAAGACCGTCGAAGGAGTGGCTATGAGGGCGTTTGGATTGTGGAAGTTAGAAGGGGGTGGTGGTGGTGGTGACAAGAAATTAGGGTTTTAGTTTGGAGAAGAAGATGAGGTAAATCTTTGATTTGGAAATGAGGGTTTGAAATCATGATCATACCGGAAATAGCACTACACGGCAGAGTGACTAAGTCGGTGACATACCTGACATTGGATGCGATTCGAGGACTGTCATCCTCCTCGGCCACGAAACCTACCACCATGACCCCTAAATCTGCCTTCATAGCTGCGCGAATATTGATCGAAGCGAGTCTGAGGGTTTTGAGGATACGGGTTATGGGCTTGGGCCATATGCGCCTGAACAACATTTGAGTCCGTTTTGCGATGGCGGTCCAACATCTCTTCTTGGGCCATTAGAAACGCCTCTAGTTCCGTGATCGTCCAGGGCTCCTTCCAGCCTAGTACAAACATGGTAAAGGCCTTATAATCATCATTCAATCCATCTAGTATAACTTCAACTTGTTCATCTACTGAAAGTGGTGATCCAACACCTGCAAGAGCGTCAACAACTTGCTTAATTTGCAAGAGATATTCAGAAGCTGTAGAATTATTTTTCTTGATACTTTTGAGTTGATTCTTTAATTGCTTGACTTTAGACTTGGTGTGGGAGGTAAAATAGGTTTCTATTGTGTCCCAAATTTGGTGAGCAAGGGTACAACCAACAACCCTAGTCTTGAAGGATGTATCCATTGAGCAGAGAAGCCATATGACCAATGCATAATCTTACAAGATCCATTCTTTATATGTTGGAGACTCTTTCTTTTCAGCCCTGTCTGAAGAGGAAGCATATTTTGGTGGAACTTTGTGTTTCTTAAGATGATCTTCTAATTCATGAGAATATATTGTAGATAACACTACCTGTTTCCATGGTAGATACGATTTTTCATCTAGTTTATCTGATACAGGTACTAAGGGATTTTTGGTGTTTGTGTGGGAAGCCATGGTTGAAAAAAAATATATGAGCTCAGGTAAAATCACAAGGACCTTTGTGAGCTCTGATACCATGTGAGGTATCAGGCCAGATAAGGAATAAAGGGAAAAGGATCTAGAGAATATGAACAAATATTGAAAACTGAAAAAGTATTATTATCATTACTGTTGAAAACTATTCTGTACAAAACCAAGAGAATAGAACTGCTATTTATACAGAATAGAAAAGCAATGCCCAACGGCTATAAAGCAAGAAAACAGTAAAGAAAATAAATAAGTTATACAAGCCTATTAACTAAATGATTTATTTACTAACAGTCCGATGTTGGAAATTATTAGGGACTAACTTGTCACTCTCTCATTGTTACGGATCAACTTTCTCGATTTTGGAAATTATTAGAGACCAACTTGTCACTTTCTAATTGTCTATGACTAACTTATCCGAGTCCAAAAATGTTAGGGACCATGGAGATTTACTCTTTTATTTAAAAAATTTTCATCATTTATTCTCTTTATTATAATATGCATTTTCAAGAACTCTCAAATCAACTCTATATATCTTCCATTTGATACCACTAATTTTTAATTCATTTATTTTACTATTCATAAAATGTCATGTATTAACTCTTATTTGTTTAAATCTTCATATTTTAAATTATGTATATTAAAACTTATACTAATAATTAATATTAAATATAAAAATTAACTATTAAATTATATAAAATTTAGAATAAAATAAATCTATTATCTTGTAAGTGTTTTAATATTTTCAATAAAAAGAACGAAAAAATACCTTATTTTTTTAATCAAGTAAAATAAGAGGTGTGATATGATGCCTTGGCATTTTAAATAATTTTTAGTTTACAATTTTAATGGTTTTCTTTTAGTTTTTGATTAGTTTTGAGTTAAATTAGATTGTTTTACTTAATTTGGTCTTTAGTTTAAATTCTTTATGTTTATGGTACTTTTTCTAAGGTTTTATTCACTTTGTGTTTATTTTTGCAGCAAAACTGGACGCCATGATATATGGAGCCCAGTGCCCAAGCCCGATTCTGAAGCCAGACACCTATGCATGGAGCCCAGCTCCCAATTCAAAGTTAGGCGCCCAAAAGTTCAAAGCCAACTCCAAAAGTTCAAAGCCCAGCTCTAAGTTCAAAGCCAAGCGTCCAAATGTTCAAAGCTAGGAGCCAAATGTCTGAAGCCGAGCGCCTCATTTCACATCTCATCGTGCTTTCGTTTCTTTTTTTAAAAATTAATTAGGGTTGTTGTTTAGCATAAATAACAATTATTTAGACTTAATGAGGACTTTTTGACACTTTTACACAATTAGAGATTGAGAGAGAGAGAGCTCTTGGAGGCTAGGATTTCAAGAGTGGAAGATTGGAGGAATCCATTTTTCATCCTTATCGGTTCCATGTTTCTAATCTCTATCTCTTTTACTTCGGTTATTGTAATGGTTGTCGTGAATAACTAAATTCTTTGTTAGGGTTAAGGGTGTATTTAGTTTTCATGGATTGGGATTAATTGTTATTTATGATCAGACAATACAGTTATTTTCCCAGACATTATACAGTTTTATAGTTACAGATATCAGTTTGTGCCTTTATGACATTATCGAGTTTAGCTTTTAATTTATGCCCTAGTAGCGTGTTCGTTGGGGATAGAGCCCTTCGCACGTACACCCCTTAGTAGCGGTGTGTTACAATTTAAGACACAAGCATGCATTTGGGACACATAGTCCCTTCCCTTTTGGATGGGTACCTAGGAGGTGGGTGTATTCGGCTCCCACGCGAACGGATACCTAGAAGATGGGTGTACTTGGGGTATGGTCAGAGAATTTTTGGCTACCTAGGAGGTGGATGTAATCGAGGATGCTCGAAGTGTTGAGTGGATCGGAGTTCTTCATAGTACGGCCTATGGGAGTTTCGTCGAAATCGATGCACGTTCAGATCCTGCGTATGTTACTAATTTCGCAAGAACTTAGAAAAGACAACTTAGGTTCCCCTAAATCGGACTAATAAGATGTTTTGACCATTCAAAACAACAACTCAATCTTTTTAGTGCAAAGATGTTTTATGACAACCCGAGATGTTGCTTCAAATGACTAGAATTGACGCATGGGCACGTAGATCTGAGTGCCCACAACAACTCGCTAAGATATTCATATCTCATCTCCTCTTTCTCTTTATACCTCAACTGTAGATGACAATGTTGGTATATGCCCTAGAGGGCCAATCATAGTTGTATTTTATTATGATATTGTGACATTTTATTTTATATATTTATATATATATATGAGGCATTGTTTTCATTAATTGTTTATTTATATTAATAAAGATTATGATGTCCTTAGAATGGAATAAAGATTAGGTACATAACCTAATTGAGACTCCATTCTTAAATGTCCCTAGTCAAGTATTACTGTAAACAACAGGACAACAGTAATACGTTGAGACTAGTATGTGTATGGACTGATAACCTTTTCTCACAGGTTATGGATATGTGATATCAAGTCTGCACATAGGTATATATGGTGATATATATTGGACCGACCCGCCATGAGAACACCACATGGATAGTAATGTGAATGTCATAGGTGATTCTCATAGTGATGATGGTACATGTAGTCCTTTGACTTGAAGCTACTGCGATCCGCTGCATGAGAAGTTTTGTGCTTTGATACCGTCAAACGTTATCCGTAACAGGGTAATTATAAAGTCGATCATTAGGCATATCACGAATCATGTGGGCGGTGCGAGTAACGTAGATAGAATTTGTCCCTCTCACATTACGAGAGATATATCTGTGGGCCCCTTGATGAGTAGGACTGGGTAAATGTATGGCCATACTGAAATGAATTAATATGTGACATTAATGTCATTTATTTTATCAGTCTACTCGGAGATCAAGAAACTAATGATTTAACTATACAAGATGACTAATTTCATGCTTGTGTTAAATCTGGATATTTGGACAAAGGGACTGAAATGTACGGTAACGTCAATCACGGAAAGGTTATGTTGAACCGTTGACTTTCTTATAACTTGGGTAGCAGTGATGTGTTGCTAGATACCGCTCACTGTTTATATTATTTAAATGGGATTTAATAATATTGCCAACGTTGTAAGAACCTATAGGATCGCACACTAAAGCAGTTTTTATATTGATGCTAAATTAGAATAAATTAGTGTGACTAATTTAATTGGGCTTCATGAGATGGGTCAACTAAAGAAAAAGATTAAATTAGTGTGACTAATTTAATTGGGCTTTCATAAGATGGGCCTAATAAGGATTAAGAGAAGTTAGTGTGACTAATTGGGCTTCCATGAGATGGGCCCAACAAGGCTTAGGTTTAGGTCAAGTGTTGGCTATAAATAACACACCTAAGGATCCTTTTGTGGTTGGTTGATTTTGTATACACATAGCCTCTCTCTCTAGAAATCCTTATTTCTCTGTTTCTCGCTACTAGCATAGTGAGTTTCAGAAAAGCATCAAGGTGAGTGTTTGACACTCACAACTGCTGTGTGGATATCTCTAGGCCGTTGCTACACTTGTGACGGAAGAGTTTGACATAGCTCTCTTTGAAGAGTTCAAGAGTTCAAGATTTGAAGAGTTCAAGAGTTCAAGATTTGATGAGTTCAAGAGTTCAAGATTTGAAGACTTCAAGAATCGAAGAGTTCAAGAATTCAAGATTTCAAGAGTTGAAGAATTCAAGAACAAGAACTTTTGAAGAACTCAAGAAAAAGTGTTGTTCGCAAATCATATTGCGATAACGCTTCAACAGGTAATTCATAAGATGAATCATGTTCATTCACATGGGTCCTTGGGTGGGAACTGCATAAAAATTTTTGTTTTCTGCTGCGCCTTTATGCGTGATTTCCCAACAGACAATGGAGCAGCTACCTCCACTCTCATGTGATGACGCTGTTGTGGGGCACACGCCGGCCACAAGCATGGTGATCTTCTCGTGTATAGCCCATGAGCCCGGGATCTCTATTCAAGACTTAGTTGTTACTTTCTCATCTCTCGATCCAATTGATGCAGAGTCATCTCTTGCCAGTCATTATTTCCCTTCTCGACTTCCGGTCAGTTGCGCGATGGGACGTAGTCATCGACTACAAGGAGGACCTCATTGAATACGAAGAGATGTCAAAACCTAGCGATGGGACTTGACGGATACCTAGCTTGTGGAATTACACATGCACCTACCAATTCTCCATTCTAGTCAATTTTTATTGATCTTTTGTTGTTGATATGTCGGTGTACTTTCGTACCTTGTAATGTACATTTGGATCTTTCTCTGGATTACTGTACCCCTTGTTGACCAGCTATTGCAGCTCTAACTGCAAGTTTAAGGATATTGTTTTTCCAAATTATTTTGATGTATGGTTATGTTATGGCTCTTTGGTTTGTATTGCTTCGTTCTTTTATATCTCGTTTATTTTCTCCCTTGCAAAAAAAATGTGATTTTTTCTAAGTAACACATTGATAAATTAATTGCGACCTAAGCGTAATTAGCAAGTTAAGATGTTACAAATGTTGCCTATGACCGTGGAAAGGATAAACCTAGGGTCATTTCTCGCTTTGTCGTGAGTTTAAGGGTGGTTACTAAGGTTGTATTTGTTATGATGTAAAGACATGACAAGATAAAATTACGAGTTAAGGACAAATTGGTCTCTATCGATTTTTATCGTGGACACATATGTCCCTAACCAAAATAAATAGTAAAATTGTCCCTAATCAATACAAATGTTAGACTTATAGGTCCCTCGGTTACTTTCACCGCTTGACTAACGTTTGACTCATAGGTCCCTAACCAATACAACTGAGGGACCTATGAGTCTAAAATTTGTATTGGTTAGGGACAATTTTACTATTTATTTTGGTTAGGGACTTATGTGTCCATGACAAAAATCGATAGGGACTTATTTGTCCTTTACTCTAAAAATACAAAGACAATGAAGATATAGACATAAAAATATAAAGTTCTCATAGATTAGTGTAAAAATATTTTTTTGTTTCATACTGCTTTATTTTGTGTCTCTTTTGTCTCTATTTTTAAAAAGTACAAAAGATACATAAATTTTCTGACTTGAAACTCAAATTTTCTATTTTGACTGGATAACCAAACACTCATTTATGTACTCTTTTCTCTGTATTTTTGTTCGTATTTATTATCAAATGCAACCTAAGAGTACAAAATCAGATTTGATTCTTTTTTATTTCGTGGAGACAAAATCAGATGTAATTTTTTGTTTTTGGTTGCCCACGGTGTCCGGAGTTTCGCCCCGACTAATCCGTCGCCCCAGGTCGCGTACCTAAGAATGATAGGTGAGGCTCCCAACGAGAATTTTTTCCATCCGCAAGGCTCGAATCCGAAACCTTGCTTAAAGAACAACAAACTGCTTACCGCTTGTGTCAATCATCGTTGGTAAATCAAATGTAATTTTATCTATAACAAACTTAGTCAAAGTAGGAAATGGTTAGCTATTTGGTGTGATTAGGTTATGGTCTTGGGCCATATATAAAAAGGCCCTTTTGTAGCCTTTGGTGAATAAGGAAAAAGATACCAAAATATCATAAATTAAAAAATACATTGCTACCAACAAGGAAGGATTGGCACAAGTTGTAAGCGGCTTGTTGTCCCTTAAGCAAGGTCTCGGGTTCGAGCCTTGTGGATGGAAAAAATCTTTGCTTGGAGCCTCACCTGCCATTCCAGGTACGCGACCCGGGGCGACGGATTAGTCGGGGCGAAGCTCCGGACACCGTGGGCAACAAAAAAAAAATACATTGCTCATTCTTCTTCTTAATTAATAACGGGTTCTCTGTCCTCTGAGTTTAGCTCAAAACCCCTAAATAAAAAACTTCACTTTTTCCTTCTCTTTTTTGAGATTATTTAACAATTATTATACTAATCTTCTCTAAAAAATACATTGAGATCCTTTGTTCAGTATATTGAAAGGGGGTCAATATCATCGAAATAAATAGAGAAGAACTAAACAATTTTTTTCCAATTTTATGGTAAGTATGTATAATTTATCATATAAATTATCTCCTTCCAAATAAACCAATAAGAATGCAGATCCATATTTTTATGAGGCAAAGGAAAGTGGACCACAGGTCCACAAGCTGTGTGCCCATTGGAGGAGTACGTCATTAGTAGTAACACGGAAATGAGAAAAGCAATTTATTGGCAAAAAAATAAAGAGAAAAAATTAAAGGAAAAGTTGAACATAGAAAAGGACACCCACCACTGTCCAAATGAGGAGAAAGAGAAAAAACAATCATCTCAATTAGAAGCCATTAGCTCAAATGGCACCTCCCTTGGTCTAAATGATTAAGGGTTTTGTTGCTTTAGGATCAAAAGTTATATCCCTATATACCCACCTCTTCCCCAATTTCCCTTAGCTCCATTAGGAGCTCCTTGTAAAAAAAAAAAAAAAAAAAAAAAAAAAAAAAAAAAAAAAGCCAGTCAAGGCCATCAAACATGATTTGAAAAAACAGTTCCCTATAATTCCACTCTCTATCTGATCTATCTAATCCCTCTCGATCTTAACTCTCACCACACAAAAAGAAAGGACTAATCTATAATTCAACACTTGCTTGCTTCTGCTTCTCTAGTACCCAAAAATATCATCCCACAATAATCTATCATACAATACCAAAGTCGATGGAATTCTAATTTTACATCTAATATTTAAAATATAATTTTAAAATTTTAAATAGAAATTTATTAACTCTCTTAAACTTTAGAACGTGTATACTTTATTCCTAATTTTTTAAAATGTGGACATGAACACTATGTACTTTCAAAACAGTATAAAACATGCATTTTATTATTTTATGGACGAAATTACTTTCTTTTTATTCCCAATTAGTAAAGTGGACAATTTAAATTGAAAATAATTGAGAAAACTTATCAACTCTAAGTAAGTGTTTGGTTTAAAGTTTGGGAGCCCTAAACTTACTTATTTTCAACTCAAAAACAAAAGTATATGTGCAGGTTTGTTGGTCAAATGGAAGTTTCACCACTTCTAACAATAAACCAAACATGCACTAAAACCTTTTCAGAAATTAGACAAGAATTGAGATTTTGGGTTTGTAATTGAAAATATAAAAGAACAATTTTATTAAAAAAAAGTTATGTATACGATTAAGCACGCAATAAAACAAAAAAGATAATTTTATAGATGAAATTATCAAAAAATGTGTTTTGCACTATTTAAAAAGTACATATGTGCAGTAGATTGCACATGTCCTAAAGTTGAGGAGGGTTAATTGAATTTTTTTTTCTTTAATATTGTGCAAAACGCATAGGATTTGCTGTAAACTTTGCAACATATGATTAGCCTCAATTGAAAACTGAGCAGAATTTTGACATTTTAACAGGAATGATTCCCAAATCATATAAAAGGGATATGCAGAATTTTTATTTTTGGTTAAGTCAACATATCAATTTTCAACTCTTGTACACAACAATACAAGAAAAGAAGAAAAAAAAAAGCAGAGATGATATTGTACCGGCTCCTCAGAACTTAACCAAATAATAGGTGTTGACTTGTTCACCTTATTGTCTAAGATTCCATATGATAATTGAAAACGTTGGGTTGATCTTAAATTTATGATAGGAAAATATGGACACCATCCAACATTGTTAAACAATACCACCCATTAATCCCAGAACTAAACACTTCACATGATGCTCATAAAGTATTGCAACTAAATCGGTGCAGTTTTAATTGTTTCTTTAGACTTAAGTGCATGTTTGGATACACCTTGAAACAGATTTTTTTTTTTTTTTGAAAAAAAAAAAGCTGTTTTTAGAAAAGTATAATATTTGGGTGAATTATGAAATAAAATTAAAGCTATTTTAGTTGATTAAAAAAGCTGTTTTGAAGAAAAAATCAAAGCTAAAATTTGGATATTATGGAATGAAAAAAAGATATTTCAATCTAAATAAAACTAAATACCACAAAAAAGAAATTATTTTTTAAACATCACAGATTAACTTAAAACTATTTTTTAGCTAAATTATCCAAACATAAATTTGTCTATAAATAAGCGATTATATAAAAAAAAATTGACTATATAAATAAACGATTATTGAAATAAATATGATTTTTCAGCTTACCCAAACATACACTTACTTAAGTATACAGCTAGTCAGCTACTACTTTTTATCATTGCAACTGCAGGATACCCCTTTTCCCCAAAATCATAGTTAGTTTTGTATGAAAATATAATAAATAAATCAGAGATCAACCAACAATAATAACAACCCTTTTCAGAGCTAAATTGATTAAATGACATCATTGTATCCTGTCAAGAACATATAAATAACAAAGGCAAAAAGAATTCTTTGGTCATGTATTCCAAACGGATGATTTTAAAAATTTCTTATAAATGACCTGATTAGACTGTTCAAAGATTAATAATGCTTACAATCAAGAGCTTTAAAAATGCACTGGAAGTCTGGAACAAAAAAAGGAACCAGGGCATTCAGTGAGCTAAAATTGCTAGAGATAAATGTAAGACGCATATTTTGTATTATAAGACAACACTGTATGGTACAACATTAGAAAAAAAAAACAATGATAAATGAACCATCTTGCATCCCTAATTAATAATTCTTTAATAACTGCCTAAACTCAAGTTAACATAAGATCATTCCCTCCCAGATGAGGGCGGAGGCAGACACGGACTTCATGCTCTTCAGGTCCAACGCGATGTTTCGGCACCATGATCTCAAGAACTGAACCGGGACCATCATAGTATGCTTCTAGGTGTGCATCTTCAGGAATTCTTGTTGAAAGAGGGATCTCACGGACGAACTCTCCTGGAGGGCAGTGCTCCGGGGATGGATCTGTGAGCTTGAACGTCCTATCATGCCTCTTAACAAACTGTTTTCCAGAAGTGCTCATACAGGAAACCTTTATGATACCATGAGTCAGAGTGTTCCTCCAAGAAACTTTCACACTAGGAAGATCTACAAAGGGTAGACTGATGATAACCAAATAGCCTTGTTCATCCTCATAAATTGCTTTTGCAGCAGTAACAGGTCCATAAACACTCTTTATCACCCCACTAAAGTCATTCAACCATTGAGGCTCGGTAGGGTGCATTTCTATATCCGGAATCCGATCAGATGAAGGATTAACAGCCAAGTAGCATTCTTCATCATTTCCATGAGGGAAAAAGTCCTTCCTTTTTTTGCTGCTGACAGGAGACAGGTCCAACCCATCGCCATTACTATGGTTAGACAGATGAGTGGACAAATTCAGTCCAGATCCATTAAGCAGCTTCTTAGGGTGTGAATTTGGAGCACTCTTGACAGGGGGAGGTGGTCTCTCGAGCTCAAAGTCTGTGTTGGGAAGATTCCTCCATGAACTGAAATCGCTTGCTTCAGGTGGGATTGTGAAATTCAAATCTCGGCCAGTGAGTTCCATCCACCTCTTCCGATCCTCCTCATCAAGGCCCATCAGATTAGGGGATGGAACAACCTCAATGCCGTGAACACATTGAGGGTTTGAAAGCCCTCTATAATGCTTCCGTTGCATCCTATGGGAACGAACAAAACCCTTGTCAACACTGAACGGAAACGGTCGCTCCCCTTGGCGAGAATGCCCGTTCATGAAACTCCTCAGCTGCATCTTACCCAATGCATTCTCAGGCCTCTCCTTGAACACCCACATGTACATATTCTCCATGTCATGCTGAACCATGAAAACGTCTAGCTTGAGATCAGACTTATCGATCCCTGAAACACCATTGCTGTCCCTGACAATCTTGGCCTTGGATTTATCATTCAAAGAGGGCTTAAAGTAAAAGCTGAAGAAAAACCAAGCACCCCATATGCTATCAACTCGCTTTGTACACTTCCTACCGGCAGCTTTTGGCACGTTAATAAAACTCTCAGTTTCATATCCTTGGGTGCCAAGACCAACATCCAAGATATCACAAGGGTCAGAATTCCACGACGGCGGGGGCGGGCTGTGCTCAGCAGAGAGGGGCAAGTTGATATCAGGCGGACGGGAGAGTATGATTTGGCGATTCATCTCCAAATCGAGTTCCTCGTGAGAAGATGCGCTTGAGTCCATGGACAAGAGCGTTGATGGGTGGTGATTCTCCATTGACAAAGAAGCGAGACAAGAATCGCCCATGCTACCTCATCATCTCTTTGATGAGTTGTTATATTGCTGGTGGTGGGTTCATTATTGCCATCCCCAAAAAAACAAATTCAACAAAACAACCTCATAAACACGTTCATCATCATATCAATCCCCACTATATCTCCCCTCCATCAAAACCCTAGATTTATCAATTGAATTGGAGAACAGCAACCACAACAAAAGAGAAACAAAACGAAAAAAATCAACAAATCCAACCTATCCAAAAAACCAAATAAATTCTGTGTTTTTTTCTTCCCTAAAAATAAATAAATAATTAGGACTTCAGCTACAATAACATAAAAATAAAAATCTATAACATAACATAATACAATACAATATATTTATATCTCTTCAATCTCAAACAAGAGAGGAAGAGATTTTTAGAAAACGCTATAGAGGAATTAATTTCTCTAACCCTATTATTTTTCCACGCATCTCGATAAATCCTCCAAAATCAGGTGAAAAGCACTGAATCAAAACCATCAAATCCATGAAAAAAACGAAGGAAAGTTTTGCGAAAGAGAGAGACCCAACAAGTGATAGATCTTCAAAAAAAGGGATTACCTTTTAGGATAAGCATCGGAGAATCGAGAAGAAGAAGAGTAACCTCCATAGCCGATGATGATGCTCTTCACCATATCATCGACAACCATGTTGTTGCCTATTACAGTATTACACACAATACAGAATATTTTCCCCTATTTTTTTTATTTTTCTCTCAAGTATTTTATTTTTTATTTTTTTTTTTTCTAAATATGAACAACCCTAATAAGTTGTTCTGCTTCTTTTGTTAGGTTCGTCAAAGAGAACAACGACAACATAAGAAGAAGAATGAGAGTGTGAAGGGATAAGAGTAGAGAGAGAAAGAAGAGGCGTAGGTGAGTGTCTCATTATAAGGAGAGGCACGTAGGTTAAAGCCTACACTGGATATCACCATTTTCTCTTGGACCACCGTTTGTTTACGGTGACGGTGCAACCTTACCTCAACTTAACTTTTTTTTTTTCTTGTTTTAGAAATTGGTCATTTAAATTTTAAGAGTTTAATTAGAATAACTTTGGTTCTACAAGAAAAATACACCAACTAGTACGGACTCGTGTGTTATATATTATATATAATATGTGTCATATGATACATATTAAATATAGCACACATTGGATACTAGTTGGAGATATTTTTATTGTACAACAAGTATTAGTGAATTAATTATGATGCATG
Source organism: Aeschynomene evenia (assembly GCA_013621005.1). Classification (NCBI taxonomy): domain Eukaryota; kingdom Viridiplantae; phylum Streptophyta; class Magnoliopsida; order Fabales; family Fabaceae; genus Aeschynomene; species Aeschynomene evenia. Next base: position 12,491,029 of record CM024264.1, on the reverse strand, counting down.
ACAGTGTAAAATATTGTATATTGTCAGTCAATCACACTCGTTGATTTATGTGATTTTTTAGTTGATAGATGATTGAGTTGAAAACTTTTAATGGTATGTCAATTCATAATTGAATGTTAATGTAAAATTATTTTACACACAGTATTGAAATTAAACTCCAATTTTAATATCGGTAGTAAATTCTCTAGATGCTAGAGCTCTCTTTCAAAAAGGTATACTCAAGGATATGAAAATATGACGGTTTCAGAGATCTAGAGGTTCAAATGGTTCGATTAACAGTATAATTGAATATAATAAATTATATATTAAATATATATTTATCTAATAATTTATATGTGTTCACACCCTGGATTGTTACCCAATTCGGCGGCCCAATTCGAGACTCCAAGGAGTAGCCCAAAAATAAGGCCCATGGTCGGACCTCGGACCCCGTGACGGGCGAGTCCAGATCGAGGCCCATTAAACCTTCAAGGCCCAATAATCAAGCCAGTGGCCCAAAGGACTTAGATCCGAAGCAGGACCCGGTAACCGGCCCGAGACCCGACCCGAGGTCGGATAAGATCAAGCACCCGATTAGGGCGGCTACTAGAACTTCAGAGCCATGATCGACACTACGCGAGACGCCCCTACACGCCGCGGAAAGCGGGGAGGCTGTTATCCTGAGTCGTGCGGCATTGGCGGCACGGAAATGGCTCCAATCCCCCTCTATAAATAGGGTGTCCCATCACAGTATCAGGTATGCTTTCAGTTGAGTTCTCACGCTTATACTGATATTGACTTAAGCTTCGGAGTCCTTTCAAGGAAAACACCCCAGCGCCTTGGAGAGCAGTTATGCGAGGAGTCAGATTCTGGCGACAGTTCATACCTCAGTCAAAGGTACGGAACATTGGCGTCGTTGCCGGGGACCCATCACAGCACTTTTCGAGGTCTGTTTACCTTCTAAGGGACCGAAGCAAACACGAGAAACTGGCTAGAACAAAGACTATCGTCTGCCTCGTCCACCCAGGAGAACCAGGATACCGAATGGAAGGCACGCAGGACGGACACTGTGAAACGATCCACGAGACGGACCAATCTCAACCTCAGCCCCCCCCCCCCCCGAATCAGAAGGAGTTGAACCTCGGAGGAACAAGAGGAGGTGAAGCTGAACAGCAACCTAGTACGGTTGCTGGAAACAATGAGGTCGGACCCTCTGTTGATCCCGATGTGCGCCAGACAATGCAGCTCATCCGAGATCAGCAGGAGAGGCTCCGACTGTTGGAGCAAGAAATGGTGAAGCAACTTCCTCTGGAGGAGCAACTCCGGAGGGAGGAACGCCGAAACCAGAAGGTGGAGGAGAAGCTCCTCCACGAACGAGAAAAGGTCAAAGACCTAGCCCAGCGCCTCCGAAGGCTCGAGCTGGAAAAGAAAGACCCCGCCAGAAACGGTCGAAACGGGCACTCTCGGGAGAAAAAGCAGGAGCGACCGAGATCCGATGAGTAACGTCGGTCTCGGGAACGCGATGATCGCCAAGAAAGGTCAAGAAGATCCCGGGAAAGGGAAAGGGACAGACAGTCCCAGAATTACCATGACGAATAGGAACGCTCCTTTACCTACACCGAGTACCGAAGTACGGGCGGTGGAAAGGGGGGAGGATTCCAGTTCAAGGCTGAAGGGCCGCTGGCCCCGCACATTTTGAAGTACAAGATGCCCCAAGGTCGGACCCCGCCGGGACTCAAATACGATGGAACCACCGACCCCGAGGAGCATTTGGAGGTTTTTAAATCCCGAATGGATTATGACGGAGCGGAGGATGAGGAATGATGCCGAGCGTTCCCGATCACCTTGCTGAAGACGATGTTGAAATGGTATAACCGTCTTCCGTCAAGGTCGATCCATTGTTTCGCAGACCTCACTGCTCAGTTCCTGGCTCACTTTACAACCAGGAAAACCAAGCCGAGGTCAGCCGTGAGCCTAATGAACATCAAGCAGAGGCAGGGGGAGACACTGAGAGCCTATTTTGAAAGGTTCAATGCTGAAGCGCTCCTGGTAAGGGATTTGCATGTCTCCAATGTAATTACCCTCTTGATTAACGGACTCTGCTGGTCTCCATTTGCCGAGTCCCTCTCCAGGTTGGAGCCAACGACCATGGAGGAAATCCAGGACAGAGCGGCCGAATTCATCAGAGCCGAGGAGGCCATGATGGCCAAGATGGAAAGAGAATCAGTAGTAGATAAGACCGAGGAAAGAAGAGCTAAAAAGTCCCGACCTCAGAAGCCTAGGGAGGAAAGGCAGAGGTCGGAGAAACGTGATCGGGCCCCCACGAGGGGAAAATTCTTCGGCTACACCCCCTTATCACGATCGATAAGTGAGGTGTACAAGAGATACAGCAAACTGAGCGGTTGCCCAGGCCGAGGCCGGTGAGAACAAGGGCTAATATAAACCGGGGTTTGTACTGCAGCTACCATGAACAACATGGGCATCGGACAGAGGATTGTTACGACCTCCGAGATGCGATTGAAGAGCTAATCAGAGCTGGCAAGCTCGCAAAGTATGTGGCTGAGCAGAGGGGCCCGAAGAGGAAGAGGGAGAGAAGCCCTGAGGATGAGGGGCGGAACCCGAGAAACAAGAGAAACAAGCCCGAGGACGAGGGTGAACCCGAAAACAGCTCCGAGGTGGTGAAGACAATCCACACCATCGCGGGGCGTTTTGCGGGAGGCGAAGCAAGTGCTGCAGCGAGAAAGAGGGCGCTCAAAGAAATAATGAGCGTAGACAAGAAAGAGTTGGCATCGAAGGCGCTGAAGAAAGCCCCGGTGCCCATCACTTTCTCGGACCTCGACAATCCCGGGGTGGTTGCTGATTATGCGGATCCCCTGGTGGTGTCGGTTATAGCCCGTAACATGGAGATCAGGAGGGTGCTAATCAACACGGGGAGCTCCGCCGAGCTGTTGACGAGAAAAGCGTTCAATGAGATGGGCTTAAAGCACTCCGACCTAAAGGCCTATAATGAAGACCTCGTGGGGTTTTCAGGATATGACGTAATTAAGCCCGATGGCTATATCACGTTGTACCTCACAATGGGCACAAAGCCGCTGATGAGGACGGTAGAGGTGGATTTCATAGTGGCAAGGATCAATTCCGCCTACAACATGATCATGGGAAGACCCACCCTGTGCAAACTCGGGGCGGTGGTGTCGGTACCTCACTTGGTCATGAAATTCCCTACTGAGGGTGGCAAAGTCGTCACCGTGAAGGAATGCCAAGTGACAGCTCGAAAATGTTACATCAACAGCCTCAAGGTCAGCGAAAGGACCAAGGGTGAAGATGGAGAGAAAAAAGAAAAAGAAAAAATAGAAAGAAAAAGAGAAAGAGAAGAAAAAGAAAAGAAAAGGCCGAGAGTCGAGGTTAACAATGTTGAGCTCGATGTAAGATCTCGGAACCCAGTTCGGCCGGAGCCAGAAGGCCAATTGGAGGAGGTACAGATCGAGGAAAGCCCCGAGAAGATAACTCGGGTTAGTGCTAATCTAAGTCCTGTCGGCAAAGGGACACTGATCCAATTTCTCAAGAGAAATGCCGACCTCTTCGCATGGGAAGCAAAAGACATGCCTGGGATCAGTCCTGAGGTAATGTGCCATCACTTATCTGTGTACCCGGGGACTAAGCCGGTACAACAGAAGAAGAGGAGAATGTTGGAGGAGAAGGCCCAAGCAGTGATTGAGCAAGTGGAGGCACTGCTTAAGGCCGGTTTCATCAGGGAGGTCTAGTACCCGACGTGGCTCTCCAACGTCGTAATGGTACCGAAGACAAATAGGAAGCTCAGGATGTGTGTAGACTACACCAACCTGAACAAAGCTTGTCCCAAGGACCCATTCCCGCTTCCAAGCATTGATAGCTTGGTGGATGCCGCATCGGGATTCTGATTCTTGTCCTTCATGGACGCCTACTCGGGATACAACCAGATCCCTATGAATCCCGATGACGAGGAGAAGACGGCATTTATCACACCGAGGGCAAACTATTGCTACAAGGTTATGCCTTTTGGTCTGAAGAATGCCGGGTCCACTTACCAGCGGCTCAAGAATAGAGTCTTCAAAGCAGAGATCGGTACCAGGATGGAAGTCTACATAGACGACATGTTGGTAAAAACAAGAAATGAAGAGGACACGATCTCCGATCTGGAAATCGTGTTCGGAAAGCTAAGAAGCCATGGAATGAGGTTGAATCCTCTGAAGTGTGCCTTCGCTGTCGAGGTCGGGAAGTTTCTGGGCTTTATGTTAACCCAGAGCAGTATCGAAGCAAACCCAGAAAAGTGCAAAGCCATTCTGGATATGAAGAGCCCGACCTCCGTAAAAGAAGTTCAGAGGTTAACGGGTCGGTTAGCTTCGTTATCAAGGTTCCTCCCGCTATCAGCTCGAAAATCTCTACCACTTTTCGAGCTGTTGAAGAAAAAGACAGATTTCAGCTGGACCCCGGACTGTGAAGAATCTTTTCAAGGCTTCAAGCTATACCTAATGGCTCCCCCAATTTTGTCTAAACCGGAGGTCGGAGAAGTGTTATACCTTTACCTCTCGGTAGGGGAGCTGGCGGTAGGTGCGGCGCTGGTAAGGGAAGAAGACAGAGTGCAAAACCTATCTACTTCGTGAGTAAGGCATTGCAGGGTCCCGAGATCCGATACCCGAAGTTAGAGAAGGTTGCATTCGCACTAAACACAACCGCGAGGAGGCTGAGGCAGTATTTCCAAGCCCATACGATGGTAGTAAGAACAAATCACCCTATGAGGCAAATTCTAAAGAAGCCCGACCTAGCAGGACGAATGGTGTCGTGGGCAGTAGAACTTTCGGAGTTCGACCTGATGTTCGAACCTCGGAACGCAGTGAAATCGCAAGCCTTGGCCGACTTTGTGAGGGAAATGGTGGATGAAGAAGAAGAAGAGGTCCAGTGGACCTTATTTGTTGACAGATCATCAAACCTAAGAGGCAGTGGAGCTGGCATCATCCTAGAAAATAATCTAGGAATCCAAGTCGAGATGTCAGTGAAGTTTGAGTTCCGAGCTTCCAACAATCAGGCAGAATATGAAGCCTTGATTGCTGGATTGAAGTTAGCAAACGACCTCGGAGCACAAGAGCTCACTATCTGCAGCGATTCGCAAATTGTGGTTTTTCAGATCGGGGGCGAGTACCAGGCCCGAGATGAGCAGCTAAAAAAGTATCTGCAGATAGTAAATGAGTTGCTGAAACCGCTGCAAAAAGCCGAGGTGAAGTATATACCTCGGGAAGAGAATGCCTGAGCTGACGTGTTGTCAAAGCTCGCAAGCACTAGGCCTACAGGGACGAGCAAAACACTGATTCAAGAAACCCTAGAAAGGCCATCAATAGCAGAAAAACAAGAAGTCGCGGCTGTTGAAACGTCGCTGAGTTGGATCTCCGAGCTCCTCCAGTACCTCAGGCTCGGAATTCTCCCGAATGACGAGAAAGCCGCGGCAGTTGTAAAGAGAAGAGCCCCGTATTACACAGTGGTTGAGGGGCAGTTATATAAGAGGGGGTTCAGCCAACCACTGTTGAAGTGCCTAAACGAAGATCAAGCTAAGTATGTCCTCGAGGAAGTCCATGAAGGGGCGGGGGGCAACCACCTCGGTGGCCAGCCCTTAGCGCTAAAAGTTATCTGAGCTGGGTACTTTTGGCCGACTCTCAAGAAGGATGCGGCGGAATATGTAAAAAAGTGCGTGAAGTGCCAAGAGCACAGTCACCACTACATTGCACCCCCCGAGGAAATGACCCCGATCTCAGCATCATGGCCCTTTGACAAATGGGGCATTGACCTCCTCGGACCCTTCCCAACGGCCCCGGGCATGTTGAAATATTTGGTTGTGGCTGTTGATTACTTCACCAAATGGATCGAGGCAGAACCTCTCGGGACCATCACTACAGCTAAATGTCGGAAGTTCGTCTTGAGAAACATAATAACTCGTTTCGGGGTCCCGAAGGTTATAATCTCGGATAACGGAACGCAGTTTACCGACAAGAAGTTCCGAGATTTCCTACAGGGATGGAACATTGAGCAAAAGTTCACTAGCGTAGAGCACCCCCAAGCTAATGGGCAGTGCGAAGCAGCTAACAAAGTGATCCTAAGGGGGCTAAAGAAAAGGCTCGATGGGGCAAAAGGATCTTGGACAGAAGAGCTCGGGAGTGTCCTATGGGCCTACAGAACGACGCCGCACTCTACCATGGGAGAAAGTCCTTTCAAACTCTCCTATGGTAGTGAAGTCATTATCCCAGTCGAGCTCGGGGAGCCAAGTTTCCGAGTGGCAAGTTACAAAGAAGCTCACAATTCGGAAGCAAGAAAGGCGGAGCTCGATGCAATCGAAGAAGATCGGGACGCAGCTAAGATCCGAGAGGAAGCCCTAAAGCAAAGAGTGGCAAGAAGATATAACCAGGGGGTTATCCCGAGAAGGTTCAAGAAGGGAGACTTCGTCCTAAGAAGAGCCAACATCGGAGCCCCAACCCAGGAGAAGGGAAGCTTGCCGCCAATTGGGAAGGGCCATATAGAATAAAAGAATCCCTAGGAAAAGGAGCCTACAAGCTAGAAACCCTAGAGGAGAAAGAAATTCCGAGGTCGTGGGACGCTACGAACCTCAGGAAATTTTACTTGTAATTTTCTTTTATTGTAATTTGTGATACCTCAGGCCGTACTCTTTCCTACCATGGGATTTTGCCCTAAGGAGGGTTTTTCCCGGGAGGTTTTAACGAGGCGAACTTGAGAAGACATTAATAAATTATTCCTTTCAATATTTACTATTATTTTTATCTGAAAGTTCGAGGGATTAACCCAACGTTAAAGTAAAACCCAAGATGGTTAAGACCCCGAGATGGTCAAAACCCGAGCTGGTTAATGATTGATTAAATTAAAAAAAAAACCCAGGATGGTTAAGACCACGAAATGGTCAAAACCCGAACTGGTTAATGATTGATTAACAAAAAAAAACCCAAGATGGTTAAGACCCCGAGATGGTCAAAACCCAAGCTGGTTAATGATTGATTAAATTAAGAAACCCAAGATGGTTAAGACCCCGAGATGGTCAAAACCCGAGCTGGTTAATGATTGATTAAATTAAAAAAAAAACCCAAGATGGTTAAGACCCCGAGATGGTCAAAACTCGAGCTGGTTAATGATTGATTAAATTAAGAAACCCAAGATGGTTAAGACCTTGAGATGGTCAAAACCCGAGCTGGTTAATGATTGATTAAATTAAAAAACCCAAGTTGGTTAAGACCCCGAGAAGGTCAAAACCCGAGTTGGTTAAGTAATTAAATAAAACCCAAGTTGGTTAGAGACCCCGAGGAGGTCAAAACCCGAGTTGGTTAATGAAATTAAAACCCGAGGCGGATAATTTAAATCCAAAGCGGTTAAGTAAAATAAGAGCGAACCCGAGGTGGTTACCACGATTAAAAGGCGATTACTAGAGTAAGGCTAAGTTAAATAAGCTAAAGCATCAGCACAAGTAAACAAAGCCACATTGCGAATCGAAGTTCTACATATATTAGTATAAGCAAAAGCATTATAAGCCGGCACGAACCCCAAGAAGGGGAACCCGGAAAATATACACAATGTAAAAACCGGCACGAACCCAGAAAGGGAATCCGGATAAAGTAATAAAAAGTAAAGGCAAAATAAATTGTCATTACAAACAAATAAAAATCAAACATCAGGAGCATCCGTAGTGGCATCAGGAATATCGACAACATCGGTGTTGGGAATGTTTGTCTCAGGAGCAGTCTCCAAAAAAGCGGCGGCAGAGTCGGCAGGGAGGACTGGTTGTGCTTCCTCAGGTGAGTTGGGATCAACAACGACCAGCTTCCCTTCCTCGATCTTAGTATACATGTCGACTTGTCCAAGATCGAGGTTGGGAGCGATGATCCGAACTTGGTCCTTGATGAACTCGGCCACAGCCAAGGTAGATTCAACCAAGGTAGCCTGCAGCCCCTCCACCTCATTCTCGAGCTTGGAAATCCTCTGAGTTGAGGAAAGGCAGAGGTCGTCCAACTCGCCTGTCAGCTCGTCGATCTTCCTCTTCCCCTCATCAAGCTCCGAGGCAAGACTCCCCCGACCTTCTTCTGAAGCCTTCAACTCGCCCTGCATGAAGGAAAGCTCCTCCTCGGTCGTCTTCAGCTTCTCCTCCATCTCCTTGAGGCGAGCTTCAAGGGCCTCAACCTTCCTGTTGCTGACATCCTGGGCCTCGCAAAGGGCATCAAGTTCTTCTTGAACACCCTGACCCAGCACTACTAAAGGTTGCACATGGTGGAGGACGGAGATGGTCTTCACCAAGGCCCTTTCACTCCATTGAAGAAAAGTGCGAAGATCTGCGGCTTTATCGAGTTCGGCGGCAACAGCAGGATTGTGAATTTCCCGGGTTATCATCTCCGGGAAATTATAATCCTTGTCAAAAGGGGAAAGGCCGGAAGAACCACTGGGGTCGTGTTTCCTCTTCTTTCGAGCCTCCAAAGGCCCAGAAAGACCCAGGTTGATGCCCTCGTCAAGCACCAGGTCCTTACGCTTACCGCCAGGTGGAGGAGGAGCAGTGGTGGCCACCACAACGGACCCCGGGGCTGGGGCAGCCGAGGTGGCGGCGGTAGGAGGAGCCTTTGTGCCCGAGCCGCCAACTGCTGTTTTCTTCTTCTTTTGTGAAAGGCACAGAGCTCGGAGGGCATCCAGGTTGGCTGCACCCGTCATTGTATCTGCAATGAAAAAGGAATCCCAGTTACAAAGGGTTATTTTAAAAAGGAAGAAGAACGAAAACGGAAAAATATCGCTACCGAGTTCCTTCTTGAAGTCGGAGTCGCTCCCCCGAATTAATTTCTTTAACACAAGGTTTTTCTCCCTATGGGAGTCGAGAAATAGCTGGACAATACCAACCTCGGCCTCGGTCAAGTCTGTGTCCTTAACGTCTACGGTGTAGACGTTTTTGTTCTAGTAGAGGGGAAATCGGGGTTCACCCTTGTCATAAAGCCAAAAGGGGACAGTATCCTCCGCGGCCCGAACCCGAAAGTATACTTCCTTGAAGTTGTGAACAGAATCCTCAAAAAGGGTAAAGACCTTCCGACCTGAGTGAGCTCGGAAGGATACTCACCCCTCGGATCCGTGGGAGAGGGTGACGGAAAAAAGGTAGAAAAACACCCTCAAAAAGGGAGAAACCCCAAGGTGTTCGCATACCCTCTCGAACCCTCGGACCATGGCCCAAGAGTTGGGGTGAAGCTGGGAAGGGGCGACCCAAGCGGTCCTTAATACCCGAATTTGAAAGTCGGTAAAAGGGATGCGAATTCCAATCCGGGTCAGGAGAAGGTCGTACAAGTAAAAGAAGTCCCCTGGCTCCTGACCGTTGTTGAAGGGACCCTTTCATCAGCTGAAGGGGCCTCGATGATGTATTGACCAAATTCTCCCTCAGCAAAAACTTGCTCGTGGGAGTTGACTGCGGTAGCATAAGCCTCGTCAACCACCGAAACAATGTCGAGAGCTTCTTCCCCGGCCCAGTCGTATTGGTCGTTGAGCAAAAGCGGACGTCGGATCTCAGGCTTCGGACGCTTACCCATTACCTACAAAGGAAACCATTCAAAACAGTTTAAAAAACTGTTCTCGGAAATTGGGGTTTGACGTTTTAAATGGTTTCCAATGAAAGGAAAAAGGGGGCATATCGGGTCCCATAAAGGGGGGGGCGAGCTTCGACATTACCGCTCCGAAACAAATAAAATAACAATTAAAAGCAGGAACCTTCCCTAGGCAAGGGGGGTTGAAGATTTCCTCTAGATCGGACCCAGAACGGAACCCGAGTAAAGGGAGACCAGGGTTCGAGGTTATATTTCCGAGATCCTATATAAATCTCATACAAACACTCAAGTACAGAAAAAAATTAAAGAAATGCGAAGAAGGGAAAATTCATTCCCGCGCAGCTCGCACTTGAACAAGATGGAGGAAAGTAATCATCCATAGTCATCCAGGCCTAAAAGAAAAGAGACTCCAAACCCAGGAAATGGGTTGGCACAGACACAGCAGGGAAGGCGAGAAAACGCCATGGCCCTAAAACTTCAAAGGAAAAACAAGGAAAAATACAAGAACCGTAAAAGGAAAAGAACTTACTTAGTTCGAAGAAGAGAAAACGACCAATGATGGTGGAAGAGGAAGGCGGCGAACTCTGAAACTCCTGACGGTGTGGCACGCTTCTGAACAAGGGGCGGCGCACGGCGGAGAGCAAGAAGAGAAATCGCAAAGGGAGAAGTTAGAAGAAATGAGAAACGGGAATGAAGCAGAAGTGGAGAAACCCGATATGCCCCCTAGGCGGTATTTATACCGCCAAAAGGGCAGGGGCAAAATCGTCTTTTCACGCCCCGAGAATAGGGGTGTTTTCGCCATTTCACCAGGAATAGCAGGGGCAGTTTTGGAAAATACAAAACTCATCTCGGAAACGCTTCGTCTCCAATCGACACGTGTCACGCATCGAACGGCACGATGTGATGTGAAAAGACATGCGTCAGAGATGGGTAGGCGCGAATCACGAGACGCCTCTTGATGTTTCAGCTCGAACCTCGGGCCCGAGGTTCGAGCTGGGGGCAATGTTCACACCCCGGATTGTGGCCCAATTCGGCGGCCCAATTCGAGACTCCAAGGAGTAGCCCAAAAATAAGGCCCAAGGTTGGACCTCGGACCCCGCGACGGGCGAGTCCAGATCGAGGCCTATTAAACCTTCAAGGCCCAATAATCAAGCCAGTGGCCCAAAGGACTTGGATCCGGAGGCCCGAGACCTGACCCGTGGTCGGATAAGATCAAGCCCCCGATTAGGGCGGCTACTAGAAGCGAGCGGATAGCGACGCTGAGAACTCCGGAGCCATGATCGACACTACGCGGGACGCCCCTATACGCTGCGGAAAGCGGGGAGGCTATTATCCCGAGTCGTGCGGCATTGGCGGCACGGAAATGGCTCCAATCCCCCTCTATAAATAGGGTGTCTCATCACAGTATCAGGTATGCTTTCAGTTGAGTTCTCACGCTTATACTGATATTGACTTAAGCTTCGGAGTCCTTTAAGGAAAAACACCCCAGCGCCTTGGAGAGCAACTGTGCAAGGAGTCAGATTCCGGCGACAGTTCATACCTCAGTCAAAGGTACGAAATGATATGTATATGATGAATTATATGTTAATAAAAATTAAACATATTAAAAATATTAATTAAAAATTAAAATATAGAGCATTTAACATATTTTGAGATTTAATAGTCCTTAACTTTAGTAATTATTTTATTATAAAATGATTATATGTAAAAAATTAAAAAATTTTATTTTAAATTAGTTGACCGATTAAATCGATTTTTGACTATTTTTTGGTCGGTTCATCGATTATTATCAATTTTTTACCTTTTTTTTTACTTTTAAAAAATTAATTTTTAGCCCTTCCATCCAGACTGGACAGGGGTCCGATTCTCAGTTTAACGGGTCATGTTGGACATTCAATCCGATTTTCAGAACACTCAGAATACTACGTATCATGGAATATGTTTGATTTTATGAGTAAATTTTGAATATCTATTTATTATACATTGCTTGCATTATTTTTAAATATTAAATGAAAATCTTATTAATTAATTATTTTTTTTATTGTTTAGGACATTTACCGGTGCCAAAAGTGACTAATCTCTTCAAGACAGGAGCTCCAACATAAGGGACAAACCTCTAGTGACGAAACATTTTCCATACGCACTTCAGAAATCGAACTTTTGATTAGATATTTAAAGAGTCCAACTAATTACCAACCATGCTAGATTCTGTGGTTTCTTATCAATTAATTATAAATTTTTACTAATAAGTGTCCTTAGAATAGTTGTTAATGATAATTAAAATAGGAGTAAACCCTCAATCTAGTTTATGACAATTTCAGTATCGAACAAGGTAATCCTTAACAGTCGAAGATATCCTAATTGATCTCAATAATATCAAAAGTTGGACACCCTAAGATCTCTAGAAAGAAAAATTAGCAATTTTAATGACAAATTTATTTTTAAACAAATTGGTCATTGATAATTTCATTGTTAAAAAAATCAGTCCATGATTTTTTTTCTAATTCATGTATGTTATCTTAAATTTTTGAAGTATTTTAATATATCTTAATATCAATATTTTTTATTTTTAAATTTCACATATAAAATTATTTTAAATATTTTTCTATTATTATTTAATTGTTTTTACTTTGAATCATAACGTACATTTTCATTCAAGACTGAATTTTTCTTTTTACAATATACCATTTTGAAGATAAAAGTAACGAGAGATATTAATTAGTTTTACTCAATTAGTTATAATCTTGACAAAACTATCACCAAACATAATTCACTTTTTAGATTAATATAGTGAAAATGTATTTCATGGATTTAAACACTAATTAATAAATAATAATTGATAAATATTTAAAATAATTTTTTACATGAAAAATAAAATAAAAAAATACTAATATATGAAACATATTAAAAAATCCAAAAATTTTAGACAACACTCCTCTTATTTTAGTTATTTCGAAAAACTAAAGTAACTTTTCATTCTTTTTATTCAAAATAAATAAATATTTATAAGATAAATCGATTTATTTTTATTCTAAATTTTATATAACTTAAAACTGTTAATTTATATTTAATATTAATTATTAGAAAAATTTGTGTATGTACATTATTTAAAATATAAAAATTTAAACAAGTAATAGTTAATAAATGACTTTTTACAGAAATAAAAATAAATACATTAAGATTGAATGATAATAGTCAAATAAGATATATAGATAGAGTTGGTTTAAGAATACTTAAAGTTGAATATTATAATGAAGATAAAAAATGATGAACAAATAAATAAATGAGATCAAGGATCAATTTTTTCGATAATAAAATCGTCAAGGGTCAATATGTCTAAAAATAAAATAGTTGTTAACACTGTTAACTTTTTCATTTATGGACCTTACGATGTTCAATTTTTGACATTGTTAAGGATCATTTGGAGTATTCTTGTAACATCCTACATCTAATAGTGGAAAAACACAGATTTTTTTTTTTTTGTATACGAGTTGAAGAGCAAGAGAGAAGTCAAATATACAACAATTATAAGAAAGATAATAAAACAGAAAATATAATATAAATAGCATGCTGATGGAAAACAAAAACCTCACGCAAGTATAAATCAGAGTATAAATCAGAGTAAGGGATTACAACTAAAATGTATCAAAGGATTAGGTCGAACAATAACCAACAAAATACAACTCGTCTGAATACATGGGAAATAAATAAACAACGGGAAATAAAATGTCCTCCTCAACTACGATCTGCAGGTAACGTGCTAAGGCTTCCTCGGGATCCTCTTCGTCTTCATCTTCTATCACTATTGGTGAAACAGCTGCCTCCGGGATACTCTCATCTCCCGAGTCTCACTCACTCGGGACATACTCCAGCACCATGTCATCTGGGTCTATCCATAGAAACAAATTATCCATAATGTTATCCTCCGGGAACACTACTGAATTGGGTGGAGGTCCCGGTACCTGAACGGGAGCATGCGCTTGATGAGAAGGTTACTCAGGATGGACTCCATGCGGGGGATACCCACTCCACGAGGTGACTGAGGAATGAAAGGCTCTGGCGGTCCCACAACGGAAGATCGGCAACATGGAAACCAAAGGAAGTAGGGATAGTGGACGTGACCGAAACAAACCCCGTAGCTAGGAAGAACCTAACGGTGAGGAGCTCAAGGGCGAGTGGTTGCGGCAGCGGATCCATCTCCTAGAATTGAGGCATAAGAAAGATAGAGAGTGTGAGAGCAATATTCTCAGTGAGTCATCGTACGATACTCTGGCTTGGTACCGCTTATGCCAATTCTAGATATTCAAAGCAACGCTCTCTTTTTAATAATATAAATTTCATTTTAAGAAAGAGCGAAACACGTTACTTTGAATAGACAGACAACCTACTTGCCCGAACTAAGGGGAAAACCTAAGTGTCTTTCTATGTTATCGTGTATCTAGCACCCTATGTAAGTTCTGTCAAACGTCGCGTCCTTAAGATCCTCCTTAGGTTGTACTAATAAGGTTTCTAAGGTTATTCTGTGTGCTCAGAACTTTTTCGTCTCCATGGAATTAGGGATTAGCCGTTTTTCACTTTCATGAGCGTACGCTTTCACAAAACATCATCAGGAACACCCCGGAACACAATCATCATCTCGGGAACACCCCAGAATAAAATCATAGCCATCGGGAACACCCCGATACAACATACAATCCTTTTTATCATCAAAACAATGATAAGACTACGTGTCTCATGCATGAAAAAAACTTTACTTATTCATGTCTTCAATTTTAACTTGACCTCTTGTTTTCCTGGTCGTACAATGTACTCACTGGTACTCACAAAATTTTTTCCGGTTAAGGTTATAATAATAATAATTGATAAATTATGTATATATAACACTACCATATACATATTCAAAGGGGGTCACTCAAGGTAAATCGACTAATTATTTCCATTTAAAAAACAATTCATATAGGTGTATAAAAGTGCCATTCAGAATATTAAGTTACATACCCCATTTAAATCTACTAATTATTTCATAGAATAATGATATAATATATATATATATATATATATATATATATATATATATTTGTTGAAAAATATAAATATAAATACGAAGTTAATCAGTTCACATGAATATTCATAATTATATATTTTTATTTATAATTATATTCATAATCATATAAAAGTAAAAGATATGTGATTGTAAATATTTTTAAATTATGTATTAAATATGATTCAAGACAATCTAAAAATTTCTCTTAATGTACTGTACATCCATTGTATAATTCATCACATATCTTATTAACTCACACACTCTCTCTCTTCATTTTCTTCTTTTTCTCTTTTCTTTTTTTCCCTTCTTCTTCTTGCACAACTCTCAAACACTTATTCATTCTCATCCACTCTAATCTTCTTCTATTTTTTTTATTCTTCTTCACAATCACAATTAATAATAAACTCCATTATAAAGTTTTCTTTCTTCTTTCTATACTCCACTCTTTTTCTATTATTATCAAGTTTTTTTATCCATATTTTCACTTCTAATTTTTTGCATTTTTTAATTTTCGAGATTCATTATATACAACATTCTAATTTATTCTAACATCGTTATACTTGCAAACATTCTTCATCACTAAATATATTTTTATTCGTAAGTGAACACATTTTTATTCATAACACAATAAATATTTTCAACAGTCATTGTTGATGGTCATCGGTGAACACAATATTTAGTCATATTGATTCATTAGTGAACACATTTTGTGTTCATCAATAAATACATAGCAACAGAAACAATACAATCTCTAACAACCGAACAATATGGAAGTACTCTAGGAAAATCACAACAGTAAAAACAACAACCAATATTTCAAAGGAAGGGCAGAAAAATCAACACCAAATTTAACATGGGAAAAATCTCTCAATGCTAGAGATAAAAAAACTCACGGGTCGATAAAATTCTCCACTATCACTAAATCAAACATACATGGAGTCTTACAAGTTACAATTCAGAGCACAATAATACAACTCTTCGAAATCATCAAATGGTCACCAACAATGACCCAAAGACATCAACAAGTTGAAATCAACAAAGAAGAGTTCAAGAACATTATCACCAGAAAATGACTTCTGTTCACAAATTTTCTGGTACTGACCCAGAGCTCTGTTTGACAATCCGACCGCAAAAAATGAGGCACAATGAGTGAGGAAGCTACTGTTAAAATTTCAGCGCAATCAAAGAAGATTTCACTGTTGGATTTGCAAAACAACAAGACTGGTTTCTGCAGAACCTTGCTGCAAACAGAAGCACTTCACGAAAATTCTGCACTTGCTACAGACCTTTGTTTGACGATCCAACCGCAAAAATCGAAGAACACTGAGTGAGGATTCTCCAGCTAAATTTTCAGGCCGATCCAATGGTGAACAAAAAAGCACCAGCCTCTTAAAGTTTGTTGCTCTGTGAAAAATCGAAAATTGCTTCTCTCTCACTTTCTCTCAACAAAGGTGGCTACACGCACTAACTCTCACACTCCCAATTTGATTAGGGTAAAAGACCCCTAAAGTCACACCCTAAAAGTGTGGGCTTGGGCCTTACTAGGAGAGAACTGGCCCAACAAATCTCCCCCTTCTCGACTAGGTGGAGGCCCTCGCCAATTCGGCGATCAAACTACATGTTTAATGCTTCTCTCTAGGCAAAGCCTTCGTCATCATATCAGCACCATTATCATCAATGTGAACTTTCTCCAATTCCATTAACTTGGAATTCAACACATCTCGTATCCAATGATACCTAACATCAATATGCCTAGATCTTGCATGAAAGGTAGCATTCTTACCAAGATGAATCGCACTTTGACTGTCACAGAATAACAAATAACGATCTTTCTTGAAACCAAGCTCCAAGAGAAAATTTTTCATTCATAACAACTCTTTACAAGCTTCAATTGCTGCAATGAACTCAGCCTCTGTGGTAGAAAGTGCAACACACTTTTGTAGCCTTGATTGCCATGAAATAGCTCCCCCTGCAAACTTGACCATGTAACCTGAGGTAGACTTTCGAGAATCAACATCTCCTGCCATGTCTGCATCAGTAAAGCCAACTAGCACAGGTTTTTCACCACCAAAACTAAGACTCAAGTTAGTTGTACCTTTGAGATATCTCATAACCCATTTAACCGCATTCCAATGCTCTTTACCTGGATTAGAGAGAAAACGACTCACTGTACCAACTGCATGAGCAATATGTCTGGTCTGGTACACACCATGGCATACATCAAGCTTCCAACAGTCGAGGCATAAGGAATTTCTTCCATTTCTTGTTTCTCCTTATCAGTGGTAGGACTCTGCTTGGTACTTAACTTAAAATGAGGAGCAAGAGGACTAGTAACAGATTTAGCACCATCCATGCCAAACCTTTGAAGCACCTTCTTTATGTATTTCTCTTGTGACAAATAAAGCTTCCTGGAGTCTCTGTAACGAGTAATCATCATGCCCAGAATTTGTTTGGCATGACCCAAGTCCTTCATAGCAAAGAACTTGCTCAATTGTTTCTTCAACTCATCAATCCTAGAATTATTCCTGCCCACAATCAAAATATCATCCACATAAAGCAAAAGAATGATAAAATCATCATCAGAAAACTTTTGCGCAAATACACAATGATCTGAATTCGTCTTCTGATAATCATGCTCCCCCATAACAGATTCAAACTTCTTGTACCATTGCCTAGGAGCTTGCTTTAGGCCATAGAGATTCTTCTTCAACTTGCACACATAATCTTCTTTGTCTTTTTCTACAAAACTATATGGTTGCTCCATATATATCTCCTTGTCTAAGTCACCATGGAGAAAAGTTGTCTTCACATCCATCTGCTCAATCTCCAAATCAAGAGAAGCTGCCAATGCAAGCACTGCACAAATGGAAGACATCTTTACAACTGGAGAAAATATCTCCTCAAAGTCAACACTCTTTCTCTGACTAAAACCTTTCATAACCAATCTAGCTTTGTATCGAGGCTTGGAACTGTGTTCTTCATTCTTGATTCTGAACACCCACTTATTCTTCAAAGCTCTCATGCCCTTAGGCAACTTCACCAACTCATAGGTGTCATTCTCGTACAAAGACTTCATTTCTTCTCGCATGACTTGAATCCATTGAGCTTTATTTTCATCTTCCATAGCCTCTTCATAACATTCAGGTTCTCCCCCATCAGTCAACAAGACAAACTCATGAGGAGAATACATTGATGAAGGTCTTCTTTCTCTTGTTGATCTTCTAAGTGCGTTTGTAAGAATTTCCAAAGTTGGTTGTTCATCATGAGCATCATCACCAACTTCATCATCTATTGGGTCAACAATTTCATCTTCACCTACACCTACATCCTGCTGGTTGTCTTGAGCTTCAACTCTTTCATCTTCTACCACTAGTGTAGAGGGGGTAATATCCAAGTCAGAAAAATCATCACTAGACCTGGCCAATGGCTTTTCTGCATTATCAATGTCCTTCAATGTTTGGTCTTCAACAAAAACAGAATTCCTGCTTCGAATCACCTTCTTGCTAATAGGATCATAAAATCTGTAACCAAACTCATCAATGCCATAGCCAATAAAAACACATTGTCTAGTCTTCACATCAAGCTTGAATCTTTCATCTTTGGGAATATGAACAAAGGCTTTACACCCGAAGACTCTTAAGTAATCATAAGAAACATCTTTACCTGACTACACCTTTTCTGGCACTTCATGTTGCAAGGGAACACATGGTGACCGGTTCAAAACATGAACAACTGTGCTCAAAGCTTCACCCCAAAAAGAATTTGACAATCCAGATTGTGACAGCAAGCACCTAACTCTTTCCACCAAGGTCTTATTTATCCTTTCAGCTAAGTCATTCAACTGAGGTGTCTTCGGAGGAGTCTTCTGATGTCTAATACCATGCTCTTTACAATAAGCATCAAACGGCCCTGAGTATTCACCACCATTGTCTGTGCAAATACACTTCAGCTTCTTCCCTGTTTCTCTTTCAACCGAAGCCTGAAATTGCTTGAACACGTCCAACACTTGGTCTTTGGTCTTCAAAGTGCAAACCCACAATTTCCTGGAATGATCATCAATAAAGGTTACAAAGTAGACAGACCCACCAAGTGTTCTAGTTTTCATCGGACCACATACATCACAATGCACCAAATCAATTATCTCCAGCTTCCTAGAAGGTGGATGACTCTTGAAAGAAACTCTGTTCTGTTTTCCAGCAAAGCAACGAGTGCATTTTTGCAAAGCATTCTTGCACCCTGATAACACATTCCTCTTGGATAATACCTTCATGTCTTTCTCACACATATGACATAATCTCTTATGCCATAAGTCAATTCCATCAACAAACTCGGCAGCATTAACAACATCTTTCACAACTTTTGCTTGAGTTAAATAAAGTGTAGAGTGTTTCGTACCTCTAGCAACAACCATGGAACCCTTGGTGAGCTTCCAACTATCACGAGAGAAAAAGCTATCATAGTCTTCATCACACAACTTACCAACATAAAGTAAGTTCAACCGAATGTTGGGAACATGCTTCACCCGCTTCAGAACCAATCTCGAACCATTAGAGGTTTCTAAGCAAACCTGTCCAACACCAGCACATTTTACAACACCTTCATGAGCCATTTTCACATCACCAAAATCACCAGGAGTATAGGTTGTAAATAAATCCCTCCTATAGGTAACATGAACAGAAGCACCACTATCAACCACCCAACTAGTATCAGAATCAGCAAGGTTAATAGATTCGAACTCTTCAACTAGAAGAAAATCATCATGAGTTACATTAACCTTGTCTTCATTGCCGCCATCATCATTCTTTATACCCTTGTCTTTACTTGCCTTGCCTTTCTCCCTTTTTAGTTATCAACAATATTTCTTCACATGTCCCTTTCGACCACAGTGATGACATGTAATATTTTTGTACCTTCCTCGAGATTTGCTCCTGCTCTGATCTCTATTTTTAGGAGCTCGGCTTTTGCTTCTCCCTCTAGACTCAGAAACCAACACATCTGAATGTGATGTACCTTGTGACTTTCTTCTCATTTCTTCATTCAAAACACTACTCTTGGCAAGATCCATAGAGATTATACCATCTGAAGCACAATTGGACAATGAAATCCTGAGAATTTCCCACGAATCCGGTAAGGAGCCAAGAAGCAACAACCCTTGAATCTCTTCATCAAACTTGATCCCCATGGAAGATAATTGATTCATGATCCCTTGGAAGTTGTTCAAATGATCTGACATTGAAGTTTCATCTGTATATTTCAATGTCAACAACTGCTTTATCAAATACATCTTGTTGTTCCCAGTTTTCCGAGCATACAATTTTTCGAGCTTAGACCATAGGGTCCGAGCATGTCTCTCCAATAATATGGTTCAACACATTATCGTCAACCCATTGCCTAATGTATCCGCAAACCTGTCTATGCAACAAAGCCCACTCATCTTCAGATTTATCATTAGGCTTCTTAGTAGCGAAAATCGGTTGATGAAAATTCTTGACATAAAGCAGGTCTTCCATTTTAGACTTCCACATATCATAATTTGGACCATTCAAAGTAATCATCTACTAGTGTTAGCTTCCATTTTTCCCCAAATTGCAAACCCAAAATCTAAGAGCTCTGATACTAGTTTGATAGAGCCTAGCAGCGAAAACAATACAATCTCTAACAACCGAACAATATGGAAGTACTTTAGGCAAATCACAACAGTAAAAACAGCAACCAATATTTCAAAGGAAGGGCAGAAAAATCAACACCAAATTTAACGTGGGAAAAATCTCTCAATACTAGAGATAAAAAAGCCCACGGGTCGGTAAAATTCTCCACTATCACCAAATCAAACATACATGGAGTCTTACAAGTCACAATTCAGAGCACAATAATACAGCTCTTCTAAATCATCAAATGGTTACCAACAACGGCCCAAAGACATCAACAAGTTGAAATCAACAAAGAAGAGTTCAAGAACATCATCACCAGAAAATGACTTATGTTCATGAATTTTCTGGTACTGATCTAGAGCTTTGTTTGACAATCCGACCGCACAAAATGAGGCACAATGAGCGAGAAAGCTACTGTTAAAATTTCAGCGCAATCAGAGAAGATTTCACCGTTGGATTTGCAAAACAACAAGACTAGTTCTGCAGAACCCTGCTGCAAACAGAAGCACTTCAGGAAAATTCTGCACCTGCTACAGACCTTTGCTGGACGTTCCAACAGCACAAATCGAAGAACACTGATTGAGGATTCTCCAGCTAAATTTTCAGGCCGATCCAACGGTGAACAAAAAAGAACCAGGCGCTTCAAATTTGCTGCTCTGTGAAAAACCGAAAATTGCTTCTCTCTCATTTTCTTTCAACAAAGGTGGCTACACACACTAACTCTCACACTCCCAATCTGATTAGGGTTAAAGACCCCTAAAGTCACACTCTAAAAATGTGGCCTTGGGCCTTACTTGGAAAGAACTGGCCCAACATATCTAACGTGTGCTATATATATAAGATGTAATATGTGCTATACATACGTGTGCTATACATATAGCACACATTACATCTTATGTATAAGACACGTTGAATGCTCGTTGGACGTATTTCTATTGTACGACAAACATTATTGCATTATTATTCATTGATAAACACTTTGTATCTAACTACTCGAGAGGTATTTGAATGTTTTGAAAACTGTAATATGATCTTTCGTATTTTGGAGTATTTTTTTTAAGTGAAAGTGTTTGCACCTACAATAAAATAGATTTAATACTCCATTTGGTCCCTCAAGATTAATACAAGGGACAAAATAGTCCTTCAAGATACGAAAATTACAATGTTGTCCTTCAAGATTTATCGTGATGAATAAAATAGCCCCTCAAGATATGAAAGTGACAACATGATCCATCAAGATTGAAAATTTAGGATAATGTGGTCCCTTAAAATCGTAAATTTAGGACAAGTTGAAGGACTATTTTGTCTTAAAATTTCAATCATGAAGGACCATGTTGTCACTTTCATATCTTGAGAGACTATTTTGTCCATCACGTCAAATCTTGAGGGACCACATTGTCATTTTCTTATCTTGAAGGACTATTTTGTCATGTTGTCAAGATTGTAAATGTAGGACAAGTTGAAAGACTATTTTGACTTAAAATTTCAATCATGAAGGACCATGTTGTCACTTTCATATCTTGAGGGACTATTTTGTCCATCACGTCAAATCTTGAGGGACCACATTGTCATTTTCTTATCTTGAAGAACTATTTTATCCTTCATATTAATGTTGAGGGACCAAAATGAGTATTTACTCCAATAAAATATTATTGGTTTTGACATCTTCACACTTTAATTAGATTGAGGGATTCCAATGTCTATTGTCACTCTCATTATTAAGAATTTTTCGATAATTTGTTTAAAATATCCTTCTTCAATCAAATTAATAGTTCTTTTCATTTCTAACATTTTATTTATCTATTATCATTTCAACTCTAATTAAAAAGTAGAAACTTTTTGGTTGATTACTTCAAAATATCTTTTCATTTTAACATAAAAATAAACTTTAATTTCTTTGTTAGTACAAATAATTATATTATGAAAAATAATAAAATAGAAAATGATGATAAGAGTGAACTCATTCAATAAAACATCAGAACAAGATCAGTGAAAAATAAATCTATGTAAAAAAAATAAAGAGCATTTTTTATAAAATATTTTGTGTAAAAATTTTCGTACTTCTTACTATCTGTCAATTCAAATTAACAATTTTAAATTCATTTTCTGAGTAGTTATAATTTTATTCAAACTTATTATTTTTAATTGAATCAATGATTATTATTTTAAAATTTTAAAACATCTATGCTTCTCTCGAGTTTTTGTTGTCGCTAAAAGTTATTTTTTGCTACTCAGTAATCACATACATGGATACACCAATGATAATAGAAACGGAATGATGAGCATTTTACATTTTTTTCCATTTGTAATGGTCACTTAATTTTTTTCTAGCTTAAATAATGCAATATAAATTAATTTTTATTCTTTTTCATAATATCTTTTCATAACATTAGTTATTATTATATTTAGATAATTATTATATAAAAAGTTTTAAGCAAATAACTCAACACATACATGTTCAAATATAAACGATTATATAAATAAATTAATAATTAGCAGTATTTTTTTACTATCTATTGTAAATAATAATTTAGAGAAATATCAATTTTACGGTTAAATATTACATGTTTTAAATAATTAATTTTTAAAATTAAACTATAATAGGAGTAAATTAAGATAAAATTGTGATTAATAAAAAATAACTATTATCCATTATTTTAATTAAATATAAGTAAAGAATATTTTATTATTTTTTATATATCAAGTACACCCCCATGATTTATTTTTAAATTAAATTATATATTTTTCTTTTTTGAATTAAAAAATCTAGTATTCATCAAAATGTCTCAATGCTTTACTAGCTAACTAGCTAGGATGAGTGAGTCATCACATCATCACTCCTTTCACTACTAAAAAAATGTCTATTAGCTGCGAATTTTTGCTGCAAATTTATTTTGCAGGTATTTGCTGCGAATTTCAAATTTCGCAGCAAAATTCGCAGCTAATATTCTCTGGAAAAGTTACCTGCGAAATTTTGCTGCGAATTTTTTTGCAGGTAATTTCGCAGGTAACAAGGAAATGGGTTCAATTACGCAGCTAATTTCGCAAGTAAGTTACTTGCGGATTTACATGCGGAAATGTACCTACAAATTTTGCTGCGACCGCCTGTTTGATGCGGAATTTGCTGCGAAATTTTCGTGCGAATTTTGTTGCGAATAGTTTGCTGCGACTTTTGTTGCGTATATATTTTCATGCGAAATTTGCTGCAAATTTTAATATTTTTATATATAAATTAAAAATATATTACAATATTATAATTAATAATATAATAAAAATAAATTTTTAATTTATTTTTATATTATCTAAACTTTATAACATTATTTTACTCTATTCTTCCTCTTTAATACAATTTTACACATCTTGAAATTATTATTTGTTTCTCCAATTCCATATTACATACTCAAATTCATATTATTATTTGTTTCTTTGCTCAAATTCAAATTCAAACCCTAATCTCCATCATCCGCCTTCCCCTTCTTCCTCGTTCCTCCATGGATGCTTCTTCCGCCTTCCGTGTTCCTCCGCTGCTGCTGCTCTTGACCGCCGCCTCTCTGGATGCTAGCTTCTTCCGCCTTCCGCGCTTCCTCCGCTGCTCGTGACCGCGCTTCCTCCACCTCAGTCTCGAATCGCTCTGGATCGAGCTTCCATTGTGTGAATCGAGCTACTTCTTCCTTGCTGCTTCCTCTGCGTACGGCTGCTGCTGCTTCCTCTGCGTACGGCTGCTGCTGCTTCCTCTGAGTGAATTGAGCACAGTCTCTCTCTCTCTCTCCGTCGCGATTTTGTCACCGGTAAGTCGAGCACAACCTTTCTCTCTCTCTCGCTATTTCTTGCCACTGCTTAGTGAAAGTGTATGTGTGCACGAGAAGGGGGGGTTGAATCGTGCAAGTTTTAAAAATTACTTCTTAAAACTTTTACTTAGAAAGCTGTTTTTACTCAGAAGGTAGAATTAAGAGTTTGCAGCGGAAATTTCTTTCTGAGAAGATTAAGTTTCTGAGAACTTAGTCTTTCTGAGAAAGTTCCTTTCTGAGCAATTTTAAGAAAATGACTTTACGCTAGAATTTCTTAAACGCTTTCTGATTTTAATCAACAAAGTTTTCACGAGACTTCTTAATTAAAATCGTGGCAAAGTTTTCCTCAAAGATTTATGCAAGTAAAGAGTAAGGGAGAAAAGCTTAACACAAAGAATTTTATACTGGTTCGGTTATAACCAACCTACTCCAGTCCTCAACCTTCAGTTGAGAGTTCTTGGATATTCTTCTTAAAGTGCCTTCCCAGACAACACTGCCTTTACCAAGTAAAGGACTTCCACCACTTCACAACCCGAAGTGGATTTCCTTGCCTCACAATAGAGGACTTCCTTGCCTCCAACACTAGAGGACTTCTTTGCCTTAAACACTTAAGGACTTCCTTGCCTCACACTGAGGACTTCCTTGCCTTAATCACTTAAGGACTCTGAACTTTGCCTCAAACACCAGAGGACTTAAAACTGCCTTCACACAAAGAAGGACTTAACATTTTTTTTTCTCGAAGGTTTGATTTGATCGAAAACAACTACCAAGACTAAGTTACAAACCTAGTTTTACACTTAGTAGACTTCTAGAAATAACTTACACAAGGTAAGGATTTACACCAATAATGAACTAGAAGATTTTCGCAAAGTTAGAAGAACAATTTCGTAAAATTGTCTTTCTGAGAAAGTTCTAAGTTTTCGCAGATGATTTTCAATTCAGCAGAGTTTTTGCACGTTTAATCAAGAGTTTTTAGCGCAAGAGTTTCGTCCCATTGCTCTGGAATTGAACTCATATATATAGGAATCAAAGAGCCGCGAAATTAGAAGCTTTCACTTTGCTTATGTGGCTGTGTCCTTTTCAGAACGGCTCCCTGCTACAGTCAGCGCGAAATGAGGAACTTTTCAGAACTGCACAGTGCGCGTGTTCCCACTTCCTTAGCTAGTTGTAGCGAGCTTTCTGAGACTTCTTGCGATCCCTTGAGTCCAGACACTTGGTTGCTTCTGAGTCCAACTTTCTGAGAGTTGTACGGACTTCTGAGGCGAACCTTCTGAGGGAAGACCCTTCTGAGAACTACTAGTCGCAAGGTCTTCTGAGACCCTTCTGAGGCGACAGTGTTCTTTCCTCAGAAACCTGTTTTCACCTTCTGCGCTTCTGAGACATCCTTTCTGATATCTTTTGGCGCTATGATTTTATCAATTGATCTCGAGGCTACTTGATGTTTTGTCTTGGTCTTTGCTCATGGTATTGCAATAATCTAAAGCTTTCTGAGACACTTAGCGCACATATTAGCAAAACCTTAAGTAAAATTTTTATACTTATGGCTTACCTTGTTATCATTAAAACCTTCATAACTCTAAGAGAATTATGCCTAATTCTCTCAGAAGGGTTCTGAAGCTTACACTTAGCTTAGGGTGTTTCTTTCCTTCTCCATGAGGTTTCCATCGGTGGTTCTCTTCCTTCCTCGTCCGGTCGCACGCTCGCTTCGGTCGCACGCTTGCTTTGGTCGCACGCTCGCTTCGGTCGCAAATCGGCGCTCTGCTTATTCAGAATAATTTTGCTTAAGTCTTAAGATAATAATTTTGCTTAAGTTCAGAAGTGTTTCTGAGTAAGTTCACAACTTATTCAGAATGCACTTTTGCTTTCTTAGAAACTAACTTAGCTTTCTGAGAGAAGGCTTGGTTATTTTCTTAGAAGGTTGTGATAATCAATAGTTAAAGTATGCAATGTATGATTACTGTTTGAGATTATCAATTACATAGCGTGTATTTCTTGATGAATATATGTATGAAATTCAGAAATACCAGGCTAAGTAAATTAATAGATGCCAAATAATTAAAAGAAAAAGCATGGAATTAAGTAAAGACATGAGATGCCAAAATAATGATTTTTCATTGATGGTTTTGTAGAAGTACAAAATATTTGGCTCCCCCTAAGTTGTTGCTCCCCCTAAGTCCTAGCCTAGTGTTTACGTATAGCCAATGTACAAAAATTTTATCATCTATATCTACTCCCCCTTTGTTATATCAAAAAGGGTGGCTAAGACATAAACGCCATCATTGACTTAGAACTACTGCCTTCTGGCAATGTAGCGTAGCAGCTGGCATATTTCCATAAGAATCTCGCTCTGAGTCGCATTCGGAGCGCATTCTGGAGGTAGTTCAGAGGAAGTGGAAGGCTGTTGAGAAGATGAGGGTTGAGATGGAGGAGGGCGAGAGACTTCATCCTCAAGAACCTCATCGATGATATCCCTCTGTTGATATTCAGGAAGTTCTTCTTCTTGGACAACTTTGTCTTCAATAGCAGCGAGTACAATAGAAGGCTGCCTCTGAGTGTCCTCAGAAACTAGAGCAAGGTCTAGATCAGAAAGTTGCCGAGCTGATGGTTGCTCCATAGCACCAGAAGTCTGAGCATCTTCGGAGAGGTTGAAAGTTGAGATCTGGCTATGTATGGCTTCAATGCACTTCAACTTCTCAGTTCGACCAAAGAAAGGCCGAAATTGCACAGAGGGAGGGGTGACTACCATTCTTCCCAGCTGAAAGCCGGAACTAATCATCGATTCTGTAATCGAGAAGGTAGGACCCTGTTGATTGAAGGATGGAGGGGGAACTTCTGTTAGATCTAGAGGAGGAACCTCTGGTTCCTTCTGAGAGTCCTTCTCAGATAGAGTTCCTTCCAAGGAACTGTGGGCAACAAATGCCTCAACTACTGCTACGCCGGCAGCCATGGTAGCGTCAGCGCCCACCTCTGAGCTGAGCCCAGTGCTGGTGGTCCCTGACACTACTTCATGTGTTGAGACATGAGTTTCCTCATGTTCCGGAGGGATCTCAGAAGAGAGAGGACCAACCTCAGAAGTTGGTTCAAGTAAGGCTTCCTCATGCTGTAGTTGTTGTTGTGGTTGCATCTGAGCAGCTTCTGGAGTCTCAGAAGGTTGATCCAGTTCCTTCTGGACATCAAGCATCGTCTGAGCCAATGACTCAGCATTCACAGTAGCAGCCTCGGTTGTGGTTGCCTCAGAGAGTTCCACCATAGAAACCTCAGAGGGCTTCTTCTGGGGCTCTTTCTTGGAGCTTCCGGCATCTGGAGTGCGATGCTCAATGCGGAAGCTTGCCGCATCTTCTTCCTCAGACGAAGAATCGGCAACATTTCCTCCATGCCCCTGAACGTCTTCTCTGGTTGGAGAGACATTCCCAGAAGGGGAGGAGTGATGAGAAGCTTCTGCTTCTTCTTCAGCAGCAGCAACAGCAGCGGTAGTAGTGATGGTGGCAACAGCAGCAACTGCTATAATTTCTTTACCCGTCGGCTTCGGCGGGCTCTGTTTCTTAGTGGTTTTTATCCCCACTCCTTTGTGAGACTTTCCCTGATAATTCAAGGAATGCAGGAGTTTAGTTTTAAATTTGGTGGGTTTGAAACCAGCAACAGAATCAGAAACAGAAATTGAAGTAGAAGAAGATTTAAGAAAGGAAGGTGGAGTTTTAGAGTAAGCTTTTACCAAACGACCACGTTTCTTTTTCCCTTCTGGTGGCACGTCTGGGATTTGGAGAGTTGGAGGTGCTTTCCTCTTTTTGGTCAGGAGTTGCTCAGAAGTTGTTTCTTCTGAGTCTTCAGCAGCCTCAACAACCTCAGGTTTCTTCTGAGGAGTCTTCTGAGCTTCCTCAGAAGCCATACTCCTTGTCACCCTTGTTGGAGAAGGATGAGTCACCTTTTGCTTCTTCTTCTTCTTTTCTGAAGGATCGGAAACCTTTTCCTTTCCTTTTTCAGCCTTAGAGGGCTGGTTGGGACCAGCAGCTCCCTTAGAAGGCTTTGCTTCCTCCTTCTTCTTCTTGATGTTGTTGAAAGTAACCATCGTGAATTTGCTGTGGTTGAAGACATACTCGTAGTCTTCAAGTGGGAAGGAGAGATGGTTGAGAATTTTGGTCAGAAGGCTTCCGTAAGGTAGACTTGTGAGAGCCCTCTTAGGATGAGCTTGGTGCATCATGTAGTTGAGCACCATCCTTCCAAAATCTACTCTTTCCTTTTTCAGCAAGTGGTACAATAGGCATGCATCCATGGTGGTAACGTTCCCCATGTCTCCAATCCGAGGGAGAAGGTATGTTGAACAACTGAGAAGATTATTCTGGCCTCTTGCGTAAGATGAGGCACCTTTACGCTCTTGAGTGGTAGACTGTTGCTACCAGTCAGAAGTGTCACCACTTCTTCTTCTGAGTCATCTACCTCCTTGACCCATTCTGGGTCGTCGGCGATGACAGCACCACCATTCAAGGTCTTGAAAATTTTGTTGATGTCAGAGGAGGAGAAGCGGATTGGCTGATTAGCAATCGTGCTCTTGACCCCTTTGTTGGTGAACCTTTCGATTTGTGAATAGAAGGCTCTCACCACATTTGGGTAGCATACGTCCTCGGAGCTCATCATGGCTGGCCATCCAGGTTGCTTAAGGAATGTGAGTTGAAGTTCATCCACTTTATTGTATACGTTGAGAGGTAGTACCCTTCCCATAGCAAGATTTCTTGGAAGATAAGTCTTGTGGAATAGGGATTGCATCTCCTCATTGTCGTAGAGAATATCTTCAGATACTTCATTGAGGTTGTTTCTCATTAAGCCCTTAATCTCTCCAGACGAGGCCATTTGGTAGAAAGGGTTTAAATTTGGAATGAGATGAAAGGAAATAAAGAAGACGGAGAACAGAGATAGCAGAGAGAGAGAGAGAAGAGATGAAACAGATGAAGATTGGAAAGCGAGGAGAGGATTTGGCAGAATTTTGGTAAGTTTTAAGCGCAAAGTGCTCAAATGGAACAATGCCATGAGTATTTATAGAACTGGCTTGTAACTAGCCGTTTCTGACGCTTATCCAAAAGTTACCGTTGGTAACTTGTTTCTCGGAAGGTACCCTTCTAAGAGAAGTGGTCCTTCTGAGAAATGCTCCTTCTGAGAGATGTTTCAGAAGATCTCCTTTCTGAGGGATGAGTCTTCTGAGAACAAATTTTCTCAGATAGAGTTTTCTGTGTTTATCCTACTTCTAGCTCAGAAGCTTAGTTCTATTGTTTGTCTCAGAGTCTAGACTAGGACTAAGGGGAGTTTCTAAGAAAAGTATTTAATTTCAAAGTACTTAGAAACGTCTTAACTTAAGAAGTCCTTTCAGAACATTGAAACGATCCTCGGGTAAAGGCTTTGTAAATATATCTGAGATTTGATCCTCAGTATTTACAAATTTGAGTTCAATGTCGCCTTTTTGCACATGATCCCGAATAAAATGATGTTTTATATCAATGTGCTTGGATCGAGAATGTTGAATAGGATTCTTAGCTAAGTTGATAGCACTTGTATTATCGCAAAGGATAGGAATTTTGGTGTACCTTAATTGATAATCAAGTAGCTGATTCTTAATCCAGAGCATCTGAGAACAGCAGTTTGCGGCAGACACATATTCAGCTTCAGCAGTTGATAGGGCGATCGTATTTTGCTTCTTGCAAGACCAAGTGATCAAGCATTTTCCAAAGAAGCAGCAGCAGCCACTTGTGCTTTTGCGATCGATCCTATCTCCAGCGTAGTCAGCATCACAATATCCTACAACATCAGAAGAACAACCTTTCTCGTACCAAAGACCAAGACTAGTAGTTCCACTTAAATATCGTAAAATTCGTTTAACTGCAGTTAAATGTGATTGCTTAGGCTTAGACTGGAATCTAGCACAGATCCCAACACTGAGTTGGATATCTGGTCTGGAGGCAGTTAAGTAGAGAAGTGAGCCAATCATCCCTCGATAGTTGCTTTCTGAGACTTTCTCACCATCTTCATCCAACTCAATTACTTGAGAGGGATGCATGGGAGTGCTCATGGGTTTGGCCTTATCCATCAGAAACTTCCTCAGAAGTTCTTTGGTATACTTCTCTTGGTGAATAACTATCCCTTCTGACTCTTGCTTGATTTGCAATCCTAGGAAGAATTTTAATTCTCCCATCATGCTCATCTCGAATTCACCTTGCATAAGCTTGGAGAATTCTTTGCAAAGGCATTCATTGGTTGCGCCGAATATTATGTCATCAACATAAATCTGGACAATCAAGAAGCCAGAGTCTTCTGAGAGTGTAAAGAGAGTTGTGTCCACTTTCCCTCTTGAGAATCCGTTTTTAAGTAGGAAAGAGCTCAATCTATCGTACCAAGCTCTTGGAGCTTGTTTCAGACCATACAGAGCCTTTGTAAGCTTAAATACATGATCCGGGAATGCATCATTCACAAAACCAGGGGGTTGTTTTACATAAACATCCTCATAAAGGTATCCATTCAAGAAGGCAGACTTAACGTCCATCTGATAGAGTTTGAAACCTTTATGTGCAGCAAAAGCTAGCAACATTATGATAGCTTCCAATCTTGCGACTGGAGCGAAAGTTTCATCGTAGTCTATCCCTTCTTGTTGGTTGTACCCTTGAGCAACCAATCTGGCCTTGTTTCTCACGACTTGACCGTTTTCATCAAGTTTGTTTCGAAACACCCATTTAGTCCCAATGACACCCTTGCCTTTGGGCTTCTGAGTTAGTTTCCAAACCTGATTTCTCTTGAATTGGTCAAGTTCATCCTGCATGGCATTTACCCAGCTAGGATCATCTAACGCCTCTTCTATGGAGTCTGGTTCAAGTTCAGAAACCATAGCAAGATTTGTATAGTTCCTTCTGGTTCTTACGCCACGTTCTGGATCACCCAAGACTTCATTCTGAGAGACGTTCTTCAAGTCTCTTGAACCTCTAATCCCTTTAGGAGTAGGGTTCTGAGAAGGAGACACAGAAGGTTCTCTTTCTGAGTCATCAGAGGCTTGACCTTCTGAGAATCTAAATTCCATTGCATTTGGAGAAGTAGATTCTCTAGGTTCTGGAGCTTCGATGATGCTACTAGATTTTTCTTTAGATAGAGATGGTTGTTCCATGGGTTGGAAGTCAGTCTCATCATCTATAAGAATTTTCTTTTTGGCTTTCTCAGAAGTGATGTTGAGTTTCTCAAACTCATCTTCTAAGTTTGCCTATTTCTGAGACATGTCCTTACTAAGTTCTTTGAACTTAATATGGATTATCTCTTCAACACATTTACTCCTTTTGTTATATACTCTGTAAGCTTTAGAGACTGAGGAGTATCCTAGGAAGTATCCATCATCGGACTTAGGATCAAACTTAGAGAGTTTGTCCTTTGTGTTGAGAATAAAACAAGAAGAACCAAATATATGGAAATAAGAAATGTTTGGTATTTTATTCTTCCATAGCTCGTAAGGAGTCTTTTTCAGAATTGGTCTCAGAAAGACTCGATTCTGAATGTAGCATGAAGTGTTAACTGCTTCAGCCCAGAACCCTTTTGAAAGTCCGCTTTCTAAGAGCATTGTTCTTGCCATCTCTTGAAGGCTTCGATTCTTTCTCTCAACCACTCCATTTTGTTGAGGAGTTCTGGGAGATGAGAATTCGTGAGCAATGCCCAGATTTTCGCAAAACTTTTCGAAAGCGTGATTCTCAAATTCACCACCATGATCTGATCTTATGGTATGAATGTGCGAATCCTTTTCTATTGAGACTCTTTTCGCAAATGCTTTGAACTTCTCAAAAGTTTCTTCCTTAGAGGCTAGAAAGAAAACCCAAGTGAATCTGGAGTAATCATCTACTATGACAAGACCATAGCGTTTTCCAGAAAGGGAAGCCGTTCTGGTTGGTCCAAAGAGATCCATGTGGAGCAGTTCCAGTGGTTTATGAGTAGAAATACCACTTTTACTGGGAAAGGAAGCCTTGGTCTGTTTCCCTCTTTCACAGAAGTCGCAGGTTGCATCCTTCTGATACTTAATGCTGGGAAGGCCCTTTACAAGTCCTTTCTGAGAGAGCTCAGAAAGAAGTCTCATATGGGCATGACCAAGTTTCTTATGCCATAGCCATTTGTCCTCTTGGACAGAGACAAGGCATTCCACGTTTTGATCCTTTAGATCATCCAGATGGATAACATAGATGTTGCCAACACGTTTTCCTTCCAGAACGATCTTGTCATTTGTGAGATTAATCACATGACAATACTTGGCATAAAACTCAACCTTTAAGCCTTTGTCACAAAATTGACTAATGCTTAATAGATTGTGAGTTAAACCATCGACCAAAAGTACATCTGAGATTTGGTGAGAGGAATCCTTACCAACATCTCCGATTGCAGTGACCCTTCCCTTAGCGCCATCACCGAATCGCACTGTTCCGCCTTTCTTGGGCTTGAGGCTTCTGAACCAGTGCTTGCTTCCAATCATGTGCCTCGAGCAGCCACTGTCAAGGTACCACTGCTCATCGTGGTGGTGGAGCAGCGCTTGATGATGTACCTGCAGTCACAAAGTTAACAGATTTAGGTACCCATTCTTTGTTGGGTCCTTGCTTGTTAACTTTCTTGGACTTTTGCCTTCTTTTCTTAGAAGGGTCATGGTTTTGAGAGTCAGAGACCTTTTGTTTTCCCTTTTCAGAAGCACTTGCTTTCTGAGAAGTTTTACCCTTCTGAGAGGGGTTAGTCTTCTTAGAAGGCTTTGCTTTCTGAGTTTTCTTTTGAGCCTTCTGAGGCTTAGAGATTTTTCCTTTATCCAACATAGGACATTTTTCAGAACCATGGCCACTTTTAAAACATGCGATGAACGTGCGAGGTGATTTAGTTAAAGATGGATCAATATCATTTGGTTCGAAGATTTCTTCATAACCAAGTCCACTCTTATCCTTGTAAGGTCTTTGACCACCAAGCAAGAGTGTCATCATTTTTTCACCCTTGACCATCTTAACTAAGTCAGAAGTGAGAAGCTCATTTGTCTTTTGTAATTCTATCAAAGCCAGTTCGGCTTTTTCAACAGTTACAGAAGACATTGTTTCTAAAGCTTGATAGAGGTTGTGACTTTCAAGATATCTATTTTTAAAGTCATCTCTTTCAAGCCTTAGGTTCTCTACTTCTTGAATTAGTCTAGCATTTTCAGCTTCTAAGTGTTTAAAAGACTTTCTTAGTTTGCTGAAATTGTTAGCTAATTCGTTTGAGTCTCTCAGAAGCTCTTCATAGAGTTCTGAGATCTCATTGTATGAGTGTGAGAGAGGAGGAGAGTTTGGTACCTCTTCTGACTCAGATTCTGTTTCCAGAATATAGTCAGTACCGGGCCATGAAGCAGACATTAGCTTCCTCTTCACTTGCTGACTCAGAGCCTTCTCTTCTGAGTCACTCCATGTAGCAGCCATTGCCTTCTTCTTCTTCTTGGGAATGAACTTCTTCTTTCCCTTGTTCTGAGGGCACTCCGTTCTGAAGTGGCCCTTTTCTCCACAGCCGAAACATGTGGCATCAGAAGGTTTTGACTTTCCTTTTCTAGGGGTGATCTCTTTGTCTTTGCTTGGTCTTCTCTTCCAGCTTTCTTCATTTTCCTTACTAGAAGAGAGATGTCATCGGAATCTGAGTTTTGATCGTTTTCAGACTCAGATATTTCTTCAGCCTTTAGGGCTTTTGAAGTCTTTTTGATCTGACTTTTCAGAGCCAGAGCTTTCTGAGGTCTTGAGGATGAAGATGGTCCTCCAAGCAGTCCTTCAAGCTCAATCTCGTGAGTTCTGAGTGAGCCAAACAATACATCTAAACCCAGCTGGTTTAGATCCTTTGCTTCTTGGATTGCTGTCACCTTTGGGCGCCACTTGGCAGAGAGGCTTCTGAGAATTTTCCTCACCATCTCAGCGTTGGAGTAGGTCTTTCCCAAGACCTTTAGCTGATTTATGATGTGGAGAAACCTTATTGACATGTTGTCAATGGTTTCCTCAGGTTGCATGCAGAAGGACTCGTACTTATGTACGAGCATTGATACCTTGATTTCCTTGACTTCATCATTTCCTTCATGCAGCATGTGTAATCTCTCCCAAATTTCTTGAGCGGTGTCACACGACACAATCTTGTCGTATTCTACCTTGGGCAAGGCGCAGAGAAGAATGTATTTAGCTTTGAAGTTGAGTTGTATCTTCTCCTTCATCTCTTGAGTCCATTCGTCCTTAGGGACTCGTCTTGTATAGGTTCTGAGTGCTGGAGGTGCCACTCCTGGCTCAGCGTCTGTTGCAACTACAACATCCTCTGTAATTGTCTGCAGAGGCTGATAGTCTCCATTCTCGATCCTATCCCATAAGTCCAGACTGGTGTGCTTGAAGAATAGCGTCATCCTGTCACGCCAGTAGTCGAAGCTGTCTCCGAGAAACATTGGAGGTCTGTTTATTGAAGCCCCATCTGATATGAATGCAGCTGGTGAATTCATATTTCCCTTCGTGGATCTTTTTCCTTGACACTGCGAAGTGCTCAACCCCTTAAGGACCGAGCTCTGATGCCAATTGAAAGTGTATGTGTGCACGAGAAGGGGGGGTTGAATCGTGCAAGTTTTAAAAATTACTTCTTAAAACTTTTACTTAGAAAGCTGTTTTTACTCAGAAGGTAGAATTAAGAGTTTGCAGCGGAAATTGCTTTCTGAGAAGATTAAGTTTCTGAGAACTTAGTATTTCTGAGAAAGTTCCTTTCTGAGCAATTTTAAGAAAATGACTTTACGCTAGAATTTCTTAAACGCTTTCTGATTTTAATCAACAAAGTTTTCACGAGACTTCTTAATTAAAATCGTGGCAAAGTTTTCCTCAAAGATTTATGCAAGTAAAGAGTAAGGGAGAAAAACTTAACACAAAGAATTTTATACTAGTTCGGTTATAACCAACCTACTCCAGTCCTCAACCTTCAGTTAAGAGTTCTTGGATATTCTTCTTAAAGTGCCTTCCCAGACAACACTGCCTTTACCAAGTAAAGGACTTCCACCACTTCACAACCCGAAGTGGATTTCCTTGCCTCACAATAGAGGACTTCCTTGCCTCCAACACTAGAGGACTTCTTTGCCTTAAACACTTAAGGACTTCCTTGCCTCACACTGAGGACTTCCTTGCCTTAATCACTGAAGGACTCTGAACTTTGCCTCAAACACCAGAGGACTTAAAACTGCCTTCACACAAAGAAGGACTTAACGTTTTTTTTTTCGAAGGTTTGATTTGATCGAAAACAACTACCAAGACTAAGTTACAAACCTAGTTTTACACTTAGTAGACTTCTAGAAATAACTTACACAAGGTAAGGATTTACACCAATAATGAACTAGAAGATTTTCTCAAATTTAGAAGAATAATTTCGTAAAATTGTCTTTCTGAGAAAGTTCTAAGTTTTCGCAGATGATTTTCAATTCAGCAGAGTTTTTGCACGTTTAATCAAGAGTTTTTTAGCGCAAGAGTTTCGTCTCATTGCTCTGGAATTGAACTCATATATATAGGCATCAAAGAGCCGCGAAATTAGAAGCTTTCACTTTGCTTATGTGGCTGTGTCCTTTTCAGAACGGCTCCCTGCTACAGTCAGCGCGAAATGAGGAACTTTTCAGAACTGCACAGTGCGCGTGTTCCCACTTCCTTAGCTAGTTGTAGCGAGCTTTCTGAGACTTCTTGCGATCCCTTGAGTCCAGACACTTGGTTGCTTCTGAGTCCAACTTTCTGAGAGTTGTACGGACTTCTGAGGCGAACCTTCTGAGGGAAGACCCTTCTGAGAACTACTAGTCGCAAGGTCTTCTGAGACCCTTCTGAGACGACAGTGTTCTTTCCTCAGAAACATGTTTTCACCTTCTGCGCTTCTGAGACATCCTTTCTGATATCTTTTGGCGCTATGATTTTATCAATTGATCTCGAGGCTACTTGATGTTTTGTCTTGGTCTTTGCTCATGGTATTGCAATAATCTAAAGCTTTCTGAGACACTTAGCGCACATATTAGCAAAACCTTAAGTAAAATTTTTATACTTATGGCTTACCTTGTTATCATTAAAACCTTCATAACTCTAAGAGAATTATGCCTAATTCTCTCAGAAGGGTTCTGGAGCTTACACTTAGCTTAGGGTTTTTCTTTCCTTCTCCATGAGGTTTCCATCGGTGGTTCTCTTCCTTCCTCGTCCGGTCGCACGCTCGCTTCGGTCGCACGCTCGCTTCGGTCGCACGCTCGCTTCGGTCGCAAATCGGCGCTCTGCTGCTTCTCCTCTTCCGCGGGCGGTTCTTTGCTTTAACACCGTCGTTGTTTAAAATCTCTCACTTAGGTAACATTGTTTCTTAATATCTTCCATCTTTTGAAGTTTCTAGTTTATTTTTTGTTTGAGGAAAGGTTTTTCTTCCTGTTGTTGTGTCTGCATTTTCAATGTCTGATGAGTGATTATGATTCTGATTCAGTTAAGCTGTATATAGCTAATTAATTAAGGGATTAAATTATTCAAAACACAATATATAATAAAATGCCATCTATCATAGATTGATTTAAAACTTAGCTTAAACTGATGATCATCACTTCTTATTATTAATTACCTGCTGAACAAAGTAGAAGAAAGCAAAATCCTCAGAAGCACACAGAACTGAAAGGTATTGCAGTATCAAGAGCTTTGACAATAATAATAAGGAAAACTTGCCTTTCATCTTTAATTTCTATCTATGAATGAGTAATTCTCTTTTGTATAAATAATAATGCAGTATAATGTCGTTGATGTCAAGTGTGTTTGTGTGTTGTACTACTTATATAAAGTAGGAGTTATATATATAGGCAATAATCTTTAGGCATGAGCAGAGTATCTCTCCATTGCCAACTGGTAGGAAATGGCAGAAGGCTATCAAAGGATTGCAACTACTGTTTTCTGGCTAGAATGCTTGTTCAATTGGATAAGTATGGTTAAATCTGTTTGAAGGTTGATTTATTAACCGAAGAATATAATAATGTTTATGTTCTATATATATTAGCTACATTTTAAATGATTAAGCCTAGGTTTCCTTGCAATTTGTGTACCAGGAGAAGTGTGAGAACTTTATGTTTGGCTTTGAGATAATTATTTTGACCGCGCAGGGCAGGGTTTAGCTTCAAATCGTCGGTTCTTAATGTCCTTGGAAAAAGGACGGGGCTAAAATCAGTTTGGAAATTAACTAAACATGTCTATCTAATTGATAGATAATGTTAATAATTGAACACCAAAATACATATAATAGACTATTATCTATTTGATAGTGGCGGAGACAAATGAAGCGCGCAGTAGAGATATGTATGTAGCTTTACTTGTCCCAATTTGATTTGCAGTGCAGCCTAGTGCACAAAACTTAATGTTTTGATCTTCTTCAATTTGTTCAAATTTTTTATTTTTGCTTCCTCTGTATTCTTATTTCTATTTTTGTTTTCAGCAAAAGGATGTTGATTTTATCTATCATTTATTGATGCAGAGGTTTATTCCAAAGGTCAGGACTCTAAAGGCTCAAAGACTAGCATCACAAAATGCACATTCTTTGAGGTAATATTTTAGTTTTACACTTGTCCAGTGTCATATGATTCATTGAGTTAAATATTAACTAATCTAACTACTTTTCCGCCACTTTTAATCTACATGGCAGTGTATATAAAAGCTTGAATTCATGACCATATATATATACAAATGTTTGTTGGGAGATAGATATATATATGGCGTCCTCAACATTGATAATAGAAAGTTATTAACCTCTTTCTTTCTTTTTTGCTGTTATAGATACATACACAAGGTGGTAAAGAGAGCTTCTTTATTTTGGATCTTGGTTTTACAAAAGTGCCTAAGATCCATCGCGCTGCCCTTTTGAGCAAAGGTAAGTAACTAATAAAATATAAGTTTCATTTGAACTTGCTTTATTTATTTATTTATTTTTCATTTTTCATTTTTATCTGAATTGTTATTGTGATCCTTATTGTCAAATGAAATGAAAATACTAACACTTGGGAATAATAATATACTAGCAATCTGCATATATCAGCAGCATCAATATACCATATATCAACAACTATTTGTACTTCACTTTTTCACTTGTAACAATTTTTGCCTATTCACTTGTAAAAATGCACATATAATTGTCTATATTATTTTTGATTGATATAGTTCATGTACATGTAGTTAAAAAGTTTCCTATTCTTATATTAACAACAATAGGAATAATGGCAATCCCCGAACATCGTAGATGGATGTATAATAGGCTTTGTCCCCAACGACGAGGATTTGTTGATGGATTTTTGGAGGGTTTAAATGGGTTTATGGAATTTGCTTGTCAACAAGCAAAATATTTGACAGAAGGAGTCATTAGGTGCCCTTGTATTAAATGCAAAAATGAGCAGCACCATAAACCTGATGTTGTGAAGTACCATATATTGAAGAAAGGCTTTACACCTCGTTATTGGCATTGGACGTCTCATGGGGAGGAAGCACCTATAGCTAATGTAGACAATGCTATGGATTCAATCCTTGAAAGAGGTGATTTTGGCGCACAAGAAGAACTATCAAGTGAGAATTT
The DNA here is from genome assembly GCA_013621005.1 of Aeschynomene evenia. Classification (NCBI taxonomy): domain Eukaryota; kingdom Viridiplantae; phylum Streptophyta; class Magnoliopsida; order Fabales; family Fabaceae; genus Aeschynomene; species Aeschynomene evenia. The sequence goes on along the minus strand of CM024264.1, from coordinate 12,452,391 downwards.
TGAACATGTGAATAGATATCAAGGCATGGTGTATGATGCAGCAGGATTGGAAAGTAGGGAGCAACCAAGTGAAGTTAATATAGAGGAGCCTCCGAATATGGGTGCTGCTAAGTTCTATGAAATGTTGAAGCTAGATTAAGAACCTTTATGGTCCGGGTGTGAGACACATTCAGTGTTGTCGGCAGCTGTCAGGATGATGAGTATAAAATCTGATTATAATATGGCCAATGGATGTTTTGATGCAATGGCACAACTTATGAAGGAAACTTGTCCTTCATCAAACAATATTCCTTCTGACTTTTATAGGGCAAAGAAATTGGTGGCAGGATTAGGTCTTACTAGTGAAAAAATTGATTGTTGCATTAATAGATGTATGTTGTACTATAGGCATGATATTATGCTAAGGGAGTGCAAATTTTGTCATGAACCTCGCTATAAAGAACGTAGAGGGCAAAGACAGAAATGCAAAGAGGTTGCACGCAAGAGGATGCATTACTTGCCTCTTATCCCACGGCTCCAACGTTTGTACGCTTCAGAGGCCATTGCAAAGAAAATGGCTTGGCATCATGAAAATCGTAGGGAAGTTGGTATCTTGTGTCATCCATCGGATGGTGAGGCTTGGAAGCATTTTGATCGAACATATCCCGACTTTGCTGCTGAACCTCGAAATGTCCGACTTGGTTTGTGTTCTGATGGCTTTAGTCCTTTCAGTCAATCTTCAATTCCTTACTCTTGTTGGCCTGTTATTGTCACACCTTATAATCTTCCTCCAGACATGTGTTTGACTTCCCCTTTTATGTTTCTGACCATGATAATCCCTGGGCCTCATAATCCAAAAAGTAAGATAGATGTGTATTTACAGCCACTGATACATGAGTTACAACAATTGTGGAGTGATGGTGTATTGACTTACGATGCCTATAGGAAATAAAATTTTGTTTTGCGAGCTTCATTAATGTGGACAATCAACGATTTTCCTGCATATGGTATGTTATCAGGATGGAGTACTGTCGGAAAATTAGCTTGTCCAATCTGCCTAGAGCAATCAAAGGCATTGACGTTAAAAAATGGAAGGAAAAATTCTTGGTTTGATTGTCATCGCCAATTTTTGGAGCCTGGTCATATGTTTAGAAGAAATCAAAATGCTTTCAAGAAAGGAAAACAAGAGCATTCTAGCCCGCCTCCTAGGTTGAATGGGAGCCAACTTTGGGAAAAAGTTAGTGCATTTCCTAAGATAGTTGACATCGGCAAGCAAGTTCGTTTTGATGGTTATGGAAAGACACATAATTGGACAAAGAGGAGCATATTTTGGGATTTGCCGTACTGGAAATCCAATCTAATCCGGCATAATCTTGATGTTATGCACATTGAGAAGAATGTGTTTGATAATCTTTTCCATACTGTCATGGACAACAAAGAGAAAACTAAGGACAATGAAAAGGCAAGAATGGACTTGGTTGAATATTGTCGTCGGTCAGAATTGCATCTGAAACCCCTTGCTAATGGGAAGTGGGAAAAACCTAAAACTAGATTTTGTTTGACTCGATCCCAAAAGGATGATGTCTGTGCATGGGTAAAAAATTTATTACTTCCCGATGGCTATTCTTCCAACCTAGCTAGATGTGTGGATGTAAAAGAGGCTAAATTATTTGCGATGAAAAGCCATGACTGTCACATTTTCATGCAACGTCTTCTTCCTGTGGCTTTTTCTGCTCTCCCTGATGCGGTGTTGAATCCAATTATCGAGTTGAGCCAATTCTTTAGATAGTTGTGCTCAACAATATTGCGGGAATATCATTTGCAAAATATGGAAGCTAACATACCAATCATATTATGTAAGCTTGAGCGCATATTTCCACCTTCATTCTTTGACTCTATGGAGCACTTGCCCATTCATTTGCCTTATGAAGCAAGGATAGGTGGCCCTGTCCAGTACAGATGGATGTATCCCTTTGAAAGGTATTAAATCTTCATTTTATATTAGGTTCCTTTTTCAGCATACTAGATGGATGTAAAAAAAATACTATTAATCATACGCTTTTAAATTCTTTTTCATCTTAGGTTCCTTAACAAGATTAAAAGAACCGTGAAGAATAAAGCTTGTGTGGAGGGGTCTATATGTCAAGCTTATTTGGCACAAGAAATATCATACTTTAGTTCCCATTACTTTGAATCTCATGTCCAATGCAGTTGGAATAGAGTACAAAGAAATGATGATGGTGTTGATGATCATGTGAGACAACCAACTCTATCAATCTTTAATTCTCCAAGACGTATTGCTGGGAAGTCTACAACTAGATGGCTAACTGATAAAGAAGTGAATGCTGCCCAATTACATGTGTTGTTAAACTGTGAGGAGGTTAAGGAGTATCTTAAGTAAGTAGAATTTATGTTTAAAAATTCAAGCATAAATTTTTCCTTGATAGAGAGATTATTTAAGGCATCAACTATCATGTTGTAGCATGTATGTGCATCACCTAAGAAGTCAATATGGGAACATCAGTGATTCGATCATTGATAATCAAATTGAAGCTGATTTTCCACGATGGATGCGGGAGTATGTAAGTATCCATAATTAGATATACATACATTGTTTTCTTCTTCACCAAATTAAACTAAATGTCTTGCTAACGAGATGGGTGATAATTGTTAATAGGTGATACACCATTCAGAACTCATGTCACGGAATCCCCATTTACTCTACTTAGCTCTAGGACCATTGAGAGTTGCAAAGTCATGGCCTGTAATGCTGATTGGGGGATACAAATTCCATACTACTACTAGGAGTGAGGGTAAAAAAACATTCAATAGTGGAGTATGTTTGAAGGGTACAAGTCAAGACTCAACTTGCAATGATTATTATGGTATTCTTAAAGAGATTCTTGAGTTGGAATGGCCAGGAGAACCTCTTAAGAGTCTGGTATTATTCAATTGTGAATGGTTTGACCCTTCTCCACGTGGTATGAAAGTACACAATAAATATGGGATTGTTGAGGTGCATAAAAATAAAAGATATACAAAATATGATCCTTTTGTATTTGCTGAAATGGCAACACAAGTGTATTATTGTGCTTATCCTGAAAGGGTTATTGGCAAAAAGGATTGGAGGGTGGTATTTAAAACCAAACCAAGGGCATCTATTGATAACAAACAAGCAATAGAAGTTGCATACCAATCAGATGAGTCACATTTCAATCCAATAATTGATGAAGAATTGATTGATCGACTTCTAAATGATCAAACAAGTGGTGAAGAAGTTGATTTATATGGCATCCAACAAGATGATCTCAGTCAACAACATGAGGATGAGGATGAGGATGAGGATGAGGATGGGGATGGGGATGAGGATGAGGATGAGGATGATGGAAGTTATTGAAAAGGCAACAAAAAATATTATTTTTTTTAATTTTTTTTATATTATTGTTTCATATTATTTGTATTTTTTAACATAATTATTTCATTTCTTTTTTCTTGTGTAGATGACCGGTCCAAGTAATAAAAATGGATGTAAGTCCAAAAAGAATAAAGGGAAGAAGAGGCTAATGGAAGAAATAAATTTTCAAACACCACCTCATACCCTTCAAGCTCTACAAAATGATCTTCCTCCTATAATTCCAAGTGCTGCACTTTTATCCCAACTTCAAACAAATCCTAACCCTAATCCACCTATAACAAATACGCAACCTCCTCAATCTAATCCACTTATAACAAATTCTCTCCCTCCTCCTCAACCTAATCCTCTTCAACCTAATCCACATAACCAGCATATTGGTGACAATCAAACACCAGGAACTTCATGTAGTGGAGTTGGTGGCTCAGACAATAGTGAAGGAATGCTTTTCATTGAGCCTGATGGGGATGAGTATACAATATTTGTTTAGTCAAATTAAAATAAAAAATTATATGTTTCTTGAGCATCATAACATTGCACTAACTTATCATTTTTCTATTGTAGGTTTGCCCCTCATAAGCCAGTTATTCAGGGCATTGCTTCTTGCATCAAAAGTAAGTTCGACATAGGTGAGCCAAGATGGAAAAAGTTTTCAGCTGAGATAAGAGATATTTGGTTTGCTGAATTTAAGGTAATAATTTCCATCCATCTATCTCTCTATCTTAAAATATGTGATGATGTCTTTGATTAAAACATGTTGGAATCCGATTCTGCAAATCAACACAATTTAAGTATACTTGGGCAGCACTTCCATTTCTACATCATTATAAGTATACTTGTATGATTCTTATATGAACATTTATTACAATCCTTTTTTTACTTTGATTATTATAGAAAAAATTTAAGTGGGCACCTAGATTTAATCAAGTGATCCGAGAAAATTTTGAAAAGAGAGGATCAAGTAAGCTTTCACAACTTCTACAAAATGCTCGAAAGACTGGTGTGCGACCATCATGGATTGGAGAGAGTGCATGGGCTGATTTACTTATGTATTGGCAATCAGATGAGTTTAAACTTAAATCTGAGCAAAATAAGAAGAACCGTAACTCCAGTGAAGGTTCATCACTACATACCGGAGGTTCTATACCGCATCGAGTCCATTTCAAGAGAATGGTATTATTAGAGCTTCTTTTATTTTAATACAATTGTTCCACAATTATAGTCAATGAGTTATGAATGTTTTAATTTTTTTTTCTTTTTGTTGCTGTAGAAGGATGAAAGGGGTGGAGTAGACCCATCATTTGAAGAATTTTATTTTCGAACGCACAAGAAGAAGAATAGAGAATGTGTTCACCAAAAATCTCAAGATGCTTATGTAAGTTAATTTTATTGCTTTGAAATTTAATCTTAAGTAGTATGAGCTATTTGATGATGTTGCTGTTGGATGAAATGAGGATGACTTGCATCCAAAAATATATATATATATGATGATAATCATGATTTACCTTGCTCTTCAAAGCTGCTGCTACTTCTATGACACACTTTTTAATATTTCTATCTCTTGTGTAATACTATTCGTGTCTAAGAAGAGGTTCTAGAGTTGTAGTGGAATAGATGTCAGAGAATGGGAGATCCACATACTCTGCTGTGCTGTGCTTTTTCATTCAACAATAACTATATATTGCCTCTCACTCTTTCTACTCTACTTAGTTATTAGTATTAGCTAGTTGTCCTTCTTCATTGCTGGTCACCGCTTGAAGGTATTGCACTAGTTTTAGTGCAGTAAAATAGTGCAGTAATAATTCATTAAAGTTTCATTAACAGTGAGTAAATTTTATTTACTCTTGCAAGAGGTGAGATTGCCATGAGTGGTGTTGTGTGGTACTAGCCTAGGGATGGAGTTCAGTGCATGGCCTAGGATTAGAACTTAGATATGATTATTATTTTGCTTATGTATGTTGGTATTATTGATTGCTCAGTTGCTGTGAAAATGTTTGGATTGGCTGTACATTTAAGTCGACACAAAATAGCCAAGGATAGAGAAATTGAACTGAATGATTATGGAATATATTTATTGGTCTATTCTCTGTTGTAATTATGCTGAATTTGTGCTATTGTTCACTTTACAGGAGAATTTTGAAAAGAAAAAAGGAGAATTATCATCCCAAAGCACTGCTAATTCTGATAATATCACTGGGGATGAGGATACTGTTGCTCAATCGCAACCTATACCTCCGGATCTACACATTTATGTGAATGCAATTGGAGGAAAGAAGAAAGGAAGAGTTCGTGGACTTGGTTCCTTAGGTAGATCAATGAATGTCTTTTGTCCTGGAACTTCACAAATGGAAACGATACCAGAGGAAGTTGAAGAAAGAATACGAAGTGAAGTTCAATCCTTTAATGCTTCTTTACAAGCTCAATTGGAAAAAGAGAAAAAGGAGAAAGAAGACATGAGAAAGGAGTTGGGTGAGACCAGAAGGATGTTGGATGATTTGATGGAAAGGTTGGGTTATAAACAAAGTTCTTCAAAACCTCAAGAAGATCACCAAAAATCAAGAGATGATGAGGACTCAAGTTATGAGGGTACTAGTGAGGAAGGTTCAAGTGATGAAGTGGAAAATACTTAGGATTTTAAGTTGTCTTTTAGTTTACTTTTATGTTTGAATACTTAAGTTACAATTAAATTTGCTATTTCTATGAATTTAACTTTTAAACATATTATTATGAGTAAATTAGTTGTTTATTGAAGAGTTTTATAATGAAATTATATATTTAGATATGTGTGATTGGCTAATATGAAATTGGTATTAAATTTCTATGAAAAATTGATTTAGAAAAAAATAATCCAAATGATGCAGCTTCAAATAGATTACTTGCGAATTTTGCTGTGAAAAGTTACTTGCAAATTTTGCTGTGAAAGAGTTACCTGCGAATTTTGCTGTGAAAACCTTACCTGCGAATTTTTCTGCGAAAGAGTTACCTGCGAATTTTGCTGCGAAAGAGTTACCTGCGAAAAAAAGTTACCTGCGGATTTTGCTGCGAAAATTTGCTGCGAACTTTTTTACAGAAAAAGTCGCAGCAAATTTGCTGCGGATTTCACCCCAATTGGTCCAAAAAATTTGCTGCGAATTTTCAACATTACCTGCGAAATTTTTCGCAGCTAAATTTGCTGCGAATTTACATTTCGCAGCAAAAATTACCAACGAAGGTTTTAGCTGGGAATTTTTTTTCGCAGGAAACACTGTTTGCTGCGAATTTTTTCCAATAATCCGTAGCAAATTCCGCAGCAAACAGGTTTTTTTCTTGTAGTGTTTGATTCACAATATGGCACCAAATGTGTGGACTGGAACTTATTGATGATGCATACTTTCGTATAAGATTAGGTATTAGAGACAAATAATACATTCCTTTGTTAGAGACATCTTTACACCGCATAGCTTGAGTTTAAACCTAGCTTCGCCACAAAACTTACAATATGTTAGTTGACTATCTTCATTATAATACAACATACAACTATTCGCACAACAATCAATCTTGACTTCATTTAACCTCAATTCAAAAACCAATTGTCTAGCTTAATAATAATCTTTAGGAATTAATTCAGGTTTTCGACAAAGCTAACAGATCAAATAAATTGACTTTAGACTATTAACACAGTAGAAGATTACCTTGTGTTATTACTTTTTTGCTAAATTACTTTACACACATGATGATGTGTGTTATATATGCTGGGTAGTGCCCAAAGGTTCCACTAGATATACTAGATGTTGCGTCTAATTATCAAATAAATATTTTATGTATAAAATGTTAATTTGCATATAAAGACAATGACCAATTTGATCCAACACTAAAATGAAGTTGTCAATATATTCTTTAAAATTGTCAACATTTAAACATGATCGCTAATTTGTTATTTAAAGTTTTCATAATATTACTATTTATTGTCAATGATATTGTAAAGGCAAAAACACCATTTTGATGTGGTATCTTTTACCTAATTGATTTTGGTCTGATTACTTTAATTTTTATGTTTTTGTTTTTGTTTTTTATTTTTATTCTATAATTTTACAAATGTCAATTAGTTTGATCCTCCATCTCTAAACCCTGTTAGAACCATTAATGGAAGTTGTTCACCTAGCACTAACGATGTTGTCATGGATGCCTACGTGCCAATCACTTCCACACCACACAAAATGACAACATTTTGTTTCAAATTAAAACAAAACACTCACTCATTTATTAACAAGCCCACGCTTTGTTCTTCTCCATTTACAAAATTGTAGAAAACTCTTCCCTCTTCATCTTGTTCATCACTATTTTAGAAACCTCATCATCTCATTCAACTTCAATGGAAACGACTCAAAGCTTAAGGAGTTGACCACCTCAATATCGATTTGGAGTAAATTCTATCCTTCGAGTTGCTGGAGCGAATGTCAATAGGGGAAAAGCATTTTGGGGATGTGAGAATTGGGAGGTAAAATAGTGGGGTTTTATGATTTTTGCATTAAGTTGTTCTCTATCTTTGGGACCTTTGAGATTTTATTCTTAGTAGTGATAATTGTTTGAATTGGGATTTTAGGATTTTAGTTTAGGATTATCATTTCTACTCTAATTTTTTATGTGATTGAGTATCTAGGGTTTTAATTTGTGATATTTCTACTCCATTAGACTTGTTTTTTTTTGTTGTAAATTAAACAATTTTTTTTTCTAATTATTGGCTTCTTATAGGTTGGATTAGCTAGGGTGTGGGTTTTTTAGGTGTCTTGTTGATGAGGACATGATTTAGAAGGATGTCCAAGAACTAAGTAATGATGCCTCTAATGTCCAGAAGCTGGAAAAGGGAGTTAAGAAGCTTGAAAATGCTGTTGTAGAAGTTCAGGAGCTTGGAAATTGTGTTCCAGAAGTTCAGAAGCTTAGAAATGAGATCAGAAGCTAAGATATGATGCAACGCAAGCTTAGAAACTAAAGCCTTAAAGATCACAAGCTTGGAGGAGATGCAACACAGGATCAGAAGCATGAATTGCAAAACTGTGAGGTTCAGAAACATCATCTCATAGAGCTTCAGAAGCTAAGTAAAGAAGGATTAATTGATCCTAATTATTCTGCAGATGCAATTAAGGGAATTGGAGGACCATTAACTTGATCCAGATCAAAGTGGGCCAAAGAAGCTTTAAAAGAAATAGTTGTTACATTATTTATGAAGAGTCCAAGTAGGAGTGAATTAAAGTCCAAAATCATTCAATGCATTGTGGACGGTGGAGGACAATAAATTCAGGATTGTGCACATGGTAAACTCTTGCATTTTCTTTAATTTCTTTTCTTTTATTCTGAGTTAATTAATAATTCTAGCTTAGAGTTATTTTGTAGATTTAAATTAAGTTAGTAAGTTCAACCTTAGGCTTTTTGTAATGATTGGAACTTAATTGTTAGTGTTTATTTAATTGTAAGTGGTACTTAAATGACACACTTTTAATTCTGCGAGTGGAGTCATTTAAGAACATACTTCAGAAATTGTTCTATTTTCCTTTAAATACCAGCCTTTGAGCTGAGGAATAACAACTTTGGTTCATTTTGATTTTCACAAATATTGTGAGTGATTCTCTTTGTTCTTCAAGAACAATACCAAGACTTATCAGAGGTTGTTTCAACTTCCTTTGTGGCATCTCAAGACTTATTTCAAAATCATTTTTGAGTGGCGTCTAATTCTCTTAGCCAAATCCATCATTTCTTTCCTTAAAATCCATTGTCCATACCCTGTTCTGATCTTAAATTCCCTGGTTCTAAAATACAGCAACAAGTTCCTCGAGATAAATTCATCAAATGCATCTATAATTACTTCAGAAGCATTCCAAAAAGCTGTTGTTTGAAGCTCCTTTTGCAATTACTTCAGGAGCATCGGTATCTTAGGCTGCATCAACTTTAGAAGCTTTAGAAAGTCATTCTACAGCAACTTCAGAAGCATCAGATAATTACTCTACGACAACTTCAGGAGCTAGAATCTAGCTTCCATTGAAAGAAGCTCCTAATGTTAGCTCCAAGAACCCTTTACTTCATTGTTGAAGGTTTTGAGTGATAAAATTCTTAATTAAAATAAAAGTTTTAATTTGGTTGGACTAATGGTTTGTTAAGTGTGTTTTAGGATTTAATTTATTTGACAAAATAAAAAGACACATCTTGACCACCATAGAGCATAGTTGGCACAACATATGGCTTGAGAAGCAAGCAATTCTAATTTTTGAAGACCAAGTCAAAGTTTTTCTAATTAAGGAAAGTTTGGTTGGAAGACTCTATGATTTCCCATAATTTTATTTATGGAAAATACATGGAATTAAATAGAGAATCATCATTATCAAAAATCTCTATTTAAATATTCATGTATAATATATATACATATTTTCGAAATTCATTAATAAATAGGGAATCAAAATCAAATCTCTATTTTATACAATATTACTCAACAATTTCGAAATATATATATATATATGGGGGAAATCTAGAAAGATATTGTATGGAGAATTAAATGCAAATTATTTAATTAAAATAATTATCTAGAATTTATTATAGAATATATTTTGCATTTAAGTAACAGAATATTTTTACGGACACTTTAAAAAGATTCTGTGAGCCTCCTAAAGATTTTATATGAATCTACAAGATTCGCAGAAGATTCCATGCAGGACTAGAAGATTCTACACGAAGTTAGAAGACGTCAGAAGATTCTGTCAAGAATTTCAAGTCTAGAAGATTCTCGAAGATTCTGGGAAGATTCCAGAAGATTCTATCAAGATCCCAAAGAATCTCAAGATTCCAGAAGAATCTCAAGCCTTAAGATTCAAGATTCAAGAATTTTCAAGATTCAAGAATTTTCAAGATTCAAGAATCAACCTTCAGAAGATTCCCTGGAAGACCATGTTTGGTGTTTTAGGATTTTCAAAAAATGAGAAATCATGAAATCCTAATTCGTACCAAAATGGAGGCACACTTGTGGAGCAAGAAAAGCTAAAAACCCTAGTCTTTTCTCACTCCAAAGTGGCGCAAAAAGCTTGCACATTTTTGCAAGATTTTGTGAAAAAATGTTGAAGCAATGCACACCACAAAGATCAAGACACAAATCAAATTCAAGGGCCAAGATGAAGTTTCCTTATTTCAAATTCTTGGTTATAAAGTTTCCATATTTAAGATCAAATAATAACCTTTGGATTAAAGAGAATTATTTGAATCAAGAGTTAAGACTAAACTTCCTCTTATTTGATTTTTCTATTTTTGGAAGATCAATTTCAAATCATATCAAAGAGCTCTCACCATTGGATCAAGAGATTACAAATTCAAATCAAGGGTGGAGATCAACCTTGAAATTCCGAAATTTGTAGGGTGTTTTCCCTATAAATACAAGATCTCAATGCCCAAGAATTCAAGAGAGAACACAAGCTTACAAGTGCCAAAACGCTGCCGAAATCAATCCTTATTTTCTCTTCATCTTCAACCTCTTGACTTCAAGTTTTTTCTATTTGGGTAAATGTTGTATTTCTCATAAAAGAGTGAGCTTTATTTGTTTATTCTAGCTTTGCTAGTTATTCTTTGAGAGAAAAATCCATCAAGGTTCAAACTTAGTTGCATCTAAGTTCTTGATTGGTAAAAATCATTCCTTTTGTACAAAGTCCTTATTTTTGTAAGGCAGGAAGTCCTTAGTGAGACTAAGGCAAGGGTAGAAAGTCCTTCGGTGTTGAAGGTAAGGATTGAAGTCCTTTGTAGTTGTCAAAGACAGTGAGTCACCTAGTTGTTGGTGCAAGAGAAGTTCTTTGGAGTGGTCAAAGACAGTGAGTCACCTAGTTGTTGGTGCAAGAGAAGTTAGTCACCTAGTTGTTGGTACAGGAGAAGTCCTTTGTGGATTCAAAGGCAGTGAGTCACCTTGGTTTTGGGTGCAAGATTGAAGTCCTTTGTGGTGTAGCAGAGGCAAGAAATTCCACCTAGTGTTGGTGGTGATAGTGAACTCTCAAGTGTATCCTGGGGATTGGAGTAGGCACGTTGCGGAACCAGTATTTAATTTCTGTGTGTGTTTTCTCTCTTCCCTACTCTTTTATTATTATTGTTTTTACAATTTAACATTGCATACACAACATATACATATTGTGCATACATCATCATCATTTGTCTAAGTGTTGAAGGTTAAAGTTTTAACCTTTATCATTTAGAAGACCTTGAAAGTAAATATACTTTCAAGATCTAAAATAGCCTTGTCTATAGGCTAGTTTCTGTTTATTACTAACAAACCGTTTCCGCTGTGCAAGACAAGTTTATACTTGATCTTTATTTTTAAGTAATTTTCAGAATCAGGATTTATAGTTGGAACGTGATTCAACCCCAGCCCCTTCTCACGTTTCACTACCTTCACCTAAGACGATTTAAGTTTCAATTGGGGTTTCAATCTGAAACCTCATCACTTGTAGAGGAGGAATATGCTGTTAAAATGGACTTGATCATTGTGAGGCTTAGAAGGAGGATTGTATGGCTTCGATCAATTATCCAATAAGTCTCTAAAGAAGTGGATCATTGTATTGGGTATTGTGGCCTTGATTCTATTTGTGATGAGTGTAATGTTTGCAATTATGTGGTTCAATTCTAAGAGCCTTTGAATTGTGTAATTCTAGGTTTTATGAAGTAGTTAACTTATTTTGTAAGAAATGACAATATGTTATTTCCAACTTATGAATGTATGTAGTTTAATCAATCAAATGAAATTTGGATCATTGTGGTTTATGCAATGGCTGGATGAAAAGTGGTACCTGGATAGCGGGTGCTCAAGGCACATGACTGAAAGCAAGCACTAGTTAAAGGACGTAAAACCAAAGAGAAAGGGAACAATGCGTTTTGTAACACCCCGATCTTTATTAAGTCCTAATTAAAGGAAATTAAGGGTAATGGACTTTAATTGGAACTTAATTGGATTTGAGTGAACATGTTTCCCTTAGCTTAAAGTATCCATGCTATGTGTTTTTATGAGTGTTCATGTCTGTTTTGATGTTATGATAAGTTGCTATGTATGTATGTATGTTGTGGTATGAGTTGGGAAACTTTAGAAGTGTTTTGGGGCATTTTTCAGGCCCAGTAATCGATTACAGCTCTTTGGTAATCGATTACGGCAAGTCAAGTTTAATCTTGGGGTAATTTCGGAGGTCTGTAATCAATTACAGAACCGTGTAATCGATTACGGTAATCGATTACAAGTTCGATGTAATCGATTACCACGTGCGCATAATGTGTTTTCGGATGTTTTAAGTGACGGGTGGGCCCCACGATGACTCTAAAACCCTATTTGCTCAGTATATAAGAAGTAAACCCTATTTTTCCAACTCATTTGGTCAGAAACACTCTCTCTCTTCATCCCAGAGCCTCCATTGCTTTTCTCTCAAAAAATATCAAAGCCATAGCCACTCCACGTCAAGAAACACCCACAAATACTCGCCCAATCCCAAAAATAATTATATATTCTTGATCCTCTCACCAAGCCGGACGTTTCTACCGGTGGTTTTTCTCCGGAAAGGGTCATCGTTGGAGTCGGGCCGTTCGTAAAGCTAGGGTTTCGTCTAGAACAAGGATTGTCTTCAAGAGGTAGGGGTTAGGCATTCTAAACGTTATGTTATTGCATGCATGTTGATATGTTGATGAAGTTTTGAATGTTGTTCGTTGTTTTTCCCATTAGGGTTCATAAAAGGGTTGATTTATGAAATTGACTTTGAAAAAGAAAGGGGTTTTACGAATTGAGAAGTGTTTTAAAAGTATTTTTCTATTTGATAATGGTATGGCAATGTTTTCTATCGATTGGGACGATGTTGGATTCATATTTTGGCCAATGGCTATTGAAAATCGTGTTTTTGGAACTCTAGAATCGTATTTCACGACTTCGTAATCGATTACACGGGTTCGTAATCGGTTACGATGTCTGAATTTTCAATCGCGAGAAGACGCTGATCTCTTGTAATCGATTACAGAGATGCGTAATCGATTACAGTAATCGATTACCAGTCTGTGTAATCGATTACAGTAATCAATTACCAGCCCGTGTAATCGATTACAACAGTGCTGTTAGTGCGAAAATGAACTGTTTTGACCCTTTATGCACCCTAATGCGTTCTACAACCAGTATGGATGATATGTATGAGTTAATTATGATTTGTATGCAAGTTTAAATGCTGGTTGGATGATGATGTATTGATATGTTATGTTTACATGATATAAATTATGATTATATGTGTTTATGTGAATTATGTGATGCATGTATATGTTATGTGTTGTGAACTGAGACGTCATTGGGTGGCGCGTATATGTGGTTAAGACGTCACCGGGTGGCGCGTAGTTAATAAAGACGTCACTGTGTGGCGCAAAGATACATAGTAGCCTTCGGCTTGTGATTGAGAGGCTGTAGGAGGGGGTTGGCATCCTCGGCGCTACAGGTCCTTCACTTGCAGTTGGTGAATATCCCCCTTTTTCCCCATTTCGTTAGGATGAGCTAATGCCTAGGGGTCAGTGCAGCGGAGGTTACAGGAGGGTGGATAGGCCATAAGACATAATAAGAGAGAGAATGTTATGAGTTTGCAATACAGTAAAGTTTAAGAAAACGTAGCAAGATATTTTGATTAAGTTTTCCCCTATATGACTAGATGGCACGTAGAGCACACGCACGAAAGATATACTTATGTATAATGTATGTATGATGTAAAATGAACAAGAGGCACTTAGGTAAGTTGTTCCGAGAAAGATGGTTTTGAAGTTATAACTGAAATTGAATTTATTCATGCTACACCTATTTTATAAATAAACCCAGAGCGGCTCCCCTACTGAGCTACTTCCCAGTACTCACCCCACATTTTTCCCCCATTTTAGATGATGAGATTCAGCAGGACACAGGAGCGGATGAGGAGCCCGCACAACTTTAGTTTTATGTCGTTTATATTGTTTATAGACTTATCAGTTTCTGTTTTTTTACGTTACAGATTATGTTTATTACGGATGTTAGCATTTATTTGTGTTTACTCTGAGTCCGGACATATGTTAGCCGGAATTTATATTTCAGCTTATGGATTTGTATTGTGGAGTCTTATGGGTCCCAGTTTTAGGCTCATGAGATGACACCTATTATTATTTACTTTCCTGATTGCATGTTTGGGGAGACTATGTTTGCATTATTTCATTTATTTTATGAGGTATTATTCAGACCATATCACGTGTTATATATAATATCGTTATATTATGCGCAAGGCCCTTATGTTTATATTCCGCGAACGATTTTTGAAAAATTCTCCCATGTATTTTTCGCGTATATGTATTTCAAAAACAAGTATAAGTATGATAACAGGAGGTAACCCTTATGAAATGGCCCTAAATGACTATAGCACTAAGGGCTATCTAGTAGGGTGTTACACGTTTCGGTGATGGAGCTAAGGGCAAGATCATCGGCAAAGGAAATGTTGGTAATATTGATGATCACCAGATATCTGAGGTATTTCTTGTTGATGGTTTGACTCACAATCTATTAAGCATTAGTCAGTTTTGCGACAAAGGCTTAAAGGTTGAGTTTCTAGCCAAATATTGTAGCGTCATTGATCTAAAGACTGGTAAGGTTGTTCTCGAGGGAAGAAGACTAGGTAACACCTATGTCATCTACCTAGAGGATCTTCTAGATCAAGATGTGAAATGCTTAGCATCCTTCGAGGATGACAAGTGGTTTTGGAAAACGATTTATCTAAAGGTTTTTGGGAAGAAGCTGTTGACATGGCATGCTATATTCAAAATCGTGTTTTCATACGGCAAAGTCTCAACAAAATTCCTTATGAGCTTTGGAAAGAAAGAGTGCCCAATATATCTTATTTCCATATTTTTGGTTCACCTTGCTTTATTCTGAACACAAGGGACAAGCTGTCAAAGTTTGATGTCAAATCCGACGACGAAGTGTTTCTATGATATTTTGTTGTTTTCAAGGCTTACAGGGTTTACAACAAGCAAAGGAAGACAGTTGAAGAAACAATTCACATCAAGATCAAAGAGCTAAAGCAAGACATTTACCATAGCATAGATGACATCGAAGAAAGACTAAAGGATCTGGCTATCTCAACCAAAAGTTGTGAAAATCAAAATCATATCCCTGTTGAAGAAGATGATCATCCATCTATGAAGGAATCACCCAATTTAGGGGGAGATGAACCTAGAGTTATTGTAGCTCAAGAACCCTCTACACCTCAAAGGGTTGAGCCTACTGAAGTTCAAGAACCCGTTCTTAGAAGAAAACTCAAAATCAACAATATCAGAACTGTTAAAGACAACGAAATTCTTTGCGATCTGTAACACCCCAACTTTTATTAGGTTCTAATTAAGTGAGATTAAGGGTAATTGACCTTGGTTAGAATTTAACTAAGTTTGGGTGGACAAGTTTCTTTTAGTAAACTATTATGTGTTATGTGATCTAAGTATATGGATATGTGTTATATAGTTTATGTGTGTTTATCATGTGCTATATGATTTATGTGTATGGATATGTGTATTAATTATATGTTGGGTGATTTAAGTGCATATAAGTGTTTTTGGATGTTTATAGCACGAGTTGGGACATTTTTTGGGTGCTTTGAGGCTATTTTGTAGCCCTATAATCGATTACCACATGATGGTAATCGATTACAGCCCTTTCATATATGGGCATTTTTGCTGTCAGTAATCTATTACATCCTGTCTGTAATCGATTACCGTAATCGATTACATCCTGTCTGTAATCGATTACCGTAATCGATTATAGCCTCGTGGTAATCGATTACGACCTGCGCTGTGAGCCTTTTTAGTGCGTTTTAAGTTACGTATGGGCCCCATAATGTCTCTGTAACATGCCTAGCCGTGCCAATTCATGAGAAACTCTAAATCCCTATTTCAGAAACACTCCAAAAACTCTCTCTAACCCTTGTGCCTCCATTGTTCTTTCTCTCTCTCAAAAACTCAAAGCCATAGCCATTCCACAACACCAAACTCATATCAAACCTTACCCGATCACAAAACAAATTACATATTCTTAATCCTCTCATCAAATAGAACCCTTCTACCGATTGCAATTCTTGAAAAGGATCTATCTTTGTATTCCTACCGTTCGGGGGGCTAGTGAGAGAAAGTGAGAACGTGTTCTACGTCAGGAAAGGGTGTCTCTACGCATTACATAGGAAGTCTACAAGAGGTAGGGGTTTTAGGCATTCTTTATTCTCTGTAATTTCATGCATGATGATGTGTTTTTGATGAGATTGTGGTTGTCGTTCGTTTTCCCATTAGGGTTCATGAAAGGGTAATGTTTTACCGATTGATTTTCAAAGAGAAAGAGTTTTTACCGAATGAAAAATGTTTAGAAAGTATCTTACCGATTGATTTATGCTTATCTATGTTTTCTATTGATTGGGATGATTCTAGATTAAAGTTTTAGCCATTGGCTTGTGAAAAACGTGTTTTAGAAACTCTAGAATCTGAGTTTTCGCGTTCGTAATCGATTACAAGAGGTTCGTAATCGATTACGAGCCGAGAATTTCCAATCGCGAGGAAACATAGCTCTCTGTTAATCGATTACAGAGGGGTGGTAATCGATTACAACATTGCAGATTTTACAAAAATTGACTATTTTGACCCTTTATGTACCCTAATGCGTTCTACCACTTGTATAAGTGTTATATATGATTTATGCATCATATATATATGATTATATGAGCTGTAATATATGTTTACATGTTGTCATGATATAGATGTATGAATATATGTTAATATATGTTATGTATGATTCGTATGTGATTATTATGTGATGTTATGTTATAATATTATGGTATAATGCAATATATATGTTATGTAAAGAGATTAATGTGCAAAGTGAAAAGAAAGTTAAGACACACAAAATAGCTTTTCCGTTCGTGATGAACGTTGCAGGGGGCTGACAACCTCGGTTGTAACGACTCACTGGCGGAAGGTGAATTACCCCCTCTACCCATATGTATAGGATGAGCTCATACTTAGGGTCGGCGATACAGAGGTTACAGTAGGGTGGGCGATGCGGAGTTTACATTAGGGTGGGCAGGCCAAAACAATGTAAATGATCCACATGCACCAAAAGGGCGTGCTTTAAATAAGATGGATCCACAAGCATACTAAGTATGCTTAAAAGATTCAAGATAATTTAAGTAAAGATATGAGATATACGTTACAGACAAAGAATGTTATTTTACTGTTATGTTTATATGTATGATAGTCGAGCACTTAGTACACCACACATTGATGGTTATTTATGTTATGTATGTACGTTGATCTTAAAGGAACAAGATGCACTTAGGTAAGACGTTCCGGGAAAAGATTGTTTTAAACTTATATCTAAACTGAACTTATTCATACTTCACTTATTTACTAATTAAACTCGGGGCAGCTTCCTCTACTGAGATACATTATGTACTCACCCTATGTTTTCCCCAACATTTTAGAGGATCTGAACGAGCAGGATGTCAGAGCACACGAGGAGCCCGTGCAGACTTAATTTATGATATAGTTCCTTATATACCAGAGACATGTTCTATTTATTTATGCATATACAATAGTTTTTATGCTTCCGCTATATTTATTTGTTTATATTTTCTGAGTCCGGACCTATGTTAGCCGGCAACTATTTATTTTACTTGTATTTATTGTGGAGTCTCATGAGTCTTGATTTTGGGCTCATGGGATTACACCTAGTATTTATTTATGTTTTGTTACTTTATGGGAGTTTATATGATATGACGATG
Source organism: Aeschynomene evenia (assembly GCA_013621005.1). NCBI lineage: Eukaryota > Viridiplantae > Streptophyta > Magnoliopsida > Fabales > Fabaceae > Aeschynomene > Aeschynomene evenia. The sequence goes on along the minus strand of CM024264.1, from coordinate 12,434,211 downwards.
TTTACTCAGTGTATGATTTGTTATTTCATTTTATATTATCGATTACGTATTACGCAAAGCCCATATTTTTGTATCGTAACGAATTGCGAAAATTTTACTCCCGCCTATGATATTTTAAATACAAAGATAAAACATGATAACAAGAGGTAACCCTTATGAAATAGCCTAAAATGACTTAAGAGTTAATGGCTATCTAGTAGGGTGTTACACGATCCATCTCATGGGATAAGAACAAGAAGATCCTTGAGATTTCAATCTAGTGCCGCATTGATCTCAGAAATCGAAACTGAGACAGTTCAAGAAGCGTCAGATGAACCCAGTTGGGTGGAAGTCATGGATGAAGAACTTGAACAATTCGAGAAGAATGAAGTATGGACGCTTGTTCAGAAACCCAAGGGCAAAACTATTATCGGGATAAAGTGGGTATTCAGAAACAAGTTGGACCGGAAAGGTTACAAGGAACAAAGCTAGACTCGTGGCACAAGGATACAACCAGCAAGAATGGATCGATTACGACGAGACCTTCGTGCTAGTTGCGAGACTAGAAGCCATAAGGATGCTTCTTGCATTCGCTGCTCATAAAGGAATCAAGCTATATCAGATGGATGTAAAGTCTGCATTGCTTAATGGTGTCCTCAGTGAAGAGGCCTATGTCAAGCAACCACTAGGTTTTGTAAGCGAAACTTATCCTGAGCATGTCTATCGTTTGTCTAAAGTGTTATACGGTCTTAAACAAGCTCCTAGAGCTTGTTATGATAGACTTAGGAGCTTCTTGACTACGGATGGATTCACTCGTGGAAAGGTGGACACAACTCTGTTTACATTAACTTAGCATTCTGATTTTTTAATCATGCAAATTTATGTAGATGATATTGTATTCAGTGCTACTAACGATTCTCTATGTAGAAAGTTTGATGTGTTAATGCAGGGAGAGTTTGAGATGAGCATGATGAGAGAATTGAAATTCTTCCTAGGACTGCAAATCAAGCAAGAAGCTGATGGAACTTTCATTCATCAAGAGAAGTATACCAAGGAGCTTCTCAAGAGATTCATGATGGACAAGTCAAGTCCCATGAAAACTCCAATGCATCCTTCACAAGTCATAGACAAAGACGAAGAAGGAGAAAAGGTGTCTGAAAGCACCTACAGAGGTATGATCAGGTCCCTGCTATATTTAACTGCATCTAGGCCTGACATACAGTTAAGCGTTGGCACTTGTGCAAGGTTTCAATCTTGTCCAAAACAGTCACACCTAACTGCAGTCAAGCGTATTCTTAGATACTTGACATGTACTACTAATCTTGGCCTATGGTACAATACAGGTACTTCCTCTGTGGTCATAGGTTTCTGTGACGTTGACTACGCCGGAGATCGTGTTGACAGAAGAAGCACAAGCGACTGCTGTGTTTTCTTTGGGGATGCACTCATCACATGGAGTTGCAAAAAGCATAATACAATTGCATTATCAAGCATTGAAGCAGAATATGTAGCTGCTGCAGGATGTGTTTCACAAATCTTATGGGTAAGGAATCAACTCCTCGACTACAATCTCAGGTATGACAAGATTCCTGTTATGTGTGACAACACAAGTGCAATAGCTTTGGCTAAGAATCCCATTTAGCACTCAAGGTCTAAGCACATTGATGTTAAACATCATTTTATAAGAGACCATGTGCAGAAAGGCGATATTGAGTTAAAGTTTGTAAGTATAGAAGACCAAGTGTCTGTCATATTTACAAAACCTTTGGCTGAAGATCGTTTTAGCACACTGAAAGGTTTACTTAACCTTAAGAGATTTTAAAAACTCTTTTTCGAAAACCTTTTTGAAAAATTTAAAAAGCTTTAAGAAAACCCCCAAAAGTTGGTTAATATTCAAGAAGACGAAGAAAAGTCAACAAGTCAACCGTTAGGAGTCAACAAAGATGTCAACCTCCACTGAAGTTAAAAAAAAATCAACTGAAGACCAAAGGCATTGGAGTTAGCACCCATTTTCATCTAAGGGTCTATTTCAAGTTTTTGTTTGAAGACTATTGATGACCTTGGGCCAATCTCAAGTGTTTGAAGACTCTTTTTCAAGACATATGGGACTCAGAAAAATTTTCTGAGTTTCATTCAAGACTCATTTCAAGACCTTCAGAAGAAACCGACCTACAATTTTTTTGAAGATTTTTTTGAAAGACCGAACTTAAGAGAAGATGATGGACTTCCATATGGGCTTTGGGCCTCATATGGGTTTTAGGCCTTTGAGGGCCTTGGGCCATTGATGGGCTTTGGTCCTCAGGCAAGCCTGAAGGGCTTATATCAAGACTCTTGGGCCTCACAAAAAGCTATGAGCTATGTTCAAGACTAATGGGCCTCTTATGCCTACACATGGGCCTCATGAAGGAAAAATAAAAAGCTATGAGGAGCCATACACCATATAATTTGCGCCCCGTATCTCTAAAATCAAGGAGTATATCTTTTATTTTTTAAATAGTTATTTATTTTTAAATAATGATATTGGAAAATAATTTTATTCTTACTTGGAATAAAAGGCAACTTTCTAGAGTAAATCTAGAAATTTTGCAAGAGATTTCTCATGGTATATCTTTTACATCAAATATTTCCCAACACAATTTTTTTTCAAAGATTCCCCCCCTTTTTACACTTCATGGCCGCAACCTCTCTCTTTTTCCTTCTCTATATATTTTTTTCATCCTTTAACCATCAAACACATCGATTTCTCTTCTACTCTACCCTCTGTTTGCACAAACATACATACATACACTATCCACATACACAACCTTTTTCTTCTTTTCCCAAACCACAAAAAACCATGAGCCTTATTCCTCCTGGCATATCAAGAAGCAGTGAAAAGTATGTTGTTGACGAGAATGGTTTTTGCGAATCCAGCATCTCAAGCAAGGTTCATAAATTACTTCATTATAAGAGATATCTCCATTGAGAAAGTTCTTCAACAACAAACTCTTGACTGAATGTCATCTCTTCGCATTGCTCTAAGGCATCAAAGAAACCTTCTTTCTTCGACCATGGAAGATGAAGTCGTCTATCCCATGGCTGTCAAGGCATTCTATTCTAAATTGAAATATGATCACCGTTATGGATGAGTTAGCAACATTGGAAGTCACTCTTTTAATGTGTCCGAAAATACTTTCTCCTGTGTTTTCAAGATTGAAAACAATGGTGTGATTATCAATGGAAAACCCCCATTGGTACATCAATGAAAAGATTAAAGAAGAAGATGTATCAAGTGTTCTACGTAACAATCGTAAGATGCATTCTCTACACATAAAGGTTCATCACTTGTCTCCTAGGGCAAAGATGATGTTTCAAGTGGTTCAAGATGTGCTGCTCCCAAGACAAGACTCGAATGACCATCTGAGTCCCAGTGACTCTATGCTCCTTTTCTATCTTCTCACATCTTCTAAAGTCAATCTTGCAAATTGATCTTTGATTTGATGATTGACTATGCAAGGTCCAACAACTTGCAAACTATGAGTCTCCTTATGGAAGGATGCTCACTCGTATTTTCTTGGACAAAAAGATTGAGATGGAAAAGTTCGAACATATATGTCCTAAGTCTTATCTTGACTTGCCCACATGCTCAAGTTTGAAGAGAAATAGAGTGACATTTGCTGGTGATATCAAAGAGAATGAAAAGAAGTCACCTAAACCCTTATTGAAAAAGGTAATTTCGGGCCCCTATTCTCTTTTTCCTACACCTCTACCACTCTCATTATCCTTAACTCCAGACATGGATAAGTTCTTTGAAGAGAACCCCATTCTAGACTTGGATGAACATTTGTTTAAAAGTGATGCTCAGTTTGGGCATGATTTCTCTGAAAAAGAAAAAGACATCCCCTGGCCTACTTCAACACCCCATGTCTTTGAAAATCAAGAAAAACACATGGTTCCTCAAGCCATGTCACCAGACAAGAAAGAAGAATGTTCCACTCAGGGGGAGCGCATGATCTTCGAGCAAGGCTCTCTCAAGAAGACTATTCTTGAAGCTTTTTCATGTTGAAGGAGAGATTATCCCTTATGAGGTTATCAGGAGAATTTTGCACTTCATTGGTTTCGAAAATTCTCTTGTTCTCAACTCTACATCTCAAGGGGATATGACCGATGAAGAATTCCGTTACCTCCTTCTCGTCCTCAAGTAGTAAAGTTGCAGTTTTTTTATGAAAACAAAGGGGGAGAAGAAATAATATTGAAGATAAAGGTCGTTTTTGAAGTCTGAAGATCATGGCAATGTTGATGAACTTTCAAGAAATATTCTCTAGCTCTAGGGGGAGCTTTCTAAAGTTCTTTTTCGTTTTTTTGAAACTTTTTAAGTTTTTTTATTAGTTATTTTAAAGTTCATTGCACTTATGTTATTTTATTTTCTTTTATGCTTTATTTTGTTTAATGATTATGTTTATTTCTTTTTAATACAATTAAAGTTCTTTTTATTTTATTATTCTCTTTTACTATTGTCTTGTTTTATAGAAAATAATTTCCTAAGGCTTTATTTCTTAAGAAAATATTTTCCCTTTAATAAAATCAAAACCTTTATTTCAAATTGGAATTGTTATCATAAAAAAGGGGGAGATTGTTAGCTCCAAGAACCCTTTACTTCATTATTGAAGGTTTTGAATGATAAAATTCTTAATTAAAATAAAAATTTTAATTTGGTTGGACTAATCATTTGTTGAGTGTGTTTTAGGAATTAATTAAATTAAATTATAAAAAGACACATGTTGACTACAACAAAAACATAAAGTGATGCACCATATGTAGGAAATACAAGGAAAATATTTCAAATTTTATGGAGACCACAGCTACAAGGCATTTTCCAAAAAGGGAAAATTTTGTTTGAAGGCTCTATGATTTTCCATGATTATAATTATGGAAAGTACATGGAATTAAATGGAGAATCAAAATCAAATCTCTATACATACATACATACATGGCTATATGATTTTCGATATATATATATATTAGAAAATCTAGAAAGATATTGTATTGAGAAATTAAATGCATTTGATATAAAACAATTATATAACTCGATTTATTTCTAGAAAATATCTTGCATTTAATGAAAGAAAATTTCGTGTAACCAAGATTCTGTTGGACTCCTAAAGATTCTGTAATAATCTACAAGACTTTGTAAGAATCTACAAGATTCTAAAGATTCTATGCGGGGCTAGAAGATTCTGTCAGAAGATTCTACACAAAGTTAGAAGACCTCAGAAGATTCTGCAAAGCTTTACAAGGTCCAAAAGATTTCCGAAGATTCTGCGAGTCACTAGAAGATTCTAGAAGATTCCAGAAGATTCTGTCAATATCCCTGAAGAATCTCCAGACATCCAGAAGAAACCTCAAGCCTCATATTTTCAAGATTCTGAAGAACTATCAAGATTCAAGAATGAATATTAGAAGATTCCCTAGAAGACCATGTTTGACACTCTAGGAATTTCAAAATAACAAAATTATGAAATCCTAGTGCACTACATGGTGGCGCATAGGAGAAGGAAAGAAGGGTTGAAAACCCTAATCCTTATTCCTAAAAAGTGGCACAACATATCTTGCTTTTTGTGCAAGATTTCCTAAAATAAAAGATGAAGCAATGAACACAACAAAGATCAAGGCACACATCAAATCAAGGGCCAAGATGAAGTTTCCTTATATCTTGTGCAAGTTAAAATATTTCCATATTTCAAGATCAAATATACACCTTTGGATTAAGGGATATATTTGAATCAAAGGCCAAGATTAAACTTCCTCTTATTTTGATCAATCTTATTTTGGGGAAGATCAATTTAAATCAAATGAGGATGCTCTCACCGTTGGATAAAAAATTTCGAAATTCAAATCAAGGGTGGAGATCAAGCATGAAGAATTCAAAATTTACAAGGAGTCTCTCTATAAATAGAAGACCTCCATGCCCAAAAAATCAAGAGAACCATTCAAGTGAAAAGTGCCAAAATGCTGTCGAAATTAATCCTAATTTCTCTTCATCTTCAACCTCTACACCTTAAAGTTTCGATTTTTATTGGGTTAAGGTTGTATTTCTCAAAAAGTTGTGAGCTTTATTGTTTATCCTAGCTTTGCTAGTTTTTCTTTGAGAGAAAAACCATCAAGAGACACACCTAGTTGCATCTAAGTTCTTGGTTGGTTAAAAATTCAATCTTTTGTATAAAGTCCTTAATTTTTGAGGCAAACGACCTTAGTGGGACTAAGGCAGGGTCGAAAAGTCCTTCGTTGTGGAAGGCAAGATTGAAATCCTTTTTGGTTTGCAAGGGCAATGAGTCACCTTCGTTGGAGGTGTAAGTGAAGTCCATCTTAGGTGAGAAGGCAGTTAATCACCTTGGTTGAAGGTGCAGGTTGACGTCCTTTGTGGTGTTGTAGAGACAAAGAAAGTCCACCTTGGTTTAGGTGGTGATAGTGAACTCACAGGTGTATCCTGGGGACTGGAGTAGGCACATTGCCGAACCAGTATAAAAACTTTGTGTGTGCTCTCTCCTCTTCTCTTTCTTTTTATATTTGTTGTTTTAACATTTTAACATTGCACACACACATATCATATATTGCGCAACATATCATCATCATTGGTTAAGTGTTGAAGCTTAAAGTTTTGACCTTTATCACTCACAAGAGCTTGAAAGTCAACATACTTTCAAGATCTATAAAAGCCTTGTCTATAGGCATGTTTCTGTCTAATTACTAACAAATCGTTTCCACTGTGCAAGACAAGTCCTAGACTTGATCTATTTTCTAGTAATTTTCAGAGACAAGATTTATAGTTGGAACGTGATTCAACCCTTTTCTGATGTTCACTACCTTCATTGAAGAGCTCAAACAAGAAGACTAAGAAGACAAAAGCTCTCAAAGCTTTTGAAGAAACAAAATCAGAAGCTGATGACTCTGAAGAAGATTCTGAAGATGAAGAACTCTCTATTTGGTCAAGAGAATTTCCAGAGTCCGAAAAAATAAAAACAAAAGACTCTCAACTAAGAAACCATTCATAAAGAGAGATGAAAAAGGAAAAGGAAAGATGGAGACACTTATGTGCTATAACTGTAATGAAAAAGGAAATTATAAAAATGAGTGTCCAAAGGCTAACAAATCTAGCTCTAAGAAGAAATTCTTCACAAAGAAAAAAGCCATGGATGCCAGATGGAGTGAAGATGAAGAAGAGAATGCTTTTGAAGATGAAGAAACCAAAGATGAAGCAAACCTATGCTTCATGGCAATTCTGGAAGACTCAGAAGATGATGAAAAATATTCAGAAGCTAGAGAATAGGTAAATGACTCAGATTCTGAATTTACTTTCGAGGAACTAAGTGAACCTCATTGCTCATTACAAAACACTTCAAAAGTTTTGAAATTTACAAAAATTGAAAATGAGCAATTGAAATCCGAGAATGAGAAGATAAAAGCACATGTTTTGTGATACCCTGTATCACAACATCCCTTAGGAAGGACTCATATAGGACCTTGGAAAGATCTATAGGACCCGGTAGGACCACATAATGCATCAGGGCGTGATTCAGTGTTGCTGCCAGTAAGGCCCTCGCTAGCGACCAGATGAGGCTCGCTAGCGAGCGCCTTATAGCGAGACACTCGTTAGCGAGCAAGAGTAGCTTGCTAGCGAGCGATGCGAGTCCCACATTAGCCATAATAAAAATGCGGTTTTACCCCTCCCTTATATATATGAGTAGTTAGAATAGCTTTCTCCTCACACCTTATACTCTCGCCTGATCAAAGTAGTGCTTTGGGCGTCCTTATTTACGAGGAACTTTAGTGGAGTGTTTGGTCAGATACCTTATGGGATATCTCTGTTCGAGCAAGTTCCCGACAGTGAGTAGAAAGTCATTTTTGCCCCTAATAGTGAGTTGGTTGCTAGCGAGTAGACGTAGCTCGCTAGAGAGGCCAACACGTAGGCTAGTACAAGTTTTCATTTCTTTTTCTTTATGACGTGCTAATCTGTCCTTTTACACGTTAGGTGCAAACACGGTGCCGATAGTTGGAGCCGGAGCTAGCGATACTTCCCATTGTCAGCCTGCTCCAGGTGAATGCATGTTTTAAGGTGGGTGTACCATGTGAAGGTGTGTGTTTGCATGAGAGGGGGGGGTTAAATCATGTTTTTAAAATCTTTTTCACAAACCTTTTGCTCAGAAAACAAGTTTTGAAAAATATCCTTCTAAGATGCAGCGTAATGGTTTCTAAGTAATTTTAGCTAAAGAGAAACTCAAGATATCCATATGAGTAAGAAGTCCTTCTAAGAAATTATATAGTTGGTTTTAAAGACTTGTTAAGAGAGAGCTTCTTACTTTACTTAGAGTTAAGAGTTTATAGCTTAGAAGGTTTTAGTTAAGGATTGTTTTCTCAATAAATTGCAAAAATTAAAGAGTTTGATAAGTGAGATTCACACACAATAGTTTTTATACTAGTTCGGTTAAATCGAACCTACTCCAGTCCTCAACCTGTGTTGAGAGTTGACAGAGCACCAAAGCGTCGTTACTTCTCTAGCACTTTGTACAATTAGAAAAAAAAAGGATTTTTAATATAAAGTTTTACTGAATAACTCTTAACACAAGCTTGGTAGCGAGTGGTAAGAACAACTTAGGTCGTCTCTCAAGGAATCTGTGTGGCAAATTTAAACTCAACCGTGGCAACAAATAACAGGGGGGTTTGAGTTGGTTTTTATAAATAAACAGGAAAGAAAATAATTAAGAAAATAAATTCAAAAGCAGTGCTACAAGTGATTTAAGTGAGAACAAGAATCATAGGTCCTTAGAGAAAATGAATTGCAATTGATTGGTGCCAATTTAATCAATTTTGATTAAAGCGGGCGATTCACAAGACAATCGTCTAGAATTCGCTGTGGATAGAGTTAAGGGAAATGAATTTTCAATCCCTAGAGCAAACTCCACAGCTCTACACCAACCTCACCAATACAACCAAGTTGCTCAAATAAATTCCTATGGTATTTTGCACATTAACCAATTTTGACTAATGCGCACAATACCAGCCATACACGATCACCAAAGCCTAATTTTAAGCCAGATAATGATGCACTCACAATCACTATTTAATCTCTCAGAAATTTTCCCAAGAAATCAAACAGTGTAGAAATTTACACAATTGCAAATTCAAAACAAAAACCCGAACTTCAACTCGTTTGAACACCTTTAATCACTTGCAACACTTGTGTAATCTAACCGAGCATTTTAGAAATTAAATAAATAAAACAAATTATAAATATGCAAGAAATAAAATGACGGAAATTAAAAGAAAGAGATAAAAAGCGATGACGAAAAAGATAAAAACTTGTATTGATATAGACTGGAATTCAACAAAGAGTAATGTAAAGACAAGATTGAAATGAGATTACAAAAATAAGAAACAAAGGAAATACCAGGAGAGTCGGAAAACACCAAGAGAAACTGACAGTGTCACTATATCAAACCAAGGAAGCAAAAATCCTAATTCCTATGAAAAGCGAGAGAGAAAAGTAACATGTGAGAGAAGGGGGGAGATGTTTCCCCTCCCCATAGGGAAGAATAAAGGAGTATTTGTTCACGAGAAGGGGGGGGGGGGTTTGAATCGTGCTAGTTTTAAAAATTACTTCTTAAAACTTTTCTTAGAAAGCTGTTTTACTCAGAAAGAGAGTTTTGACAGTTTGCAGCGGAATGAGCTTTCTGAGAAAGTTAATATTCTGAGAACTTTATCTTTCTGAGAAAGGTTCTTTCTGAGAAGTTTAAGAAAATTATTTGAGTTTGATATTTCTTAAACGCTTTCTGATTTTAACTTAACCAATTGTAACAATTTTGTTAAAGTTACGATTGTGTTTGAAGTTTTCTCGATGATAAATGTAAATGAGAGTTTAAGGGAGAAAAGCTTAACACAAGAGAATTTTATACTGGTTCGGTTCTAACTAACCTACTCCAGTCCTCAACCTTCAATTTAGAGTTCCTTTGGATATTCTTCTTAATGTGCCTTCCCAGACAACACTGCCTTTAACCACGTAAAGGACTTTCACCGCTTCACAACTTGAAGTGGATTTTCCTTGCCTCTAACACGAGAGGACTTTCCTTGCCTTAACACAATTAAGGACTTTAATTTGCCTCACAGCTGAGGACTTTACTTGCCTTAAACACTTAAGGACTTTAACTTTGCCTCAAGCAATCGAGGACTTAAAAACTGCCTTCAAACAACGAAGGACTTAGAGTTTTTCGAATGAAGTTTGATTTCAAAAACAACTACTAAGATTAAGATACAGACTTAATTTTCTCTTAGTAGACTTCTAGATTTAACTTACAAAAGTAAGATATTACACCAGTACAAAGCTAGAAGATTTTTCACAAAGTTAGAAGATCAATTTAATAAAAATTGTCTTTCTGAGAAAGTTCTTTGTTTTCGCAAATGATTTTCAATTCAGCAGAGTTTTGGCACGTTTAATCAAGAGTTTTTGCGCAATAATTTCGTCACAAAGCTCTGCAATTGAACTCATATATATAGGCATTAAAAGAGCCGCGAAAATGAAGCTTTCACTTTGCTGATGTGGCTGTGTCTGTCTCGGAACGGCTCCCTGCTACAGTCAGCGTGAAATGAGGAACTTTTCAGAGCAGTACAGTGCGCGTATTCCAACTTCCTTAGCTTGTTGTAGTGAGCTTTCTGAGAATGAATGCAGATCCATTGAGCTTTGACACTTGGTTGCTTCTGAGTCCAACTTTCTGAGAGTTGTACGGACTTCTGAGGCGAACCTTCTGAGGGAAGACCTTTCTGAGATCCACAAGTCACTGAGGGCTTCTGAGACCTTTCTGAGGCGACTGTGTTCTTTCCTCAGAACCATACTTTCACCTTTCGCGTTTCTTAATCATCCTTTCTAATGTCTTTCACGCTATGATTTCATTGTTTAATCTCGAGGTTACTTGTTGTATGTCTTGTTCTTACTCATGGAGTGCAATAATTTTAAGCTTTCTGAGACACTTAGCACACATATTAGCAAAACCTTAAGTAAAATTTTTATACTTATGGCTTAGTTTGTTATCATTAAAACTCATATACCAATGAGAGAAATATCTTAATTTCTCTCAGAAGGGTTCTGGAGCTTACAATCTCCCCCTTTTTGATGATAACAACTTAAGTCTTAAGATAATAATTTTGCTTAAGTTCTGAAGTGTTTCTGATTAAGTTTGTTACTTATTCAGAATGCACTTTTGCTTTCTGAGTGAAGGCATTGTTATTTTCTTAGAAGGCCTTGATAATCAACAGTTATAATATGCAATATATGAATACTGTTTTCGATTATCAGAAATGTAGCGTGTATTTCTTGATGATTTGAAATATGCGATAATAGAAATACAAAGCTTGAGAACATAGATGCCAAAAACATGAACTGTTTTTCATTAATATTAATCATGAAGGTACAAAATTTTTTTGGCTCCCCCTAAATATTTGCTCCTCCTAAGTCCTAGCCTAGTGTTTACATTTAGCCAATGTACAAAATATTATCAATATCTACTCCCCTTTTGTTACATCAAAAAGGGTGGCTAATATAAACTCCATCATAAACTTAGAACTATTGCTTCCTAGCTATATAGCGGAGAAGCCTGCACATCTCCATCTGAATCTCAGCTTGACCCGCATTTGGAAGGCATTCTGGAGGTATCTCATTTGAAGAGGTAGAAGGCTGTTGCGAAGAGGATGGTATAGTCGGAGAAGGACGAGAGACTTCAGCCTCAAGTACAACATCCACTATATCCATCTTTTGATATTCAGGAATAGGATCTTCTTCTTCTTCAGCTTCTTCTTCAATGACAGCAACAACTGCAGTAGAAGGCTGCCTCTGAGTATCCTCATAAACCGGACCAAGTTCAAGAATAGAGGGATGTGATGCTGAGGGTTGCTCCAGCGCATCAGAAGTTAGTGCATCTTCTGAGAGGTTGAATGAAGACAGTTGTTGATGAATTGCGTCAATGGTCTTCAATCGCTCAGGTCGACCAGGAAACGGTCGGAGTGCACAGAAGGTGGAGTCATCACCATACGACCCAGTTGAAATCCGGACCCAATCATAGAGTCAGTGAGAGAGAAGGTCAGACCGGGTTGATCGAAGGTGTGAGGGGAAATCTTAGTAGCATCAAAAGTGAGAGCCTCAGGCTCCTTCTGAGAGTCTTTCTCAGCATGAGTCCCTTCCAAGGAACTTTTGGCAACAAATGCCTCAACTGCTGCGACGCCGGCAGCCATGGTAACGTCAGCGCCCACCTCTGAGCTGAGCCCAGTGCTGGTGGTCCCTGCCACTTCAACATGTGTTGAGACATGAGTTTCCTCATGTTCTTTGGGGGTCTCAGAAGAGAGAAGACCAACATCAGAAGTTGGCTCCTTCTGAGAAGAAGAGGGAGGAGTTTGTTGTTGTTCCTTTTCTTTAGTGACTTCAGCCTCCTGCGAGCTGAGTCTGGAGTGGTGACGATGGTGGATTTTCAGCTTCAGCTTCTGGGGTTACAGAAGGTTGCTCAATTTTCTTCTGAACGTCCAACATCTTCTGAGCCAGAGACTCAGCATCCACAGCAGCAGCCTCAGATGTGGTTGCCTCTGAGAGATCTTTCATGGAAGCCTCAGATGGCTTCTTTTGAGGTTCCTTCTTAGAGCTTCCAGCATTCGGGGTGCGATGCTCAATTCGGAACCTTGTTGCGTCAGCTTCCTCAGAAGAGGATTCAGCAACATTTCCTCCATTCCCTTGAACATCGTCTCGAGGAGGAGAGACGTTTCCAGAGGGAGAGAAGTGCTGAGAAGCTTCCTTGTCTTCTTCAGCAGCAGTAGTGATGGTAGCAGTTGCAGATGTTGCAACAATGGTTTCTTTTCCCGTCACCTTGGGCGGGTTCTGTTTCTGAGCGGTTTTAATACCCACTCCTTTATGTGTTTTTCCCTGATAATTCAAGGAATGAAGGAGTTTAGTTCGAAATTTTGTGGGTTTTAAAACAAAAACAGGAACAGAAACAAGGATAGAAGCAGAAGATGATTTAATAAAAGAGGGTGGAGTTTTAGAATAAGCTTTTACCAAACGACCACGCTTCTTTTTGCCTTCTGGTGGGACGTTTGGAACCTTGAGGGATGGAGAGGCTTTCCTCTTTCTGATGAGAGGCTGATCAGAAGTGGTCTCCTCAGAATCTTCAGCCACTTCAGGTTCCTGATGAGAGCCATGCTTCTTGTAATCCTTGTGGGAGAGGGATGGACTACCTTCTTCTTCTTCTTCCCTTCAGAGGGATCAACTTCCTTTCCCTTTCTTTTTTCAGCCTTAGAAGGCCATTTGGAGCTAGCGGCAGCCTTAGAAGACTTGGAGTCCTCCTTCTTCTTAGGTGCATCTGCTTCTGGTACCTTCTTCTTCTTTATATTGTTGAAGGTTACCATTGTGAATTTGCTATTGTTGAAGACGTATTCGTAGTCTTCGAGAGGGAAGGAGAGGTGGTTGAAAATCCTTGTCAGAAGACTTCCATATGGTAGACTTGTGAGGGCTCGTTTTGGATGCGCCTGATGCATCATGTAGTTCAGCATCATTCGACCAAAATCTACTTTGTCTTTCTTCAGCAGATGGTACAGCAAGCAGGCATCCATCGTGGTGTTGCCCATATCACCGAGCTGAGGAAGGAGAGTGTGTTGGACGATGGAGAAAACATTTTTGGCTTCTTGTGTAAGGTGGGGAACCTTTACCGCCTGAAGTGGTAGATCACCACTGCCCGTGAGAAGCCTCACTATATCTTCCTCAGAGTCAGTCACTTCCTTTACCCATTCAGGATCATCTGCTATGACTGCTCCACCATTCAACGTGTTGAACGCTTGGTTGATATCGGTCGAAGAGAAGCAAATCTTGTGATCAGCTACCATGCTCTTCACGCCCTTATTAGTGGATCTTTCTATCTAAGAATAGAAAGCTCTCACTAAGTTTGGGTAGCAGATGTAACACCCCGCTACTTAGGGGTGTCCGTGCGAAGGGCGCTAACCCAACGAACACGCTAAACGTATATGTAAACTCTTAAATAAACTGAATTAACTGGGAATAACTGGAAACTGATATCTGTATATAACTGTATAAAACTGGTATAACGGTATAACTGTATAACTGCTGGGAATACTGAAAATATCTGAAACGTAAATGAAAGGTAACCTATTCTATACAGGGGCGGCGTAACTATTCTAGACAGTCAGCACATAACTTGCTCAAACAATCATACATGTCATAAATTCTGCTAATAGTCTATTTATCTGTCTTATATCGCATGTTATATCATAAAGTAGTAAACAGCTAACCAATCAGCAATTCACATACATAGCATGAAAACCTAAGTCTCTCATATTCTACTCTAACCACCTAACATGTTTCTAATTCTACTACTACTCTACATACAAACACATGCATAATAACTTTATTATTATCTTTCCTAATTATCTAATTATCAAACATAAATATATGCTATAAATGTTATACTACATGCAAGACCTCCACTCACCTGGATAATCCTGACTCTGAGAAGCACCGTCGGCTCCGGCTCTAGCCAGCGGCACTGCGTTCGCACCTGAAGTGCAAAAAGAACCCATTAGGACCCCAGAAGAAGAGAAAAGCAAAACTTGAACTGCTACTGCGTCACGCTATCGCTAGCGAGGTACTGCCTCTCGCTAGCGAGGGGTCGGTCGCTGGCGAGCTCCTCCTGCTCGCTGGCGACCCTCACGCAGAAAAAGGATAAAAACGACTTTTCACTTACCGTCGGGAATTTGCTCTAGCAGAGTATCCCCAACACGTCGAAACCTCACTCCGACAGAGTTCCTTTACCGAAAAAGGAACGCCCAAAAGCACTGCTCTTAAAAGGTGGGAGAATAAGGTGTGAAGAAAAGGACTCAACTACTACTCATATATATAGGTGAGGGGGGCAGGCTGACATCATGTTGTGTCCGATGTGGGACTTCGGACAGTCGCTAGCAACTAGGATACGCTTGCTAGCGACAAGCTCATCGCTAGCGGGCACTGGTTGCTCGCTGGCTAGCACCTTCTGACAGCAACACTGTGACGTTCGTTCTGTATGATGTGGGACTTGGTCCCGTCGCTAGCGACTCGCTGGTGGTCGCTGGCGACCGACTGCTCGCTAGCGAAAGCTAACTGCTCGCTAGCGAGTCCCCTCTGACAGCAACCTGCTGACGTGTTTCTGACGCGTCCTAAAGAGAGTCCTTCCTAAGGGACACTGTGATACGGGGTATCACAGCAGACTTTCTCTGAGTACATCATTTCAGCCCATCCAGGTTGACATTGGAATGCGAACCCAAGTTCATCACTTGATTGAAGATATTGAGAGGGAGAACTCGACCCATTGCTACGGTTCGAGGGAGGTAGGTTTTCTTGAAGAGGGCTTGCATTTCTTCATCCTCGTAGAAGATGTCCTCGGTAACCTCTTCTAAATTGTTCCTCATCATTCCTTTGATTTCAACAGGAGTTTCCATTTGAGAAGATGAGGGGTTTAAGATTTGGAGGTAAGAAAAAGAGAACAAAATCGGGATAAGAAGAAGAGAGAGAGAGAGATTAAAGCTCGAAGTTTGGATGGAAAAGAGAGTTTGGCAGCGTTTTGGCAAGGTTTTGGAAGCAAAGTGCTCGAATAGAGCAGTGCTTTGCGTATTTATAGAACTATCTAGAGACTAGCCGTTGCCAAGACTTATCCCAAAAGTTACCGTTGGTAACTTATTCTCGGAAGGCATCCTTCTGAGAGAAGTGATCCTTCTGAGAAATGCATCTTCTAAGAAAAATTTCCAGAAGACTTCCTTTTTGAGGAGATAGTCTTCTGAGAGCAACTTTTCTCAGAATGAGTTTTCGCTTACGTTTGCTCAGAAGCTTAGTTCTAATTTTAGTGTCTCAGATTCTAGACTTAGGACTAAGGGGAGTTTCTAAGAAAATATTTTTCAAAATTTAAACACTTAGAAACGTCTTAGATTCAGAAGCTCTTTCAGAACATTAAAACGATCCTCGGGTAAAGGCTTTGTAAATATATCTGAGATTTGACCCTCAGTATTCACAAATTTGATTTCAACATCGCCTTTTTGCACATGATCCCGAATGAAGTGATGTTTTATATCAATGTGCTTGGATCGTGAATGCTGAATTGGATTCTTAGCTAAGTTAATTGCACTGGTATTATCACTAAGAATGAGAATTTTCTCATACCTTAGTTGATAATCACGCAATTGGTTCCTTATCCAAAGCATATGAGTGCAGCAATTCGTTGCTGACACATATTCAGCTTCTGCTGTTGATAGCGCGATCGTGTTCTGCTTCTTGCACGACCAAGTAATCAGGCATTTTCCAAAGAAACAGCAGCAACGACTTGTGTTTTTTCGATCAATCCTGTCTCCAGCGTAGTCAGCATCACAATACCCTACAATATCAGAGGAACAACATTTCTCGTACCATAAACCAAGATTAGTAGTCCCAATCAAATATCGTAGAATTCTTTTAACAGCAGTTAAATGTGATTGCTTAGGTTTTGATTGAAATCTGGCACAGATTCCAACACTAAGTTGAATATCCGGTCTAGATGCTGTGAGATAAAGAAGAGAGCCAATCATGCCACGATAGTTGCTTTCTGAGGCTTTCTCACCATCTTCATCCAAATCAATTACTTGAGAGGGATGCATGGGAGTGCTCATAGGCTTGGCTTTATCCATCAGAAACTTTCTCAGAAGCTCTTTGGTATACTTCTCTTGATGAATGAAAGTTCCATTAGACTCTTGCTTGATTTGCAATCCTAGGAAGAATTTTAGTTCTCTTATCATGCTAATCTCGAATTCACCTTGCATTAGCTTAGAAAACTCTTTACATAGGCGTTCATTGGTTGCTCCAAAGATTATGTCATCAACATAAATTTGGACAATCAAGAAGCCAGAGTCTTCTGAGTGGGTAAATAGTGTAGTGTCAACTTTCCCTCTTGAGAATCTGTTTTTAAGCAAAAAGGAACTCAATCTATCATACCAAGCTCTAGGAGCTTGTTTTAGACCATAAAGAGCCTTAGTTAGCTTAAATACGTGTTATGGGAATGTATCATTCACAAAACCAGGAGGTTGTTTTACATAAACTTCCTCAGAAAGGTACCCATTTAAGAAAGCGGACTTGACATCCATCTGATAGAGTTTGAAACCTTTGTGTGCAGCAAAAGCTAGCAACATCCTAATAGCTTCCAATCTTGCGACTGGAGCAAAGGTTTCGTCATAGTCTATGCCTTCTTGTTGGTTGTACCCTTGAGCAACCAATCTGGCCTTATTTCTCACGACTTGTCCATTCTCATCAAGTTTGTTTCGAAACACCCATTTAGTTCCAATGACACTCTTGCCTTTGGGTTTCTGAGTTAGTTTCCAAACTTGATTTCTCTCGAACTAATCCAGTTCTTCCTGCATGGCATTTACCCAGCTAGGATCGTCTAACGCCTCTTCTATGGATTCTGGTTCAAGTTCAGAAACCATGGAAAGATTTGTATAGTTCCTTCTGGTTCTCACGCCATGCTTGGGATCACCCAAGATTTCATTATGAGAGATGTTTTTCAAGTCTCTTGAACCCCTATACCCCTTAGGGAAAGGATTCTGAGAAGGTGACACAGAAGGTTCTCTTTCTGAGTCATCAGAAGCTTGATCTTCTGAGAATCTAAATTCCATTTTGTTTGGAGAAGCAGATTCATCAGGTTCTGGAGCTTCAATGATGTTTTTAGATTTCGCTTTAGGTGAAGAGGAATTTTCCATAGGTTGGAAGTCACTCTCATCATCCATAAGATTTCTCTGTTTGATTTTCTCAGAAGAGATGTTAAGTTTTTCAAACTCATCTTCTAAGTCAAAGACTTTCAGAGAAAGATTTTTGCTAAGTTCTTTAAACTTAATATGAATTTTTTCTTCAACACATTTGCTCCTCTTGTTGTAAACTCTATAGGCTTTAGAGACCAAGGAATATCCTAGGAATACTCCATCATCGGATTTGGGGTGAAACTTAGCTAGTTTGTCCTTTGTGTTGAGTATGAAGCATGAACTGCCAAAGACATGGAAATAAGATATGTTGGGTATTTTATTTTTCCAAAGCTCATAAGGAGTTTTCTTCAGAATTGGTCTTAGAAAGACTCGATTCTGAATGTAGCAAGAGGTGTTTACAGCCTCAGCCCAAAAACCTTTCGAAAGCCCACTTTTTAAGAGCATTGTTCTAGCCATCTCTTGAAGGCTTCGATTCTTTCTCTCAGCCACTCCATTTTGTTGATGAGTTGTGGGAGAAGAGAATTCGTGAGCAATGCCCAGATTTTCACAAAACTTTTCAAAAGCGTGATTCTCAAATTCACCTCCATAATCAGACCGTATGGTGTGAATGTGATAGTCCTTTTCAATTGAAACTCTTTTCGCAAAAGTTTTGAATTTTTCAAACGTTTCTTCCTTAGAAGCTAGTAAGAATACCCAAGTGAATCTAGAATAATCATCCACTATGACAAGACCATAGCGTTTTGCAGAAAGGGAAGCCGTTCTAGTTGGTCCAAAGAGGTCCATGTGAAGGAGCTCAAGTGGTCTCTTAGTATAAATTCAACTTTTGCTTGGAAAGGAAGCCTTGGTTTGTTTTCCCTTTTCACGGAAGTCACAAGTTGCATCCTTCTGATACTTAATGTTGGGAAGACCCTTTACAAGTCCTTTCTGAGAGAGTTCAGAAAGAAGCTTCATATGGGCGTGACCAAGTTTCTTATGCCAAAGCCACTTGTCTTCTTGGATAGAGACAAGACACTTCACATTTTGATCCTTTAGATCATCTAGATGGATAACGTAGATGTTGCCAACTCGTTTTCCTTCCAGAATGATCTTGCCGTTAGTGAGATTAATCACATGACAGTATTTGGCGTAAAACTCAACCTTTAAGCCTTTGTCACAAAATTGACTAATGCTTAATAGATTGTGTGTTAAGCCATCAACTAAAAGTACATCTGAGATTTGGTGGGAAGTATCCTTACCAACATCTCCTATAGCAGTGACTCTTCCCTTAGCACCATCACCGAATCACACCGTTCCGCCTTTCTTGGGCTTGAGATTTCTGAACCAGTGCTTGCTTCCAGTCATGTGCCTTGAGCAGCCACTGTCCAAGTATCACTGCTCATCTTGGTGGTGGAGCAGTGCTTGTTGATGCACCTCTTCTGACTCGGATTCTGTTTCCAGAACGTAGTCAGTATCAGCCATGAAGCAGACGTTTGCTTCCTCTTCGCTTGCTGGCTCAGAACCTTCCTCTTCTGAATCACTCCAAGTGGCAGCCATTGCCTTCTTCTTCTTTTTGGGAATGAACTTCTTCTTTCCTTTGTTCTGAGGGCACTCCGTTCTGAAATGACCATTTTCCCCACAGCCATAGCACGTGGCTTCAGAAGGTTTTAGCTTTCCTTTCTTGGGAGTAATTTCCTTGCCTTTGCTTGGTCTTCTCTTCCAAGCTTTCTTCATTTTTCTAACCATAAGGGAGATGTCGTCATCCTCAGATTCTGAATCTTGTTCATCTTCTGACTCAGAAACTTCTTCAGCCTTGTGTGCCTTGGAAGGTTTTCTGACTTGACTCTTGAGAGCAAGTCCCTTCTGAGGCCTAGAGGATGAAGATGGTCCTCCAAGCAATCCTTCTAGCTCAATCTCATGAGTTCTGAGAGAGCCAAATAACACATCCAAACCAAGCTGGTTTAGATCCTTAGCTTCCTGGATTGCAGTGACCTTCGGACGCCATCTTGAAGAAAGACTTCTGAGAATTTTCCTTACCATCTCAGCATTTGAGTAAGTTTTTCCCAGGACTTTGAGCTGATTGATAACGTGGAGAAACCTTATTGACATGTTGTCAATGGTCTCATCTTGTTGCATGCTGAAGGATTCGTACTTGTGTACGAGCATGGATATCTTCGTCTCCTTGACTTCGTCATTTCCTTCATGCAACATGTGGAGCCTTTCCCATATCTCCTGTGCAGTATCACACGACACTATCTTGTCGTATTCTACCTTAGGTAATGCACAAAGGAGAATGTACTTGGCTTTGAAGTTCAGCTGAATCTTCTCCTTCATGTCTTGAGTCCATTCATCCTTGGGAACTCTTCTGGTGTAAGTTCTGGGTGCTGGAGGTGCTGCTCCAGGTTCAGCATCTGCTGCAACAACAACTTGTTCTGTTATTGTTTGCAGAGGTTGATAATGGCCGTTCTCAATCCTATCCCATAGATCAAGACTGATGTGTTTGATGAACAGTGTCATCCTATCACGCCAATAGTCGAAACTATCTCCAAGGAACATTGGAGGTCTGTTGATTGATGCCCCATCAGATATGAACGCAGCTGGTGAGTCCATAGTCCCTTCTTAGATCTTTTGCCTTGACACTGTTAAGTGCTCAACCCCTTAAGGATCGAGCTCTGATGCCAATTGAAGGTGTATTTGTGCAAGAGTAGGGGGGTTGAATCGTGCTAGTTTTAAAAATTACTTCTTAAAACTTTTCTTAGAAAGCTGTTTTACTCAGAAAGAGAGTTTTGACAGTTTGCAGCGGAATGAGCTTTCTGAGAAAGTTAATATTTGATAAACCGTATTTTCATGCTAATTTCTCCTCATAACTTGAGTGATTGTATGCTCTCAATTATGCTTAAATTGGTTTCTTACGCAATATTTGTTTTACATTACCGTTTCGAGTATTAGTACCATTTTGCGTATTAATTACTCTAGTTGTTGCCACTGGTGCGTTTGATACGTTTTTGTTAGTGTTGTGGCTTCTCAGGAACAGGTAATTATAAAATAGGTTGGAAATTGCGTTTGGAAACCAAGGAAAGTTGATTCACTGCCTGCAGCAGCGTACCAATCGCCCAGGCGGATGTGCACATCGCCCCAGCAGTCATGCGCGCGTAACTCCCTCGTCTGGACGCACCCAACTTTGACCTACCGCCTAGGCGGTCGTGTGCGAGGAAACCTAAAGCGCCAGCAGCCCAAGACGGCAGCCTGGGGGATTTTATAAATAGCTCCTTTGTGCTTAGGTCTATTATCTAGTTTTGAGTTCTCTGGTTCTTATATGCACTCTGGTGCTTTTACTATGACATTTTTAGGATATACTTTTCCAACGCTTTCAGTTCTTCGTTCACCGTCTCCGTTTTGGGCACTCTTTACTTCCAGCTTTTACATACAGTTCTGAACACCAGTTTTAATTTGTTGTCCTTACTCTTTATTACTTTCAGTCATTGCTTTTACATTAAACCTTGTTCTTAGGGAGAGTTCATCTTGAATCTCTCCCTCGTTTTCATTAATATAAAGTTTTTATTCAGCAACCTCTTTACTTGCTGAGTTTATTTCAATTCAAGTCTTTAATCCTGTTTTCTTTACATTCGAGTCACTTTCAATTTATGCCAATTTACTTATTTTGCAATTGCCCTTAATTTCTTTATTTCAATCGTCTTTACTTTTTCCAATTTAATTTCCTTGCACAACAAAACCAAAAACCCCCTTTTTTATTTATTGCTAAGTTGAATCAACGATTGCCACACAGATTCCTTGAGAGACGACCTGAGTCAGTCTTACTACTTGCTACCAAGCTTGTATTGAGATTAATTCAGCAACAAACCCTTTTTCAAACCCTTCTTCTAAATTGCTCCAGAGTACCGGGGAAATAACGACGCTCTGGTGCTCTGTCAATTTTGGTGCCGTTGCCGGGGAATCTAAGCAATTTTTGATTTAATCCTAGTATTGTTTTTCGTCTTTCTTTAAAAAAAAAAATTTCCTTTTTCGCAATCTTCTTGTTCTTAAACCTCTTTTCGCACCGACCGCCCCAACGGTCGACGCGTTCCAAAATTTTGCTTTTCTTTTTCTTCCTTCTTTCTTATAATTCCTATGGATGACTCGTTCGCAACCTGATAGCTCTCTATTCCCTTTCGACCCTGAAATCGAAAGAACCTTACGGGGTTTGAGACGAGCGAGGCGGGAAGGCGAGGACGTAGGTAACTTTTTTCATACTCGTTCCCGTAGTGCGGAGGTTAGTGGTCATACCCGTCTGTTTCCTGAGAGTGTTTTTGCAATACCCACTGACACACCAACTGATCCTCTTACTGTTACGCCTATGGCTGCGAGAAGAAATCCTACTTTGAGGGAGCTCATTGCTCCTGATCTGAATCAACCACCCCTAGACATTATATACCCAGATGTCGATGGGGATTTTGAAATAAAAGGGGCACTCTTCCATCGGCTCCCAAAATTCCATGGGCTTTCCGGTGAGGACCTCCACCAGCATCTCAAAGAATTTCATTATGTGTGTGATACACTAGGGCCACACGGGACTGGTGTTGATGCTGTGAAACTCCGTGCCTTCACATTCTCTTTGGAGGGTGCAGCTAAAACATGGCTCATGAATCTACCCAATGGGGCGGTGAACTCGTGGGCTGATCTCAAAAGAAGGTTTTTGGAAAAATACTTCCCTGCTTCAAGAGCGGGGGCAATTAGGAAAGCCATCTGCAGCATACAACAACTACAAGGGAAACGCTCTATGAATATTGGGAGCATTTCAATAGACTGGTCTCAAGCTGCCCTTCTCATCAGATATCTGACGCCAACCTCATCCAATTCTTCTATGAGGGGTTGTGCGTTGCAGATAGGCGTACTATTGACTGTTCAAGCGGGGGAGCATTGATGAACAAGACTTTGGCAGAGGCTATGGAGCTTATAGAAACCATAGCCTCCAACAATCAGCAGTTCGGAACCCGTGACACTCCTAATGCAAAAGGGGTACATGAAGTTGGCCCTTATGATCAGAAGTCACTGGAAAAGCAATTGGCAGAAATGACATCTGCCATTAAAGAACTGGCTCTGCTAAGTCAACAGAAGGTGGTAGCATCTGCTTCCATTCCAACACCACCACCAGTAGTCCAGGTATGAGGGATTTGTGCTAGTGATCATCCTACAGATATGTGCCCTCAGCTGAATGAAGAATATGCAACAGTGGCAGCCACAAATTTTCCTAATCAAGGGCAATCCCAATTTGGTAACACCTATAACCCTTCCTGGAAAAATCATCCAAATTTTAGGTGGAGTAACCAGAGCCAACCACTACACCAAAACCAAACACAACAACCACCACCACAGTTCCAATCCCAAAATACACCTCCCTTTCCCAGTCAACAGAAATATCAACCCCCTCAACTGAGGGCACAAAACCATACACCTCCACCTCCCAAACCACCTCAATATACCCCATCTCAACCTATCCCATCTTCTGCTGAGTCAGATCTACAGCAACTTTTGAAGTTGATGATGGAAGAGAAAGTTAAAAATGAGCAGATGAGGAAAGATGTTGCTCAGCTGATAGAGGATCACAATGCTTCTTTAAATAATGGTACTCATATTCCCTCCCAAACAATTCCAAACCCAAAGGGGAATGTAAGTGCCATAGCTCTGAGGTCAGGGACAGTGCTTCCTGCAGTTGAGACCCTGAAACCTAGTGTGAAACCCAAAGTCATAACACCTGAGGAAGAAACACAGGTACATGGGGAGGAGCAAACAGAGGAGGAGATACAGGTGAAAATTTAACAGAAGGGTACAAGGAAGGTGGTTGTGGAAGGAAAAGGAGCTGAACCAGCTGCACCACTACCAAAACTACCTTTTCCTCAAGCTGTTACAAGGGGAAAGAAAAAGACGGGAATAGATGAAGAGGTCTTGGAAACATTCAAAAAAGTTGAGGTAAATATCCCTCTCCTAGAAGCTATAAAGCAAGTGCCAAAATATGCCAAATTCCTCAAAGGATTGTGCACTCAAAAGAGAAGAACAAAGGGGGAGAAGGTTCAAGTAAATGCTGCTGCTCTAACCCCTGCTCTCCCTCAAAAATTCCAAGACCCGGGTTCTTTCTCTATTCCGTGTCTTATTAGGGAGCTGATTATCAAGGATGCCTTGGCTGACCTGGGAGCTGCCATCAATGTCATGCCAAAGGCAATTTACCAAGCTCTGAACTTCGGGGAACTCAAGCCTACAGGACTCCTCCTTCAGTTTGCCAACAGGAGTGTGCAAAAACTAGAGGGACTGCTGGAAGATGTCCTAGTTAAGGTAAATGATTTAATATTCCCCGTAGATTTTTATGTGCTGGATACAGATGCCTTTATTCCTCTAGACCAGCAAACACTCATCCTTGGCCGCCCTTTCTTAAAAACTGCAAAAGCCAAGGTTGATGTGTTCGCCGGAACTTTGGATATAGAGTGTGGGGACATTAAGGCAAGATTCTGCTTGAGAAGTGCAATGAAACACCCATCTGACACTCATGCTATTTTTTCTCTTGACACCATTGATGAGTTGGTTGATGATGAGGTGGGTCATTGGCTCCTTGAGCTTGGTAATCAAAATTTTAAAAATAAAAGCAGTGATGCTGCGTGTAATGGGTATCAAAAACTTGATTTGTTATGCCAATTGTGTGAGGGGGACAATTTTGAACTCTTTGGGGATCAATCCCTTGTTTCTGATAGTGAAAACACCTCTCCTATTGAGCAAAATTGTGAAAAACCCATGGAAACAGCATCATCTGCGTCTTTTTCTGTTTCTGACGCCGAAAAAACCGCTCTGGCAGTGGTCTCGACCGCCTCAGCGGTCTTGACCGCCCCAGCAGTAGCGACTTCCGCTCCAGCGGTACCCACCGCCTCAGCGGAGATGTCTACCGCCCCAGTGGATTCGACATCCGCCCCGGTGGTCGCGGCGATTTTTGCTTTAATTTCTCCCCCTGTCTGTCCAAAAGAAAAAAATTCTGAGTTGAAAATACTTCCCCCTCACTTAAAATATGCTTACTTGGAAGTTTTAAAAACAAATAAAAAGGCCATTGGTTGGGAGTTATCGGATTTGGTTGGCATTAGCTCTTCCATTTGCACTCATAGAATTTTTTTGGAGTAAGGTGCTAAAGCCATAAGGCAACCTCAGAGGAGAACGAATCCTTTTATTCTTGATGTGGTGAAGAAAGAGATTTCAAAACTCCTTCAGGCCGGGATCATCTATCCTATCTCTGATAGTGAATGGGTGAGCCCCGTGCGAGTTGTTCCTAAAAAGTCTGGAATCACTGTCATCAAGAATGAGAGAGATGAACTTATACCCACTAGAATACAGAATTCTTGGCGGGTGTGTATTGATTACCGCAGACTGAATGAAGTAACGCGCAAGGATCACTTTTCTTTGCCGTTCGTCGATCAAATGCTTGAAAAACTTGCGGGTCAATCACACTACTGCTTCCTTGATGGATTCCCTGGGTATTTTCAAATACAAATAGCACCGGAGGACCAGGAGAAAACTACTTTCACTTGTCCCTTTGGTACCTATGCCTATCGTAGGATGCCATTTGGGTTATGCAATGCTCCTGGTACTTTCCAAAGGGGTATGATGAGCATCTTCTCTGACTTTATTGGTGAATTTTTGGAAGTGTTCATGGACGACTTTACTGTGTATGGAGATTCCTTCGATTCTTGCTTGCAACACCTCTCCCTTGTTTTAAAACAGTGTATCAGGACCAACCTGGTGTTAAATTTTGAAAAATGTCACTTTATGGTTGATAAAGGTGTGGTCCTGGGACACATTGTCTCTAAAGAGGGTATTGCAGTTGATCCTGCAAAAGTCGAAGTGATTTCCTCTCTACCTCACCCCGTCTCTGTGCGGGAAATTCGCTCTTTTCTGGGTCATGCAGGTTTTTACAGGCGTTTCATAAAGGATTTCAGCAAGATTGCAAAGCCGCTGACCGACCTGCTGCAGAAAGATGTCGAATTTGACTTCAACAAGGACTGCCAAGAGGCGTTTGAGCTACTAAAAACCAGGCAAGTCTCTGCACCGATCGTGAAACCTCCGAAGTGGGACCTCCTTTTTGAGATCATGTGTGATGCGTCTAACTATGTTGTGGGTACCGCGCTAACTCAGCGCGAAGGTAAGGAATCCTTTGTAATTTCTTATGCTTCTCGTACTTTAGATTATGCTCAAGCTAACTATACCACCACTGAGAAGGAGCTTTTGGCAATTGTTTTTGCTCTTGAAAAATTTAGATCTTATCTCCTTGGCTCTCATGTGGTGGTGTACACAGACCATGCAGCTCTAAAGTACTTGTTAAAGAAACCAGATGCAAAGCCCCGCCTTCTCAGGTGGATGTTGCTCTTGCAAGAATTTGATTTGGATATAAAAGACAGGAGTGGTTGCCACAATCTGGTAGCTGATCATCTGAGCAGGGTTGAGCATATTCCAGATGACCCAATTCCGCTGGATGATCAGTTCCCAGATGAACGAATCATGAGTGTGCAGACTTCTATGCCTTGGTTCGCAGACATTGCGAATTATTTGGTTTCCAAAACCGTCCCCACATATTTTTCAAAGGCCCAAAGGGACAAACTTATTTCTGATGCGAAATATTATGTGTGGGATGACCCCTATTTGTGGAGATTTTGTGCTGATCAAATCATTCGCAGGTGCGTTCCTGACCATGAACACCACTCCATACTTGACTTTTGCCATGCACAAGCTTGTGGTGGCCATTTCGGACCGCAGCGCACTGGTCGTAAAATTCTTGAGTGCGGTCTATTTTGGCCATCTATTTTCAAAGATTGTTATGAATACTGCAAGTCCTGTGCTAGGTGTCAAAAGATGGGAAAGAATTCTAGGAGGAATGAAATGCCCCAACAACCATTACTGTTTTGTGAAATTTTTGATGTTTGGGGTATTGACTTCATGGGACCTTTCCCTACTTCTGCTGGCTTAAATTATATTCTCTTGGCTGTTGATTATGTATCTAAGTGGGTTGAGGCAATCCCCACTCGTACTAATGACTCTGTTGTGGTTTGTAACTTTGTAAAAGGTAACATAATCTCTAGATTTGGCATTCCTAAGGCCATCATCAAAGACCAAGGCACCCACTTCTGTAACAAAACTTTTGATGCCTTACTCCGCAAGTATGGGATTGTTCATAAGGTGGCAACACCTTATCATCCTCAAACTAACGGGCAGGCTGAGGTGTCCAATCGAGAAATTAAAAAGATTTTAGAAAAAATGGTTTGACCCTCAAGAAAGGATTGGAGTGCTAAGTTATCTGATGCTCTGTGGGCTTACCGTACTGCTTATAAAACCCCGATTGGGATGAGCCCCTTTCGGTTGGTATTTGGAAAATCCTGTCATTTGCCGGTAGAAATTGAACACCGTGCATACTGGGCGGTTAAGCAGTGTAACATGGACCTAGGGAATGCCGGTAAAGAAAGAAAATTACAGCTGCAGGAACTCGATGAACTCAGGCGGGATGCCTATGAGAGCTCAAAGATCTACAAAGAGAAAACCAAGGCCTTCCATGACCAACTCATTCTAAGGAAAGAATTTCATGAGGGTTAGGAAGTGCTCCTTTAAAACTCTAGGCTCCAACTCATGGCTGGAAAGCTGAAATCAAGGTGGGAAGGGCCCTATGTGGTAAAGAATGTCTACCCTTTTAGGATGATTGAGATACAATGCAAAAAGACCAACTTTACCTCCAAGGTCAATGGACACAGACTGAAAGTGTTCCATCAAAGCCCCAACAAAGAAGTAAATCAGACTGAAGTCCTCCTTTTTGAGGGAGTGAAGCCATCCAATTAGGTGGCCACACGTCCAACTTAGGGACGTTAAATCAAAGTGCTTGGTGGGAGACAACCCACTGCTATTTTTTTTCCTTCCTTTAACTCATAGTTTCATTTGTTTCGATTGTTTTATTTTTCTTTTCTTATTTTTATTTTTATTTTGCATGCAAGCTTCACTGTGAACTTAAAAGCATATTTATAGGTACAAGAGAAGCAAGTATAGTGGTGAGGGAGACAAATGGCGTAAGTGGTGCAATCGTTTTGCGCGGACAGACCGCCTCGGCGGCCCCTTAACCGCCCCAGCGGTCGCGGCACTCAAAACGCTGCGTTCCGCATAAGCGTAACGGTGTGTTTTGCGCATAGCGCCCCAGCGGTCCCTGAACCGCCCAAGCGGTTCGACCGCTCTGAAACTTAAAGCGGAGGCCGAGCGGAATTTGGGGGCATTTCATCTTTCTCCCCTCTCTTGCTCAAACCCTAGCAGAGCTAAAGAGAAACCCCTCCACCGTTCGCCGCTGTCCGCCGCACCCCAGCTCCCTCACCTTCATTTTTGCACCTCTCAAGTAAGCTTGTATGTAGTGTTCATCATTAAATCCCGTTTTTCTCTCTTTTCTCTTTCGATTTGGGTTAAATATTGAGATTAGTTGTGGATTGTTGGTGTTTACCCCTTCCTAGTCCGGTTATATCATGACTTTTAGTGTTTGAAAAAGCTTGGATGGTACAAAAATGGCGGAAACCAGCGTTTTTGTCGCTGCGCACTGTTCTGACAGTCCCGAACCGCCCAGGCGGTTGCGATGACCGCCCAGGCGGTCGTGCCGCGATTGCATTGAATCGTCCAGCATACTGAGTTTATTGATAGTTGGTGTTGTTGCTACTGACGCCTAACCCTTTATTGTCCCTGTGTATCTGTGTTGTTGTTCTTTTTTCTTGCAGATCGATGGCACCTAAGAGAGCCCCCCGGTCACAACAAACTCAGCGAGAGTCCTCTCGAGACTTCCGCGAGGTGGAAGCATCTGACATCTATTTTTTTGACTGCTTGGTGGCTTAGGAGCGCTACTATGAGGATTTTCAGAAGCGTTCCATTCTCCATGAGCACCACCTCTGCTTTGGGGGCTCAAATCCGTCTATTGGAGCCGTGGTAGCAGGGATTCAGACGCGCCGATGGAACTTCCTGCTCGCTGAGCCAAAGGAAGCCAACTGGACTCTGGTGAGGGAGTTCTATGCGAACTACCACACCATAGGAGCAACTCATGTTCATCTCCGCGGTCAACAGGTTCCGATATCCCTAGGGGCCATAGCTGAGGTTCTTTGCATTCCTCTACCCACCAGCAAAACATGGCAGGATGATGATGAGTTCACCCAGCTCCGCCGCCAACCTACTGTGGATCTCTTGGAGAGGGTGCGAGTCAGACTTTGTGTAGAGGGGGGGACTGGCACAGAAACGCAAATGGTCTGCCAACCCATCTCCCCTCAAAGCACATCACCTTAGAGACCAGAGCGTGGACTCCGGCCGTTTTCAGCCACATACGGCCTAACTCTCACCATTCAGATATTACCATCGACGATGCCATTCTTGTCTACCTGATTCTGGGGAACTCTTGGATAAATGTGCGAAAAATGATTTACACTACCATGAGTAAGGTGCATGATGGTGCTCGCTTACGTAGCCTTCCCTACCCCGCTTTGATCTCCACCATGGCTGAGCGGGCAGGGGTGGCAGAAGAAGACACTGATGATTGGCAGGGAGACATCCCAAAGATGGGAGTTACTGGTCTGGTACAGCGGGATACCACGGAGCGGAGAGCTAGGGAGCGCGCAGCCGCCGCCACAGCTGCCCGCGAGGTCCCTGATATTGCTGGCCCACCTGCTGACGCCCCTGGCCCTTCTTCATTCGATGGTATGTGCTCTACTCTCATGACCCACATAGATACCAGGTTTGAGCGAATGCAGGGTGAGCTCTCAGTGCAATTGCGAGCATCCCAGAGAGAGACCATCCGACAGATGCGGCTCTGATGCTTGACCCGTAGCACCGCTTTGACGATGATGATGGGGATGAGTAGCCTGCAGCAGCAGGTCGAAGGGGCACACCTGAGTTGGTTGGATCTGAGAACTCAAGGTGTGCGTACCACTCTCCATTGAGCCTCACAATGCCACTAAGAATAGTGACAAACCCAAGTGTGGGGAGGGGTAACACTTTCTTTTCTTTTTCCTTAACACTTGTTTTAGTTTTTGTCTCTATTTTCTCATTAGTTGATACTTTTTTATTAGTTAGTGTTCTATCTGTTGAGGCTGGTTAGCTGCTAGTACTAGTTTTGTTTTGATAGTGAACTAGGTAGTTGATACTTGTTTCCTGTGTTGTGATTAAAATTATTAACTGTTGGCAATTGTGATATATATGTTCTTAGACTGTGAGCAATATGAATTAGGTTGGATGCATGAATGATGCTTGTATACCCTTAGTTTTGAGCCTTCAACAACACTATTTATTGCACACACACACAGGTACACCGATCCTGGACTTGCCAAATAGCCAGCTCTTCTGTACTTGATGTAGATGATAGAATCATGCATTTTCTTGTTCAGCCCACTGCCATATAGACCTACCCTTGTAATTACCCTTGTTTAGCCAATTTGAGCCTTATTCCCCTTTGTTCATATTAGCCACATTACAAGCCAAAAAGTGAAAAACAATGATTACCCTGTGGAAATTAAGTGAACATGGTTTGTTTTGTATAGTATTTGGGGGTTATGATGCTTGATTGGGATATTGGGGGTTCTTACATGCTTGTAAAGGAAGAAATTGGGTAACTGGTGGGGGTGAAAGGTTTGTGTACAGTAATTGGGTATTTGGTTAGGGAGAAAGCAAAACAATTTATTTTACTTAATATTAACTTCTCTTAGTAATTTGTTAGTCTACACTTCATTTCTGACATCTCCTTTTGTTTTTGAAAAGCAGGTTCTGAAATAAATATATATATATAAAATAAAAAATAAAAAAGAAAAAAAATAAATAAATAAAGAAAAAAAAATACATAAATTTCAGAACCTGCATGTCAGGTTTGCTTTTTGTCTTAGTAAAAAGAAATAAATTTGTTTTTATGGCTCTTTGTGCATAATTGGAGCCACCGCTGCTAAGTATGGGTTTTGTGGTGTATATTGTTTGGTTCTCTGTCCTTATGCTCATTTGGTATATTATTTTATAGACTAGGCGAACCATGGGATTTTGATTTCCACCTTTGTCCACATTCCCATATTTTCCCCACCTGTACCTTGACCCCATTACAACCCTTTGGCATGTTTCTTAATGCATCGAGTTTGAATTGAGAGGCTATTTTCATCTTTGGCAAGTATGTGGAAGAGTGTTAGTGTTGTGTGTTCTAGGGACTACCCTATACACTTGAGTGTTATTGAGTGAATTATATCCTTGTGAGGCTTAGCATCTTTCTGATCATGCATTCATACCTAATTCTCCTGCTCATTGCTTACTTTTGATGAAATTGCCAATATGTTTGTGGATGTTAATTGGAAACTTGTATTATCATACTAGTTTACTACTACCATCGACTGTTGCTAACCATGTCTGTGAGTTCTAGCTATAGTCCCCTCTTTACTATCTTGTTTGTCTGCTATGCTGGAATCCTGTATCTATTGCTTGGTTCTATGTTGCATGAGGACATGCAATTGTTCAAGTGTGGGGAGGTTTGATAAACCGTATTTTCATGCTAATTTCTCCTCATAACTTGACTGATTGTATGCTCTCAATTATGCTTAAATTGGTTTCTTACGCAATATTTGATTTACATTACCGTTTCGAGTATTAGTACCATTTTGCGTATTAATTACTCTAGTTGTTGCCACTGGTGCGTTTGATACGTTTTTGTTAGTGTTGTGGCTTCTCAGGAACAGATAATTATTAAATAGGTTGGAAATTGCGTTTGGAAACCAAGGAAAGCTGATTCACTGCCTGCAGCAGCGTACCAATCGCCCAGACGGATGTGCACATCGCCCCAGCAGTCATGCGCACGTAACTCCCTCGTCTGGACGCGCCCAACTTTGACCTACCGCCCATGCGGTGGTAACGACCGCCCAGGCGGTCGTGTGCGAGGAAACCTAAAGCGCTAGCAGCCCAAGACGGCAGCCTGGGGGATTTTATAAATAGCTCCTTTGTGCTTAGGTCTATTATCTAGTTTTGAGTTCTCTGGTTCTTGTATGCACTCTGGTGTTGTTACTCTGACATTTTTAGGATTTACATTTCCAAAGCTTTCAGTTCTTCGTTCACCGTCTCTGTTCTGGGCACTCTTTACTTCCAGCTTTTACATACAGTTCTGAACACCAGTTTTAATTTGTTGTCCTTACTCTTTATTACTTTCAGTCATTGTTTTTACATTAAACCTTGTTCTTAGGGAGAGTTCATCTTGAATCTCTCCCTCGTTTTCATTAATATAAAGTTTTTATTCAGCAACCTCTTTACTTCCTGAGTTTATTTCAATTCAAGTCTTTAATCATGTTTTCTTTACATTCGAGTCATTTTCAATTTATGCCAATTTACTTATTTTGCAATTGCCCTTAATTTCTTTATTTCAATCGTCTTTACTTTTTCCAATTTAATTTCCTTGCACAACAAAACCAAAACCCCCCTTTTTTATTTATTGCTAAGTTGAATCAACGATTGCCACACAGATTCCTTGAGAGACGACCTGAGTCAGTCTTACTACTTGCTACCAAACTTGTATTGAGATTAATTCAGCAACAAACCCTTTTTCAAACCCTTCTTCTAAATTGCTCCAGAGTACCGGGGAAATAACGACGCTCTGGTCCTCTGTCAATATTCTGAGAACTTTATCTTTCTGAGAAAGGTTCTTTCTGAGAAGTTTAAGTAAAGGATTTGAGTTTGATATTTCTTAAACGCTTTCTGATTTTAACTTAACCAATTCTAACAATTTTGTTAAAGTTACGATTGTGTTTGAAGTTTTCTCGATGGTAAATGTAAATGAGAGTTTAAGGGAGAAAAGCTTAACACAAGAGAATTTTATACTGGTTCGGTTGTAACTAACCTACTCCAGTCCTCAACCTTCAGTTGAGAGTTCCTTTGGATATTCTTCTTAATGTGCCTTCCCAGACAACACTGCCTTTAACCACGTAAAGGACTTTCACCGCTTCACAACTTGAAGTGGATTTTCCTTGCCTCCAACACTAGAGGACTTTCCTTGCCTTAACACAATTAAGGACTTTAATTTGCCTCACAGCCGAGGACTTTACTTGCCTTAAACACTTAAGGACTGTAGCTTTGCCTCAAACAATCGAGGACTTAAAAACTGCCTTCAAACAACGAAGGACTTAGAGTTTTTTGAATGACGTTTGATTTCGAAAACAACTACTAAGATTAAGATACAGACTTAATTTTCTCTTAGTAGACTTCTAGATTTAACTTACAAAAGTAAGAATTTACACCAGTACAAAGCTAGAAGATTTTTCGCAAAGTTAGAAGATCAATTTAATAAAAATTGTCTTTCTGAGAAAGTTCTTTGTTTTGGCACGTTTAATCAAGAGTTTTTGCGCAAGAATTTTGTCACAAAGCTCTGCAATTGAACTCATATATATAGGCATTAAAAGAGCCGCGAAAAAGAAGCTTTCACTTTGCTGATGTGGCTGTGTCTGTCTCGGAACGGCTCCCAGCTACAGTCAGCGTGAAATGAGGAACTTTTCAGAGCAGTACAGTGCGCGTATTCCCACTTCCTTAGCTTGTTGTAGTGAGCTTTCTGAGAATGAATGCAGATCCATTGAGCTTTGACACTTGGTTGCTTCTGAGTCCAACTTTCTGAGAGTTGTACGGACTTCTGAGGCGAATCTTCTGAGGGAAGACCTTTCTGAGATCCACAAGTCACTGAGGTCTTCTGAGACCTTTCTGAGGCGACTGTGTTCTTTCCTCAGAACCATACTTTCACCTTTCGCGTTTCTTGATCATCCTTTCTAATGTCTTTCACGCTATGATTTCATTGTTTAATCTCGAGGTTACTTGTTGTATGTCTTGTTCTTACTCATGGAGTGCAATAATTTTAAGCTTTCTGAGACACTTAGCACACATATTAGCAAAACCTTAAGTAAAATTTTTATACTTATGGATTACTTTGTTATCATTAAAACTCATATACCAATGAGAGAAATATCTTAATTTCTCTCAGAAGGGTTCTGGAGCTTACAATTTCCCCCTTTTTGATGATAACAACTTAAGTCTTAAGATAATAATTTTGCTTAAGTTCTGAAGTGTTTCTGATTAAGTTTGTTACTTATTCAGAATGCACTTTTGCTTTCTGAGTGAAGGCATTGTTATTTTCTTAGAAGGCCTTGATAATCAACAGTTATAATATGCAATATATGAATATTGTTTTCGATTATCAGAAATGTAGCGTGTATTTCTTGATGATTTGAAATATGCGATAATAGAAATACAAAGCTTGAGAACATAGATGCCAAAAACATGAACTGTTTTTCATTAATATTAATCATGAAGGTACAAAATTTTTTTGACTCCTCCTAAATATTTTTTCCCCCTAAGTCCTAGCCTAGTGTTTACATTTAGCCAATGTACAAAATATTATCAATATCTACTCCCCCTTTGTTACATCAAAAAGGGTGGCTAATATAAACTCCATCATAGACTTAGAACTATTGCTTCCTAGCTATATAGCGGAGAAGCCTGCACATCTCCATCTGAATCTCAGCTCGACCCGCATTTGGAGGGCATTCTGGAGGTATCTCATTTGAAGAGGTAGAAGGCTGTTGCGAAGAGGATGGTAGAGTCGGAGGAGGACGAGAGACTTCAGCCTCAAGTACAACATCCACTATATCCATCTTTTGATATTCAGGAATAGGATCTTCTTCTTCTTCAGCTTCTTCTTCAATGACAGCAACAACTGCAGTAGAAGGCTGCCTCTGAGTATCCTCAGAAACCGGACCAAGTTCAAGAACAGAGGGTTGTGATGCTCAGGGTTG
The DNA here is from genome assembly GCA_013621005.1 of Aeschynomene evenia. NCBI lineage: Eukaryota > Viridiplantae > Streptophyta > Magnoliopsida > Fabales > Fabaceae > Aeschynomene > Aeschynomene evenia. The sequence goes on along the minus strand of CM024264.1, from coordinate 12,399,655 downwards.
CTCCAGCGAATAAGAAGTTAGTGCATCTTCTGAGAGGTTGAATGAAGAAAGTTGTTGATGAATTGCGTCAATGGTCTTCAATCGCTCAGGTCGACCAGGAAACGGTCGGAAGTGCACAGAAGGTGGAGTCATCACCATACGACCCAGTTGAAATCCGAACCCAATCATAGAGTCAGTGAGAGAGAAGGTCAGACCGGGTTGATCGGAGGTTGAGGGGGAATCTCAGTAGCATCAAAAGTGAGAGCCTCAGGCTCCTTCTGAGAGTCTGTCTCAGCATGAGTCCCTTCCAAGGAACTTTTGGCAACAAATGCCTCAACTGCTGCGACGCCGGCAGCCATGGTAGCGTCAGCGCCCACCTCTGAGCTGAGCCCAGTGTTGGTGGTCCCTGCCACTTCAACATGTGTTGAGACATGAGTTTCCTCATGTTCTTTGGGGGTCTCAGAAGAGAGAAGACCAACATCAGAAGTTGGCTCCTTCTGAGAAGAAGAGGGAGGAGTTTGTTGTTGTTGTTGTTCCTTTTCTTTAGTGACTTCAGCCTCCTGCGCGCTGAGTCTGGAGTGGTGACGATGGTGGATTTTCAGCTTCAGCTTCTGGGGTTACAGAAGGTTGCTCAATTTCCTTCTGAACGTCCAGCATCTTCTGAGCCAGAGACTCAGCATCCACAGCAGCAGCCTCAGATGTGGTTGCCTCTGAGAGATCTTTCATGGAAGCCTCAGATGGCTTCTTTTGAGGTTCCTTCTTAGAGCTTCCAGCATCCGGGGTGTGATAAACCGTATTTTCATGCTTATTTCTCCTCATAACTTGAGTGATTGTATACTCTCAATCATGCTTAAATTGGGTTCTTACGCAATATTGACTTCATGGGACCTTTCCCTACTTCTGCTGGTTTAAATTATATTCTTTTGGCAGTTGATTATGTTTCTAAGTGGGTTGAGGCAATCCCCACTCGTACTAATGACTCTGCTGTAGTCTGTAACTTTGTAAAGAGTAACATAATCTCTAGATTTGGCATTCCTAAGGCCATCATCAGTGACCAAGGCACTCATTTTTGTAACAAAACCTTTGATGCCTTGCTCCGCAGGTATGGGGTTGCTCATAAGGTGGCAACACCCCTATCATCCTCAAACTAACGGGCAGGCTGAGGTGTCCAATCAAGAAATTAAAATGATTTTAGAAAAAATGGTTGGACCCTCAAGAAAAGATTGGAGTGCTAAGTTATTTGATGCTCTGTGGGCTTACCGTACTGCTTATAAAACCTCGATTGGGATGAGCCCCTTTCGGTTGGTATTTGGAAAATCATGTCATTTGCCGGTGGAAATTGAACACCGTGCATACTGGGCAGTTAAGCAGTGTAACATGGACCTAGGGAATGCCGATAAAGAGAGGAAATTACAGCTGCAGGAACTTGATGAACTCAGGAGGGATGCCTATGAGAGCTCAACGATTTATAAAGAGAAGACTAAGGCCTTCCATGACCAACTCATTCTGAGAAAAGAATTTCATGAGGGTCAGGAAGTGCTCCTTTACAACTCCAAACTCCAACTCATGGCCGGAAAGTTAAAATCAAGGTGGGAAGGGCCATATGTGGTGAAGAAGGTCTACCCTTTTGGGATGATTGAGATACAGTGCAAAAAGACCAACTTCACCTCTAAGGTCAATGGGCACCGACTGAAAGTGTTTCATCAAAGCCCCAGCAGAAAAATAAATCAGACTGAAGTCCTCCTCTTTGAGGGAGTGAAGCCACCCAATTAGGTGGCCACACGTCCAACTTAGGGACGTTAAATCAAAGTGCTTGGTGGGAGACAACCCACTGATATTTCTTTATTTTGTTGTTTCGTTTGTTTTATCCCTATTTTTAATTTGCATACAAGCTTTATTGTGAGCTAAAAAAGCATATTTGTGAGTACAAGAGAGCAAGTATGGTGGCGAGATAGGAGAAAATGGCGTAAATGCAATCAGTCAGTGCAGGCGGACCGCCTAGGCGGTCCCTTAACCGCCCCAGCGGTCAAGGCAGCCAAAAACGCTGCGTTTCGCTTAAGCGAAACGATGCGTTTCGCACCTAGCGCCCAGGCGGACACTCGGCCGCCCCAGCGGTTCGACCGCTCTGAAACATAAAGCGGAGGTCGAGCGGCTTAGAGGGCATTCCATCACTCTCCCTTCTCTTGCAAAATAGAAACCCTAGCAGAGCAAGAGTGCGCCGCCACCCTCCGCCGCCGCCGTTCGCTTCTGTCCGCCGGCTTCCAGCCCCCTCACCTCTATTTTTGCACCTCTCAAGTAAGCTTGTATGTAGTCTTGCTACTAAATCCCGATTTTTCTCTCTTTTTGTCTAGATTCGAGTTGTATGTTGAGATTAGTTGTGGATTGTTGGTGTTTATCCCTTCTTAGACTGGTTTTATCATGGTTCTTGGTGTTTTAAAAAGCTTGAGTTGGACAAAAATGGCGGACGACAACATTTTTGTCGCGGCGCACTGTTCTGATCGCCTCGAACCGCCCAGGCGGTCGTTTCGCGACAGATTTGAAAAGTCCAGCGCCTTGAGTTTTTTTTTGTGCTACTAACGCCTAACCCTTTTCTTGTCTCTGTGTATCTGTGTTGTTTGTATTTTTTGCAGATCAATGGCACCCAAAAGATCCCGCCGGTCACAACAAACTCAAGGGGAGTCCTCCCGAGATTTTCGCGAGGTGGAAGCCTCTGACAGTCATTTCTTTGACTGTTTGGTGGCTGAGGAGCGCTACTATGAAGACTTCCAAAAGCGTTCCATCCTCCATGAGCACCACCTCTGCTACGGGGGCTCAAATGAGTCGATTAGAGCTGTGGTGGCAGAAATTCAGACACGTCGGTGGAACTTTCTGCTTGCTGAGCCAAAGGAGGCCAATTGGACCCTGGTGCGGGAATTCTACGCGAACTACCACACCATAGGAGCGACTCACGTCCACCTCCGCGGCGAACAGGTCCCGGTGTCCCCTAAAGCCATAGCGGAGATCTTGTGCATACCTCTGCCCACTCGCAGAACGTGGCAGGATGATGATGAGTTTACTCAGCTCCGCCGCCAACCCACTGCAGATCTCTTAGAGAGGGTAAGAGCCAGACTCTGTGTTGAGGGGGGGGACTGGCACAGAAATGCAAATGGTCTGCCAACCCATCTCCCCTCAAAGCACATCACTCTAGAGACCAGGGCATGGACCCGGGCCGTTTTCAGTCATATACGGCCTAACTCTCACCACTCAGATATCACTATTGATGATGCCATTCTTGTTTATCTGATTCTGGGGAACTCATGGATAAATGTACCAAAGATTATATACACTGCCATGAGTAAGGTCCATGACGGTGCCCGCTTCCGCAGCCTCCCCTACCCTGCTTTGATCTCCACCATGGCTGAGCGGGCAGGGGTGCCAGGAGAAGACACTGATAATTGGCAGGGAGACGTCCCGAAAGTAGGCGTCACTGGGTTGATTCAGAGAGATACCACAGAGCGCAGAGCGAGGGAGCGCGCAGCCGCCGCCGCAGCTGCCCGTGAGGTCCCTGACATTGCTGATCCACGTGCTGACGGCCCTGGCCCCTCTTCATTTGATGTCATGTGCACTACTCTGATGACCCACATGGATACCAGGTTTGATCGGTTGCAAGGTGAGCTCACAGGGCAGTTGAGAGCGTCCTAGAGAGAGACTGTCCGGAGGATGCGGACACTGATGATTGACCTGCAGCATCGCTTTGACGATGATGACGAGGATGAGTAGCCTGCAGCAGCAGGTCGAAGGGGCACACCTGAGTTGGTTGGATCTGAGAACTCAGGGTGTGCATACCACTCTCCATGGAGCCTTACAATGCCACTGAGGACAGCGACAAACCCAAGTGTGGGGAGGGGTAACACTTTCTTTCCTTTTTCATAACTTTTGTTTTAGTTGTTTCTTTTGTTTCCTCTTTCTTTTATCTCTATTTTACCTGCTAAGACTGGTTAGCTGCTAGGACTGGTTTTGTTTTGATGGTGAACTAGGTAGTATATATTGGTTTCCTCTGCTTTAATTAAAATTTTGAATTGTTGGCAATTGTGGCATATATGTTCTTAGTTTATGAGCAAGTTGAATTTGGTTGAGTGCATGTATGATGCTTGTGTACCCTTAGTTTTGAGCTTTCAATAGCACTACTCTTTTTGCACACACACAGGTACACCGATCCTAGACTTGCCGAATAGCCAACTCTTCTGTATTTGATGTAAATGATAGACTCATGCATTATTTTTTTTGTTCAGCCCACTGCCATATAGACCTACCCTTGTAATTACCCTTGTATAGCCAATTTGAGCCTTGTTCCCCTTTTGTTCATATTAGCCACATTACAAGCCAAAAAGTGAAAAACAATGATTACCCTGTGGAGGTTAAGTGAACAAGGTTTGTTTGTATACTATTTGGGGGTATGATGCTTGATTGGGATATTGGGGACTCTTACATGCTTGTAAAGGAAGAAAATTGGGTAACTGGTGGGGGTGAAAGGTTGTGTACAATGCTTGGGTATTTGGTAGGAAAGAAAAATAAAAAGTTTTTATTATCTTATTTCTTATATATATATATATATATATACAAAAAAAATAAAAAAACTAAGAAAAAAAATGAAAAAGAAAAAAAAATATAAATAAATAAGGTTGTTTTTATAGCTCCTTGTATATAGTTGGAGCCACCAATGCTAAGAATGGGCTTTGTGGTATAAAATGTTTGGTTCTCAGTCTTTGTGCTTATGTAATATATTATTTTCTAGACTAGGCGAACCATGAGATCTTAATTTCCACTTTAGCCCACACTCCCATATTTCCCTACCTGTACCTTGGCCCCATTACAACCCTGTAGCATGTTTCTTTATGCATCGAGTTTGTATTGAGAGGCTAGTTTCATCTTTGGCAAGTCTGAGGAAGAGTGTCAGTGTTGTGTGTTCTAGGGACTAGCCTATACACCTGAGTGTTATTGAGTGAATTATATCCTTGTGAGGTCTAGCATCTCTCTGATCATGCATTCATACCTGATTCTCCTGCTCATTACTTGCTTTGATGAAATTGCCAACATGTCTGTGGATATTAATTGGAAACTTGCATTATCTTACTAGTTCACTACTGCCATTGTCTATTGCTAACCATGTCTGTAAGCTCTAGCTTTGTTTCCCTCTTTGTTATCTTGGTTGTCTGCTGTACTGGAACCCTGTACCTATTGCTCGGTTCTGTGTTGCATGAGGACATGCAATTGTTCAAGTGTGGGGAGGTTTGATAAACCGTATTTTCATGCTTATTTCTCCTCATAACTTGAGTGATTGTATGCTCTCAATCATGCTTAAATTGGGTTCTTACGCAATATTTGAGTTGCATTACCGTTTCGAGTATTAGTACCATTTTGCGTATTAATTACTCTAATTGTTGCCACTAGTGCATTTGATGTGTTTTTGTTAGTATTGTGGCTTCTCAGGAACAGGTAATCATAAGATATGTTGGAAATTGCGTCTGGAAACCAAGGAAAGTTGACTCACTGCTCACAGCAACGCACCAACAGCCCAGGCAGAGAGCACACCGCCCAGGCAGTCATGCGCGCGTAACTGGGTGCGCCGAATTTTGCCTTACCGCCCCAGCGGTCGTGCGCGAGAAGACCTAGCGCAGCAGCAGCCCAAGACAGCAGCAGTTGGGATTTTTATAAATAGTCTCTTTGTGCTCAGTTCTATATATCTAGTTTTTAGTCTTTGGCTCTTGTATGCACTCTGGTGCTGGCACTCTGATTAATTTTTAGGATTTACTTTTCCAGAGCTCTCAGTTCTCCGTTCACCGTCTTTGTTTTGGGCACTCTTATTTCCTGCTTTTCACATACTGTTCTAAACATCCATTTAAATTCACTGTCTTTACTTTTCCTTGTTTCCAGTTGTTGCTTTTACATTAAACCTTGTTTTTAGGGAGAGTTCACCTTGAATCTCTCCCTCGTTTTCTTTAATATAAAGTTTTTTATTCAGCAATCTCTTTACTTTCCGAGCTCTTTTCAATTCAAGCCTTTAATCCTGTTTCTTTACATTTGAGTTACTTTTAATTCATGCCAATTTACATATTTCGCACTCGCACTTAATTTCTTTAATTCAATCGCCTTTACTTGCTTTCAATTTAATTTCCTTGCACAACAAACCAAAAACCCCCCTTTTTATTTATTGCTAAGTTTGAGTCAACAATTGCCACAATGATTCCTTGAGAGACGACCTGAGTCAGTCTTACAACTTGCTACCAAGCTTGTATTGAGATTAATTCGGTAATAAACTCCTTTTTCAAACCCTTCTTCTAAATTGCTCCAGAGTACCGGGGAAATAACGACGCTCCGGTGCTCTGTCAGGGTTCGATGCTCAATTCGGAACCTTGTTGCGTCAGCTTCCTCGGAAGAGGATTCAGCAACATTTCCTCCATGCCCTTGAACATCGTCTCGAGGAGGAGAGACGTTTCCAGAGGGAGAAAAGTGCTGAGAAGTTTCCTTGTCTTCTTCAGGAGCAGCAGTGATGGTAGCAGTTGCAGATGTTGCAACAATGATTTCTTTTCCCGTCACCTTGGGCGGGTTCTGTTTCTGAGTGGTTTTAATACCCACTCCTTTATGTGTTTTTCCCTGATAATTCAAGGAATGAAGGAGTTTAGTTCGAAATTTTGTGGGTTTTAAAACAAAAACAGGAACAGAAACAGGGATAGAAGCAGAAGATGATTTAATAAAAGAGGGTGGAGTTTTAGAATAAGCTTTTACCAAACGACCACGCTTCTTTTTTCCTTCTGGTGGGACGTCTGGAACCTTGAGGGATGGAGAGGCTTTCCTCTTTCTGATGAGAGGCTGATCAGAGGTGGTCTCCTCAGAATCTTCATCCACTTTAGGTTCCTTCTGAGGGCTCTTTTGAGGTTCCTTAAAAGCCATGCTTCTTGTAATCCTTGTGGGAGAGGGATGGACTACCTTCTTCATCTTCTTCCCTTCAGAGGGATCAGCTTCCTTTCCCTTTCGTTTTTCAGCCTTAGAAGGCCGTTTGGAGCTAGCGGCAGCCTTAGAAGACTTGGAGTCCTCCTTCTTCTTAGGTGCATCTGCTTCTGGTACCTTCTTCTTCTTTATATTGTTGAAGGTTACCATTGTGAATTTGCTGTTGTTGAAGACGTATTTGTAGTCTTCGAGAGGGAAGGAGAGGTGGTTGAAAATCCTTGTCAGAAGACTTCCATATGGTAGACTTGTGAGGGCTCGTTTTGGATGCGCCTGATGCATCATGTAGTTCAGCATCATTCGACCAAAATCTACTTTGTCTTTCTTCAGCAGATGGTACAGCAAGCAGGCATCCATCGTGGTGATGTTGCCCATATCACTGAGCCGAGGAAGGAGAGTGTGTTGGACGATGGAGAAAACAATTTTGGCTTCTTGTGTAAGGTGGGGAACCTTCACCGCCTTAAGTGGTAGATCACCACTGCCCGTGAGAAGCCTCACTATATCTTCCTCAGAGTTAGTCACTTCCTTTACCCATTCAGGATCATCTGCTATGACTGCTCCACCATTCAACGTGTTGAAGGCTTGGTTGATATTGGCCGAAGAGAAGCGAATCTTGTGATCAGCTACCATGCTCTTCACGCCCTTATTAGTGGATCTTTCTATCTGAGAATAGAAAGCTCTCACTAAGTTTGGGTAGCAGACTTCCTCTGAGTACATCATTTCAGCCCATCCAGGTTGACATTGGAATGCGAACCCAAGTTCATCCACTTTATTGAAGATATTGAGAGGGAGAACTCGACCCATTGCTACGGTTCGAGGGAGGTAGGTTTTCTTGAAGAGGGCTTGCATTTCTTCATCCTCGTAGAGGATGTCCTCGGTAACCTCTTCTAATTTGTTCCTCATCATTCCTTTGATTTCAACAGGAGTTTCCATTTGAGAAGATGAGGGGTTTAAGATTTGGAGGTAAGAAAAAGAGAAAAGAATCGGGATAAGAAGAAGAGAGAGAGAAAGATGAAAGCTCGAAGGTTGGATGGAGAAGAGAGTTTGCAGGCGTTTTGGCAAGGTTTTGGAAGCAAAGTGCTCGAATGGAGCAGTGCTTTGCGTATTTATAGAACTATCTAGAGACTAGCCGTAGCCAAGACTTATCCCAAAAGTTACCGTTGGTAACTTATTCTCGGAAGGCATCCTTCTGAGAAATGCATCTTCTGAGAAAAATTTCCAGAAGACTTCCTTTTTGAGAAGATAGTCTTCTGAGAGCAACTTTTCTCAGAATGAGTTTTCGCTTACGTTTGCTCAGAAGTTTAGTTCTAATTTTAGTGTCTCAGATTCTAGACTTAGGACTAAGGGGAGTTTCTAAGAAAATATTTTTCAAAATTTAAACTCTTAGAAACGTCTTAGATTCATAAGCCCTTTCAGAACATTAAAACGATCCTCGGGTAAAGGCTTTGTAAATATATCTGAGATTTGACCCTCAGTATTCACAAATTTGATTTCAACATCGCCTTTTTGCACATGATCCCGAATGAAGTGATGTTTTATATCAATGTGCTTGGATCGTGAATGTTGAATTGGATTCTTAGCTAAGTTAATTGCACTGGTATTATCACAAAGAATGAGAATTTTCTCATACCTTAGTTGATAATCACGCAATTGGTTCCTTATCCAAAGCATATGAGTGCAGCAATTCGTTGCTGACACATATTCAGCTTCTGCTGTTGATAGCGCGATCGTGTTCTGCTTCTTGCATGACCAAGTAATCAAGCATTTTCCAAAGAAACAACAGCAACCACTTGTGCTTTTTCGATCAATCCTGTCTCCAGCGTAGTCAGGATCACAATACCCTACAATATCAGAGGAACAACCTTTCTCGTACCATAAACCAAGATTAGTAGTCCCAATCAAATATCGTAGAATTCTTTTAACAGCAGTTAAATGTGATTGCTTAGGTTTTGATTGAAATCTGGCACAGATTCCAACACTAAGTTGAATATCCGGTCTAGATGCTGTGAGATAGAGAAGAGAGTCAATCATGCCACGATAGTTGCTTTCTGAGAATTTCTCACCATCTTCATCCAAGTCAATTACTTGAGAGGGATGCATGGGAGTGCTCATAGGCTTGACTTTATCCATCAGAAACTTTCTCAGAAGCTCTTTGGTATACTTCTCTTGATGAATGAAAGTTCCATTAGACTCTTGCTTGATTTTCAATCCTAGGAAGAATTTTAGTTCTCCCATCATGCTCATCTCGAATTCACCTTGCATTAGCTTAGAGAATTCATTGCATCGGCGTTCATTGGTTTCTCCAAAGATTATGTCATCAACATAAATTTGGACAATCAAGAAGTCAGAGTCTTCTGAGTGGGTAAATAGTGTAGTGTCAACTTTCCCTCTTGAGAATCTGATTTTAAGCAAAAAGGAACTCAATCTATCATACCAAGCTCTAGGAGCTTGTTTTAGACCATAAAGAGCCTTAGTTAGCTTAAATACGTGTTCTGGGAATGTATCATTCACAAAACCAGGAGGTTGTTTTACATAAACTTCCTATGAAAGGTATCCATTTAAGAAAGCGGACTTGACATCCATCTGATAGAGTTTGAAACCTTTGTGTGCTGCAAAAGCTAGCAACATCCTAATAGCTTCCAATCTTGCGACTGGAGCAAAGGTTTCTCCATAGTCTATGCCTTCTTGTTGGTTGTACCCTTGAGCAACCAATCTGACCTTATTTCTCACGACATGTCCATTCTCATCAAGTTTGTTTCGAAACACCCATTTAGTTCCAATGACACTCTTGCCTTTGGGTTTCTGAGTTAGTTTCCAAACTTGATTTCTCTCGAACTGATCCAGTTCTTCCTGCATGGCATTTACCCAGCTAGGATCGTCTAACGCCTCTTCTATGGATTCTGGTTCAAGTTCAGAAACCATGGCAAGATTTGTATAGTTCCTTCTGGTTCTTACGCCATGCTCGGGATCACCCAAGATTTCATTCTGAGAGATGTTTTTCAAGTCTCTTGAACCCCTATACCCCTTAAGGAAAGGATTCTGAGAAGGTGACACAGAAGGTTCTCTTTCTGAGTCATCAGAAGCTTGATCTTCTGAGAATCTAAATTCCATTTTGTTTGGAGAAGCAGATTCATCAGGTTCTGGAGCTTCAATGTTGTTTTTAGATTTCTCTTTAGGTGAAGAGGAATTTTCCATAGGTTGGAAGTCACTCTCATCATCCATAAGATTTCTCTGTTTGATTTTCTCATAAGAGATGTTAAGTTTTTCAAACTCATCTTCTAAGTCAGAGACTTTCTGAGAAAGATCTTTGCTAAGTTCTTTAAACTTAATATGAATTGTTTCTTCAACACATTTGCTCATCTTGTTGTAAACTCTATAGGCTTTAGAGATCGAGGAATATCCTAGGAATACTCCATCATCGGATTTGGGGTCAAACTTAGCTAGTTTGTCCTTTGTGTTGAGTATGAAGCATGAACTGCCAAAGACATGGAAATAAGATATATTGGGTATTTTATTTTTCCAAAACTCATAAGGAGTTTTCTTCAGAATTGGTCTTAGAAAGACTCGATTCTGAATGTAGCAAGAGGTGTTTACAGCCTCAGCCCAAAAACCTTTCGAAAGCCCACTTTCTAAGAGCATTGTTCTAGCCATCTCTTGAAGGCTTCGATTCTTTCTCTCAGCCACTCCATTTTGTTGAGGAGTTCTGGGAGAAGAGAATTCGTGAGCAATGCCCAGATTTTCACAAAACTTTTCAAAAGCGTGATTCTCAAATTCACCTCCATGATCAGACCGTATGGTGTGAATGTGATAGTCCTTTTCAATTGAAACTCTTTTCGCAAAAGTTTTGAATTTTTCAAACGTTTCTTCCTTAGAAGCTAGAAAGAATGTGGTTGTATGTGTGTTTTATGTCACAGGTTTTGATAATGTCAAAAAGGGATTAAATGTTGTTATCTTGAAAGCAAAGTAATCAAGTCAAATGATGAATATCTAGATTGATCTCGAAGATATTGAAGATAAATTAGTAAGGTCATTTAGATTAAATTATGTACATCTCAAGATAGATAAAATGAATGACCACAATTCATATGAAATCGGTTTACAAAATGATTTTATTAAATGATTTCATTAAAATAATTAATGTTTCAAAACTATGCATTAAAACGTTTTGGAAAATACCTTTGATAAGTTTTGAAACATTATAAGATTATTTCAATATGTTTGGAAATTATTTTGACTTTTAAAGATTTCAAATTTGAATGAAAAGGCATGATGTAATTGATTACAAGAGTCTTGTTAGCAAAAGGTGTAATTAATTACAAAATGTTAAAATTGATTTTATTTGAAGAGTCACATTGGTTCATGCATACAATGGTTGAAACTCTATAAATACCAATGGTTTCTAATTCCAAACAATGAGAATAATTAGAGACATGTTCTAAAAGTGTTTTAAATTTTTTCTCGCACTTTTTCTAATCTCATGTGGTCAAATTCTTTCTATTCATTTTGAGATAATAGGATTGAGTTATCAAATTGTATATTTACTCTTTGAGAGAGTTTTTGTAAGAGAGATTTCTTTTTCTTCACAAATTGTAAGATTGAAATAAAGTGATTAGGTGATAATCACTTTGGTTTAAGTTTGCTTGATTGGAAGGGTGGGGTATCCCTTTGGAAAAATCAAGTGTTGTAATCTTGGTGAAGATTATAGTGGACTATCCAAGTGGGAGACTTGGAACTGGATGTAGGCACCAGGTTGTGGCCGAACTAGTATAAATCTTTTGTGTCAGTTTTCTCTTCCCTTATTCTTGTTATTTTCGCATTTATCATATACATTTTATACTACATTATTCCATTATCCATCAACACATAAAAGGAGTTCGAAATGTTTTTAATTGTCATTTCTACTCAATTCACCCCCCCTCTTGAGTTATTAGAGGCCACTTCGACCAACAAGTGGTATCAGAGAGGGTTCCTTGTATTAGGCTTCACCGCTTCAAGGATATGGCCTTCAATCAAGTTTTACCCGAGGGATATGCTTTAAACCGTCCTCCAATGTTTAGTGGGGTTCAATTTGCTTATTGGAAGAGTAGGATCAAGATCTTTATAGAATCCATTGATATGGATGTGTGGGATGCCGTTGAAAATGGTCCTTTCATTCCAACTAAGATAGTTGATGGAAAGAGGATAAAGAAGACAAGAGATGAGTGGACCGAAGAGGAAAAGAGGAAAGTTCACTATGATCGAATAGCCCAAAACATTATCACCTCAACCCTAGAACATGATGAATTCTTTAAAATATCCAATTGTAATTCCGCAAAAGAAATGTGGGATACTCTAGATATGGTTCATGAGGGAACTTGTGAAGTGAAGAGATCAAAGATCAACACCCTTACCCATGAATATGAATTATTTAGAATGAATCCCAAGGAAAACATTCAACACATGCAAACAAGATTCACTCATATAATCAATCATCTTGCATCTCTTGGAAAGCAATTTTCAAATGATGATTTGGTTAATAAAGTGTTGAGATGTTTAAGTAGGGAATGGCAGTCAAAAGTCACCGCTATCATGGAATCTAGAGATTTGGCAACAATGTCACTTCCAATCTTGTTCGGAAAACTTCAAGAGCATGAATTAGAGTTATCAAGATTTATTCAAATTGAAGAAGATGAAACGAACAAGAATCGTATTGCTCTTAAGGCCTCCACCAACAAAGTCAAATGTCCAAGGCTATTAGAGAAGAAGAAACAAGCATATATAACTTGGGAAGAAAGTGACTCTGAAGCCTCAAGTGAATCCGACAATGATGATGTAAATCTAAGTCCCATGGCAACAACAAATGAGGATCACAATGAGGTACATATAAATTCTGATTTTCGTATTAAAAATCCTTTAGAAAAGAATAATAATCTAAAAGAAATTCATGGTAACACTATATATTGTCTTAGAAAATTTAAAACCATGAAAGAAAGATATATTTGGGTTCCTAAAGATTATTTATTTTCTACTAACTCCCAAGGACCCAAAAAGATATGGGTACCAAAAATATTTTTGAAATCTTGTGTTGTAGGTGAGCCACAAGACAAGAATATCATAAAAGTTGAATCAATTGGTACTCAAAATTCATGATTTGATGCTTCACAATTAAAGTGCATATATCTCAAGAAGCATAAAATTATGGAAGAATTCTAATGAGTAAAATACTGTAAGTTAACATTTTTTTTTGCTCATAAATGTTTCTATATGTGTATATGTTGTGTTTTAGATTTTGTTTATACTATATGATGTTTAAATATATGTTTTGTATAGTTTAATTATGTTTTTGTTGTGTTTTGTTTGGTTGTAATCGATTACAAATGATTGTAATCGATTAACAGTGTAGAAACTTCCTTTTTTGTGCAGTTTTCGCGTGTTGTAATCGATTACTCAATCGAAGTAATCGATTACGTAATCGATTACGGGGTAGTCGTAATCGATTACTGGCCCGCGTTTTAGGGCTAAACGTCGTCTTCTTCTTTCAAACGACGCGCTTCTTTCTCTCTCTACCTGCGGCGGTTCTCTCTCTCACCGCCACCTTCTCTCTAGCTTTTCTCCCTCCTCCGGCCGCCGCTCCCCTCACCACCACCACCTCTGAACTCGCCTCAACCTCCTCTTCAAAACCATCTGTTTGGTTTTTCTCACCTCCACCTCTCACCGCCTCGTATTCTCTCACTCTGTCGCCTCTACCGCCCCTGTTTTTCTCTCTGCCACCCCTTCGTCGTTGCTCTTCCATCCTCCGACTGGTGTCAAGAGCCCAGTCGTCTACCGCTGTTTGCTCCTCTATGAAGCGGCTGCCATGGCTGACCGTCCTCCAAGCTCGAAGCGCGGTCGCGACTCTTCTTCCTCCGGCAGTCGCGGCTCCACCTCCGGCACGGTGCTCACTATGCCTGCATATTTCAGAACTGTAGCTCAGAAGCATCACTATCTTCAAGGGTTTCAAGATCGCGATGTGATTCCTGCCCGGTATGTTGATCTTGATGTTTTCCGGCACAATGGCTTTGATTTTCCTGATGTTCGAGTTAATCATGGTCTTTCTGAATTCCTGACTATGCGTAGCGAGTTTTACCCGGATCTTATTCGCATGTTCTATTCAAATTTATCTGTTTCTCAAGATGGTACTCTGAGGTCTGAGGTTAAGAATGTGCGGATTGTTGTTACTCCTGCTTTATTTGCTGAGTTGTCTGGATTAAACACTGATGGTTGTCCATATGAGGGAAACAACATTGTTCCTCTTGAATGGATTCAGGATTATAACTCTCTTGAGGCACGTCGTCTGGTTTGTCGTTATGGTGCTCGGCAAATATCTCGATTCCTTGCAGGTTCATTGCAGTTGCACTTTCGGCTCCTCCATTATGTGATCGTGCGAGTCATTTGTCCGAGACTGAGCAACATTGCTCAGGTTTCTGAGAGTGACCTTATTACTATGTGGGGTCTTCATACTGGCAGACCTTTTGATTGGAGCTTCTTTGTGCGTACCCGGATGAGTGCTGCTATTGCTCGTGGTCCGCTTCCTTATGGTGCTCTTGTCACTCGCATCTTGACTCATTTTCAGGTTCCTCTTGAGGGTGAGCGTAAGGTTATCGAGCGACACGATCATGACCTCCGTATTGGGATCTCTTCTTTGACTCAGATGGGTTGGGTTCGAGATGATGAGGGAAATTGGATTCCTCGTGCTAATGTTGTTGCTCCTCCTGGTGTTGATGATGTTGCTGATGCTGATTATCCACTGTATGTAGTTGATATTCTAAATGAGCTTCGGGGTCTCCATCTTTATACCCGAGAGCGTTTTGATCGCGTCGATCGCGACATGACGAGCCTTGGTACTAGGATGTCTCGTATGGAGGACAACCTAGCCGAGATTTGTGCTTCTATCCATCTACCTCAGTTCAACCCTTTTGTTATTCCTGGTAGAGATAGCGACGCTCCTGCTGGCGATGATGGAGGCGATGAACATTTCTAGTTTTCTTGTTTTATTTTTGTTTTGTATATATTTGACCTTCGTTTGGATTTCTCTGATGTTGGTTAGACACTGTTTTCCTGTGGTTATTTTCTTTTTGGTTTGTATAATATCATATTGCGTATGGTTTCTCTGATGTGGATTGTGAATATGGTTAGATTTTAGATTATGGATTATGTTCTAGATTATTACTTCTTCTTTGTGGATACTTATGGAATTATGTTCATATCTCACTTATTGGATTATGTTTTGATAATGATATATCTTTGGTTATTTTGGTTAATGTTTTTGGTTTATGCTTGTTTGTGATAATGATATTGTATTTTGGTTTTTGCTTACGTTATCATGATAAATTGGTTGGACATTAAAATTGTCCATTTATGCTTGGTTCTTAGATTTTGTTTATGATATTATTATGTTCTCTTATGATGATTCTTTTGCTTGGTTGATATTTTGTGATTATAATGTTACTCTATTAACATTCGATATTATCTCCTATGTTATTCTTTTTGATTATGTCAAAAAGGGGGAGAAATATACATGAGTGTTAGAGTTATTATCTTTAGGGGGAGATAAATAAAGTTTTATTATGATTATGATTACTTTGAACAATAATATTTTTATCAAAAACCTATATTTGAAATGCAATCCACTAGGGGGAGTATATTTTTTTATTGTTTATTATATGCTCTAACCCTCCTTCAAGATGAGTTTGACATCATCAAAAAAGGGGAGACTGTGGTTGTATGTGTGTTTTATGTCACAGGTTTTGATAATGTCAAAAAGGGATTAAATGTTGTTATCTTGAAAGCAAAGTAATCAAGTCAAATGATGAATATCTAGATTGATCTCGAAGATATTGAAGATATATTGAAGATCAATTAGTAAGGTCATTTAGATTAAATTATGTACATCTCAAGATAGATAAAATGAATGACCACAATTCATATGAAATCGGTTTACAAAATGATTTTATTAAATGATTTCATTAAAATAATTAATGTTTCAAAACTATGCATTAAAACGTTTTGGAAAATACCTTTGATAAGTTTTGAAACATTATAAGATTATTTCAATATGTTTGGAAATTATTTTGACTTTTAAAGATTTCAAATTTGAATGAAAAGGCATGATGTAATTGATTACAAGAGTCTTGTTAGCAAAAGGTGTAATTAATTACAAAATGTTAAAATTGATTTTATTTGAAGAGTCACATTGGTTCATGCATACAATGGTTGAAACTCTATAAATACCAATGGTTTCTAATTCCAAACAATGAGAATAATTAGAGACATGTTCTAAAAGTGTTTTAAATTTTTTCTCGCACTTTTTCTAATCTCATGTGGTCAAATTCTTTCTATTCATTTTGAGATAATAGGATTGAGTTATCAAATTGTATATTTACTCTTTCAGAGAGTTTTTGTAAGAGAGATTTCTTTTTCTTCACAAATTGTAAGATTGAAATAAAGTGATTGGGTGATAATCACTTTGGTTTAAGTTTGCTTGATTGGAAGGGTGGGGTATCCCTTTGGAACAATCAAGTGTTGTAATCTTGGTGAAGATTATAATGGACTATCCAAGTGGGAGACTTGGAACTGGATGTAGGCACAAGGTTGTGGCCGAACTAGTATAAATCTTTTGTGTCAGTTTTCTCTTCCCTTACTCTTGTTATTTTTGCATTTATCATATACATTTTATACTACATTATTCCATTATCCATCAACACATAAAAGGAGTTCGAAAAGTTTTTAATTGTCATTTCTACTCAATTCACCCCCCCTCTTGAGTTATTAGAGGCCACTTCGACCAACAAAGAATACCCAAGTGAATCTAGAATAATCATCCACTATGACAAGACCATAGCGTTTTGCAGAAAGGGAAGCCGTTCTAGTTGGTCCAAAGAGGTCCATGTGAAGGAGCTCAAGTGGTCTCTTAGTAGAAATTCCACTTTTGCTTGGAAAGGAAGCCTTGGTTTGTTTTCCCTTTTCACAGAAGTCACAAGTTGCATCCTTCTGATACTTAATGTTGGGAAGACCCTTTACAAGTCCTTTCTGAGAGAGTTCAGAAAGAAGCTTCATATGTGCGTGACCAAGTTTCTTATGCCAAAGGCACTTGTCTTCTTGGATAGAGACAAGGCACTTCACATTTTGATCCTTTAGATCATCTAGATGGATAACGTAGATGTTGCCAACTCGTTTTCCTTCCAAAATGATCTTGCCGTTAGTGAGATTAATCACATGACAGTATTTGGCGTAAAACTCAACCTTTAAGCCTTTGTCACAAAATTGACTAATGCTTAATAGATTGTGTGTTAAGCCATCAACTAAAAGTACATCTGAGATTTGGTGGAAAGTATCCTTACCAACATCTCCTATAGCAGTGACTCTTCCCTTAGCACCATCATCGAATTGCACCGTTCCGCCTTTCTTGGGCTTGAGATTTCTGAACCAGTGCTTGCTTCCAGTCATGTGGCTTGAGCAGCCACTGTCCAAGTACCACTGCTCATCTTGGTGGTGGAGCAATGCTTGTTGATGCATCTCTTCTGACTCGGATTCTGTTTCCATAACGTAGTTAGTATCAGCCATGAAGCAGACGTTTGCTTCCTCTTCGCTTGCTGGCTCAGAACCTTCCTCTTCTGAATCACTCCAAGTGGCAGCCACTGCTTTCTTCTTCTTTTTGGGAATGAACTTCTTCTTTCCTTTGTTCTGAGGGCACTCCGTTCTGAAATGACCCTTTTCCCCACAGCCATAGCACGTGGCTTCAGAAGGTTTTAGCTTTCCTTTCTTGGAAGTAATTTCCTTGCCTTTGCTTGGTCTTCTCTTCCAAGCTTTCTTCATTTTTCTAACCAGAAGGGAGATGTCATCATCCTCAGATTCTAAATCTTGTTCATCTTCTGACTCAGAAACTTCTTCAGCCTTGAGTGCCTTGGAAGGTTTTCTGACTTGACTCTTGAGAGCAAGTCCCTTCTGAGGCCTAGAGGATGAAGATGGTCCTCCAAGCAATCCTTCTAGCTCAATCTCATGTGTTCTGAGAGAGCCAAATAACACATCCAAACCAAGCTGGTTTAGATCCTTAGCTTCCTAGATTGCAGTGACCTTCGGACGCCATCTTGAAGAAAGACTTCTGAGAATTTTCCTTACCATCTCAGCATTTGAGTAGGTTTTTCCCAGACTTTGAGCTGATTGATAATGTGGAGAAACCGTATTGACATGCTGTCAATGGTCTCATCTTGTTGCATGCTGAAAGATTCGTACTTGTGTACGAGCATGGATATCTCCGTCTCCTTGACTTCGTCATTTCCTTCATGCAACATGTGGAGCCTTTCCCATATCTCCTGTGCAGTATCACACGACACTATCTTGTCGTATTCTACCTTAGGTAATGCACAAAGGAGAATGTACTTGGCTTTGAAGTTCAGCTGAATCTTCTCCTTCATGTCTTGAGTCCATTCATCCTTGGGAACTCTTCTGGTGTAAGTTCTGGGCGCTGGAGGTGCTGCTCCAGGTTTAGCATCTGCTGCAACAACAGCTTGTTCTGTTATTGTTTGCAGAGGTTGATAATCGCCGTTCTCAATCCTATCCCATAGATCAAGACTGGTGTGTTTGATGAACAGTGTCATCCTATCACGCCAATAGTCTAAACTATCTCCAAGGAACATTGGAGGTTTGTTGATTGATGCCCCATCAGATATGAATGCAGGTGGTGAGTCCATAGTCCCTTCTTAGATCTTTTGCCTTGACACTGTTAAGTGCTCAACCCCTTAAGGACCAAGTCTGATGCCAATTGAAGGTGTATTTGTGCACGAGAAGGGGGGGTTGAATCGTGCTAGTTTTAAAAATTACTTCTTAAAACTTTTCTTAGAAAGTTGTTTTACTCAGAAAGAGAGTTTTGACAGTTTGCAGCGGAATGAGCTTTCTGAGAAAGTTAATATTCTGAGAACTTTATCTTTCTGAGAAAGGTTCTTTCTCAGAAGTTTAAGAAAAGGATTTGAGTTTGATATTTCTTAAACGCTTTCTGATTTTAACTTAACCAATTCTAACAATTTTGCTAAAGTTACGATTGTGTTTGAAGTTTTCTCGATGATAAATGTAAATGAGAGTTTAAGGGAGAAAAGCTTAACACAAGAGAATTTTATACTGGTTCAGTTCTAACTAACCTACTCCAGTCCTCAACCTTCAGTTGAGAGTTCCTTTGGATATTCTTCTTAATGTGCCTTCCCAGACAACACTGCCTTTAACCACGTAAAGGACTTTCACCGCTTCACAACTTGAAGTGGATTTTCCTTGCCTCCAACACTAGAGGACTTTCCTTGCCCTAACACAATTAAGGACTTTAATTTGCCTCACAGCCGAGGACTTTACTTGCCTTAAACACTTAAGGACTTTAACTTTGCCTCAAACAATCGAGGACTTAAAAACAGCCTTCAAACAACGAAGGACTTAGAGTTTTTCGAATGACGTTTGATTTCAAAAACAACTACTAAGATTAAGATACAGACTTAATTTTCTCTTAGTAGACTTCTAGATTTAACTTACAAAAGTAAGAATTTACACCAGTACAAAGCTAGAAGATTTTTCGCAAAGTTAGAAGATCAACTTAATAAAAATTGTCTTTCTGAGAAAGTTTTGGCACGTTTAATCAAGAGTTTTTGCGCAAGAATTTCGTCACAAAGCTCTACAATTGAACTCATATATATAGGCATTAAAAGAGCCACGAAAAAGAAGCTTTCACTTTGCTGATGTGGCTGTGTTTGTCTCGGAACGACTCCCTGCTACAGTCAGCGTGAAATGAGGAACTTTTCAGAGCAATACAGTGCGTGTGTTCCCACTTCCTTAGCTTGTTGTAGTGAGCTTTCTGAGAATGAATGCAGATCCATTGAGCTTTGACACTTGGTTGCTTCTGAGTCCAACTTTCTGAAAGTTGTACGGACTTCTGAGGCGTTCCTTCTGAGGGAAGACCTTTCTGAGATCCACAAGTCACTGAGGTCTTCTGAGACCTTTCTGAGGCGACTGTGTTCTTTCCTCAGAACCATACTTTCACCTTTCGCGTTTCTTGATCATCCTTTCTGATGTCTTTCACGCTATGATTTCATTGTTTAATCTCGAGGTTACTTGTTGTATGTCTTGTTCTTACTCATGGAGTGCAATAATTTTAAGCTTTTTAAGACACTTAGCACACATATTAGCAAAACCTTAAGTAAAATTTTTATACTTATGGCTTACTTTGTTATCATTAAAACTCATATACCAATGAGAGAAATATCTTAATTTCTCTTAGAAGGGTTCTGGAGCTTACAAAGAATAGAATGAAAGATAATCTTTTGTGACTACTCACCCCTGTATTCAACCTTGCCTTTAACACCAAAGGACTTCAATTTTTTTTTTTTTGCCTAAAATAAAATAAGGACTTTGTACAAAAGATGAAATCTTTAATCAACCAAGAACTTAGATGCAACTAAGTTTGAACCTTGATTGTTTTTCTCTCAAAGATAACTAGTATGAACTAGGATAAACAATAAAGATCACTCTTTTGAGATGTACAACCTTTAAACCCAATAAAAATCAAAACTTTGATAGGTTAGGAGTTTGGAGGTTGAAGATGAAGAGAAGTAAGGATTCAATTCGACAACGTTTTGGCACTTGTAAGCTTGTGTAGTCTATTGCATTCTTGGGCATTGAGGTCTTCTATTTACAGGGAAAATAGCTCCTCAATTTCGAAAATCACATGCTTGATCTCCACCATTGATTTTGAATTTGAAAACTTTTGATCCAATGGTGAGAACTCCTTGATTTGATTTGAAATTGATCTTCCAAAAATAAGTAAGATCAAATAAGAGAAAGTTTAATCTTGGCTCTTGATTCAAATATTTCCCTTTAATCCAAAGGTTAATATTTGATCTTGAAATATGGAAAGTTTATAACCAAGCACAAGAAATAAGGAAACTTCATCTTGGCCCTTGAATTTGCATGTGCCTTCATCTTTATGGTGTACATTGCTTCATCATTTTTTCACAAAATCTTGCAAAATAAGCAAACACTTTTGCTCCACTTTAGGAGATAGAAAGGCTAGGGTTTTTAGCTTTTCTTGCTCCACAAGTGTGCCTCCATGTTGGTACGAATTAGGATTTCATAATTTTCTCATTTTTGAAAATCCTAAAACACCAAACATGGTCTTCCAGGGAATCTTCTGTAGGTTGATTTTTGAATCTTGATTATTCTTGAATCTTGAGATTCTTCTGGAATCTTTGCAGAATCTTCGGGAATCTTCTAGACTTGAAATACTTGACAGAATCTTCTGAGGTCTTCTAACTTCGTGTAGAATCTTCAACAGAATCTTCTGGTCCCGCATGGAATCTTCTAGGGATCTTGTAGATTCTTATAGAATCTTTAGGAGGGCTCACAAAATCTTTTTAAAGTGTCCGTAAAAAATATTTTGTTACTTAAATGCAAAATATATTCTAGAATAAATTTTAGATAATTATTTTTAAATCATTTGCATTTAATTCTCCATACAAGATCTTTCTAGATTTCCCACACATATATATTTTCGAAATTATATATAATAATGTGTAAAATAGAGATTTGATTTTGGTTCTCTATTTTCTTAAATAATTTCGAAATATATATATATATATAATATAATTTTCGAAAATCTCATGAGAGAGAATATAAAATAGAGATTTGATTTTGGTTCTCTATTTTTGATATATTTCGAAAATATGTATATATATATTATACATGAATATTTAAATAGATATATTTGATAAAGAAGATTCTCTATTTAATTCCATGTATTTTCCATAAATAAAATTATAGGAAATCATAGAGTCTTCCAACCAAACTTTCCTTAATTAGAAAAACATATCATAAAGGTTCTGGAGCTAACAACCTAATCTATGTGCAGTGAGTTTAATATGTTTAGATACAAGAACAAATACTTGAGCATGAAATTTATCAAACAAGACATTTAATCCTAAATCACAAAATTGACTTACACTCAACGAATTGTGTGTAAGCTTATCTACTAATAGCACATTGCTAATAAAATTCTTGGAAGTTTTACCAATGCTTCCAATACCTTTAACCTTAGCAGAAGTACCATCAGCAAATTGAACATGTCCTTTACTTCTTGACTTCAGTTGGATGAAGCAGTCCCTTTGGTCTGTCATGTGTCTTGAGCATCCAGAGTTTATGTACCACTTCCTTTGCTCCATTGTTTTGATCTTTAAACACTTCTAAAATTTGATTTAGACATGATTTAGGCATTCAAATTTGCTTAGATCCTTTTGGGTTAGTATACTTTGGATTTTTTATATCAGAATCAGATTTCCTTTTTGGTCTAACATAGAAACACTTCTCAAATCTATAATTGGTTTTAAAACAATGCTTGCATTTAACCTTTCTGAACTGTTTTCTAGAAACAGTTTTGTTAAACCTTGTTTCCTGAACAAAACCAATTCCATTTTTATCAAAATAAGCTTTCTGAGATCCCAACATCATTTCTAATTATTTAGAACCATTAACAAATCTTTTCTGAGCAAAACATTGGATTTCTCAAGGTCAGAAATACTTTCTGATATATTTTTTGATTTAGAAGATTTAAGAATGCTAATCTCATTTTGTAATTTTTCATTTTTAAAACAGAGATCATAGTTTGCATTTCTAAAATTTTCTAATTCAGTTATGAGTTTAGAATCCTCATTTCTGAAAGTTTCTGAATCATTTCAGAGTTCATAATTCTCATTTCTCAAGCTTTCAATTTATTTTTTCAGCTTTAAAACACTTATTCTGTAACTTGTTATGAGCTTTCTGAAGCTTCAATTCAGAAATCTATCAGATAGTTTCTTTGAACTTATAAGCAATTCATCATAAATTTCAATTAAGGTTTCATGTGTTACCTCATCATCATCATCCTCATATGAGCTTTCTGAATCTGAGATGTATTTTGTCATGAAACACATATTTGCAATTTCATTTTCACTGTCATCTTCATCATCACTAACTGTGGCAACATATGCTTTCTTATTGCCCTTTAATTTGGTGATGTTTTCTTTTAGCTTTTGACAATCAGAATTGATGTGTCCTTTCTCATTGCAATTATAACAAATCACTTGTTCATAATTGCCTTTCTCATTTTTGATGCCATTAGTGCTTCTTTTTCTACCTTTATATTTCTTAAGAATTCTTCTAATGCCTTTGATTAGTAAAGCCATATCTTCTTCACACATGGACTGAGCTTCATCTTCTGATGTATCAGAATGTTCAGAAACAAAATCTTGCTTAGATACAAGAGCTTTTTGTTTTCTTCTTTTCTTAGTAGCCTTTATAGCCATTGTATCATTTCTAGTGGAATTTGCCAAAGACAGATTTTGTAATTCTATTTCATGTACCTTGAGTGAACCAATTAAAGCATCTAATCCAATCATCTTTAAGTCTTTTGCTTCAGTGGTTGTTGCAGTAACCTTAGGTAACCATTTTGAGGGTAAGCCTCTCAAAACTTTCCTTACAAGATCAACATTAGGCATAGTGTGTCCAAGATCTTTCAATTGATTTATGATTCCAAAGAACCTTGTAATCAAACTATCAATGCTTTCATCTTAATCCATCTTGAATTGTTCGTACTTGGACTTGAGCATATCAATCTTTGTTTCTTTAACTTCATCAGTACCATCATGCAATAGAGATAATCGATCCCAAATTTCTTTTGCAATTGCACAACTAATAATCTTGTCAAACTTAGATTTTGTTAGTGAACAAATCAACAAATATTTTGCTTTGCAATTCAATTGAACATGTTCCTTGTGTTCCTTGGTCCAGTCTTTTCTGGGAATGTTTTTTACTTCAATTTGAAAATCTTTCCGAATTTTCTTCGTTTGTGGAATTTGATCTCCATTAAGAATTCTATCACATAAGTCTAGATTGTTGTATTCAATGAATAACTGCCTTTTGTCTATCCAATAAGAGTAAGCTTTGCCATTGAAGGATTGTCCTTCAGCAATATGGTAATTTGCTTGATCCGCCATAGCTTTTCATGAATGAACCTTGATCTTCTTTTTACAGAAATTGTTTTCTTGAACTGGAGCTCTAGATACCAATTGATATAGATATACCCTCCCAAGGAGAGAGGGGGGGGGGAGTGAATTGGGTGTGAGCAAATTTCTTTGATTCCCCAAAATCACTGCCATATTTAAAACAATCGCTTGCATATGAATAACTCGACTCTTATAAATCTTCTTAGACTTGAAAGACTTGGTTAGTTCAAATACAATTTAGGGTAAACCCCCAAGTTGGTCCCTGACAATTTTCGCGATGGACAAGGTAGTCCCTGACATTGAGAAATTGACAAGTGAGTCCCTAACAATTTCAATTTTCGGACAACCGTTAGTCCCTAAACGGTTTCCGTTATTCTGAGAGACCAAAATGACTTATTTATTAATTGTTAGGGACTAATAAAAGAAATTTAATAAAAATGATTCCTATATATTAATCTTGATCTTAATCTTAATTCTTCTAATATTATTAATATCAAGATATTATATTATTTAAGATATTGTACAATCAAGATATTAATTCTTCTAACGTTATTTCTACTTGTTCTTATTCCTTTTCTTTATTTTTCTTTGTTTTTAAAAAAATGTATTTTTTTCTTTTTTATTTACTTTTAAGACAATAAAACAAGCACAACAAATCTCCTGACCACTTAAACTAAAATTTGTTCCAAGTTCTTCTGATTTATGCTTGAAATCTCATTCTAAAACTGCCTTTAATTTGGTAAAGAAGTTTTTTCAAATGAAATATATTTTATATTAAGTTGTTATTTTTTTATTATATGCATGTAATTATTTTCTACAACAAAGTAATAAAATGTTGTTACTTCTTCAATTGGAAAATTACCCAACATGTTTGCTTTTTTTATAGTAATACATCCAAATAGAGACTTAATATTTATCGGAGTAATTATATATAGCTTGCAATTAATACATAATTAGAATGAATGTGAGTCAATGTTCATATCATAATTTATAGAAACCATTTTTATTAAATTTCTTTTATTAGTCCCTAACAATTAATAAATAAGTCATTTTGGTCCCTTGAAATAACGGAAACCGTTTAGGGACTAACAGTTGTCCGAAAATTGAAATTGTTAGGGACTAACTTGTCAATTTCTCAATGTCAGGGACTACCTTGTCCACCGCGAAAATTGTCAGGGACTAAGTTGGGGGTTTACTCTACAATTTATATGCAAATAACAAATGAACCAATTTTGTCCAGAATGTATGTTGTGTGTGTATATGCAACGGGAATTCAAGATTATGTATCAGAGTTATAGCACAACAACAAGTTATTCCAATTACAAGAAATTATATAGACAAAACACTATATGATCTTAATCATTTCTCATCATATACAATCATCAATATGAATTTTTTATTAAACTTCATAATCCTCAAATGCATTCAATTCAGAATCTTTCTTAACCAATCTTGAATAAACTTTCGGAATCAAATATCAACTTTCTAAACAAACTTAATAATCTTCGGAAATGAACTAACTTTCTGATCTTCCCTTTTCTCAGAATTATGATTCGAATTCTTTTGTCAATTTTATAAAACTGTAAACAATCAATCACACAATTAAAACATGCAAAGACTAAGAGTTTAAAGGTTTAGAAAACATAAACATGATTTATACTGGTTCGGCTTAAGATGCATACATCTAGTTCTTCAATCCTTAGATTGTGTTCCACTATGCAATCCTTTCAGAAATCTTTACAAGTTCGATATGTTTTCAACTTTCTCAGGTTCTCAACAACAGTGATCCCAATCATTGACTATGAGCCACCCTCACAAACCTTTTGCTCCACGAAACCTTTCTGAAGTTGTCCCCACTTCCAGAATCCTTTCTGAAGTCTTTCCTGCTCCAAGAAACCTTTCAAAAGTTATCCTCACTTTTGAATCCTTTTTGAAGTCTTTCTTGCTCCAAGAAACCTTTCAGAAGCTATCCCCAGTTCTGAATCCTTTCTGAAGACTTTCACCTTGCTTCAAGAATCTCCCTTCTGAAGACTTTTGCCGTGATCCTCAACCACACACTTTCGCTTGTAATCTTTTCCTTAGAATTACACTTGGATAATATGATTCAGTATAGAGAAATCTAATCTTTCTGAAATTTCTCTCAGCACGTATTCTTTCTTTTCAGAACACTCTGTTTTTTATAACGTGCCCTTTTCTTTCTTTTTCTCTCTTATGATCTTTTTCAGATTGATCTTTTCAGAACTTTTCTTTTCTGTATATCATCTCTTTATTTTTTATCCATCTCATCTTTATTTTTTTTCTGAGATATTCTCTTTACATAGCATTACAAAGATACACGTAAGATTACAACTGTTAGAAGCAACTAACAAGTGCCAGCTGTGAGTTTTATCTAACTCCAACTAACTTAACCATTAAGAGCCGTTGTAATTCTCTGCCATTTAAAACAACACTTGCTTCACATTTTAAAAAAGTAAACTTCAATTTTAATCTTTAATTTAGGCTTAAATATCATTTTAGTCCACTAACTTCACATAAATTTTGATTTTGGTCCACTATCTTTAGATTTATCACATTTAGTCCACTAGCTTTCAAATTGTGAGCATTTTTAGTCCACTATTAGTCAATTGGTAAGTCAACAGACACATCAGCAAAAGTCAACAGCCATATCAGCAAAGTCAACCAACACGTCAGCAAAGTCGATGCCATGTCAGCTAAGTCAACGTCCATGTCAACAAAGTCAACGTCCACGTCAACAAAGTCAGCGACCATGTCAGCAAAGTCAACTACCACATCAGCATCGTTAAGTCCATGTCAGCACAGTGGACTAAAATTGCCAATTTTTTAAATCTAGTGGACTAAATGTGACAATTCTAAAGATAGTGGACTAAAATCAGAATTTGTATAAAGCTAGTGGACTAAAATGATATTTAAGCCTTTAATTTATCTTCTAAAGTCCGCATCTAGCTTCTAAAATTATCATTCAAGCTTCTGAAGTAACTCTCAAGCTTTTGAAGTAATTTTCCAAGCTTCTAAAGTATCGTTCAATCTTCTGAAGTATTTGTCACGACGTAATTATCATCGAAGGTTTCCGCGTCCTCGAGCTTTCTCTAGTTCCGTTGAACCCGATCTCCAAGGCGGGGTGGGGTAACTGCAAGGACACTCTGACGCTCAAGTTAGTCAGAGTGGTAAGAGTGTTTTGGTGTATGGTTTTGTCTTACCTTGCTTGAATACCCGGACCCGATATTTATAGAGCTTCCGATACCTGTTCCCGCCTTATTGGGCAGTAATTCGTATGTTCCCACGATCGGCAAGCACGTTGAGTTAGTGGGGATTGGCGAGATCATGGGGTAAATGGTTGTTACGAACCATTGCACGTTCTTAATAGTCTTTGGGCCTTCTTTATGCCGGCCCAGTATCTCTTATGGGCTTATTCAAGATAGCTCCATAACATTTGCCCCCCAGCTCGGAGGTCATGTATGTTCTTGGGCTTCGAGTAGTTGGATAGTCCGTCCTCATGCCTGACAGTGAGGTGACGCGCAACCACCTCTGTCCTCAAAACGCATGTTTCTGTCTTATCATCTTTTCCTCTCCCATTGTGGACCAATAAATTCGAGATGCGTGTCTCTTTCAAAACAGCGTGCCTCGAATATCGTTTGAAATGACGGCTGACGCGACGTTTTGCCTTTTCGAGGTAATGAGGCGCTTTCGATCGTTAGAATCGAGGAGTCTCCTAGAACTCTCCTTATAAGACCCACATGGGTCCTTCATTTTCCTACATTTAGCTTTCCTTCCTTCACTCTCATACTCTGCCATTTTTATTCTCAGTCGTCCTCTGTCCTTCGTTTTCCACAAGTAAGTGCCTTCTTTGTCCAGATTTTTTCTTAGATCTAGGTTTAGATTACCGTAGTGTTTCCATCTCTTCTTCTCTTAAGATGGTCAAGTATAAGTCTCGTGAGGTAGTGATACCTTCTAGTTTGGACTCCTCTTTGCTGCGTGATTTTGATGAGGAGGTTACTGGAACTGAAACCGATGTCACTATTGAATTTTTAGAGGATTTTCAAAGTCGTTTCGATGTATTTGTGTCCACCGAGGTCAGTGAGGATCATATTTTGGAAGTTCCTTCCTCAGAGCGTCGAATCTGTGAGGGTGTTGTCCCTGATGGCAATCCTTTTATTTTCGTGTATTTGACTTTCTTCAGTCGACTGTCCAATACCCTTCCGTTTTCTAATTTTGAGTTTTTGGTTTTAAGAGCTTTAAACGTAGCCCCTACCCAATTACATCCCAATAGTTGGGCTTTTGTGAGGGGTTTTTAGCTTCTATGTGGTGTATATGAGGTTGATGTCACTCTTCCTGTCTTCTTAAATCTTTTTCAATCAACTATGCAAACCGGGAGAGTTAGCAAGAAGAATACTTGGGTTTCTTTGAGGTCTATAGCAGGTCGTAAGATATTCATCCCTTTTGAGGATTCCTACCGTGATTTTAAAGAATCTTTCTTTAAAGTCATCGGTGCTCCAAATTGTGTCCCTTTCTTCCTTCGAGAAGATGGGAGTTCCTACTTCCTGCTTTACTGCCAGAAAGTTCCTGCTCGTTCAAAGAGGAAGGTGGTTCCTCTAAGCCATTGTGAGCAAGTGTTGGTTGATTTTTTGTGGCCACTTTTGGGAGCAAGTGGCTTCCTTTAAAATCTCTTCTAGAATTGAGTTTTACTGATGCTAAGGATTTTATTCTTGGTTGGTATTTTTTTCTTACTGCTCTTGTTTTTATCTTTTGACGTGTTTCTGACCTTTAGCTTTTTGCGTAGGTCTTGAGATGGCTGGCAAGGGTAGCCTGACGAAGTTGCGGTCCCTTATTGGGAAGAAAGAAGGCGTCAGCGCTCCTGACTCCCCGGCTTCCCGTGCTGATCTCGGTCCTACTGGCGTGGTTGGGAGCAAGCAGCATTCTCCGGAACGTGTAGCTTCGGAAGAGGGCCCGACCATGAAGAAACAATTGGAGACGGGAAGTGGAAGTGGCGGGGCGGCTTCTGTCGGTGCTTTCCAAAATATGCCCTTGGCCGACCTCGTGGTCCAGAGTGTGTTTCAGCCCGATTTCCCGATTCCATACTTTGTTGATGCGACTCTGTGCAATAAGGATACTCGGAATCGTCTTGCAAAGACGCATGTCGTTCCTTCGCTTCAGGCCATTGAGAGGTCTTTATTGCAGTCGGTGGCCACAGTTCGATTTTGGGAGACTATTGTATTTGATGCTGAGGTGCTCAAACGTCGGGTTGGTAAGTACGTGACTAAGATCGAGGAAGTTCAAGCGCGTAATCGCTTTCTGGAGGAGGTGATAGAAAGGGAGAAGGGTGAGTTGGCGGTCCTTGAAGAAACCGTTCAAGATCAAGGACTCGAGATTGAAAATCTTCGAGCCAAGTCGAAGGAACTGGAGGTCGCCAAAGATGAGAATGATCGCCTGAAGCAGGAGAATGAGAAGGCTTTAGCTAGCTGGGTTGCCGAGAAGGACGAGATTGTAACGGCGTGGAAGGATAGTGTGGATGAGGTTTTCAAGAATGTCCTTGATAAAGTTCGCCTTCTATCCCCCGATCTCGATCTTTCTTCCATTACTGTATTTAAAAAAGTAGTTGATGGGAAGGTCGTAGACATCGAGGCTTCTCCTAGTAATTAGGTTTCCGCTAGGTTGTCTTTTGTTTTTATCTGCCTTTTTAGGCTTTCTTGTAAATGACTTTTTGAAGTGGAAATGACAATGTTTAGTAGAGGATTTTCGAGTTTTTCGCCTCGCTTAATCGATCTCATATTTTTAATGTTTGTAAGAGGATAACATTCAGTAGAGGGTTTTCGAGTTATTATCGTTCAACCGATCTGCTGATTTAAATACATTCTTAACTTATGGAAGGCCGTTTGGCGTAAATATTATTCCGGGTTCCATATTTTCCGTTTTATATGTGTTTATAGCATGAGTGAAGAGTTTGAATGAGAAACTGAGCTTCATAAAAATGATAATAGGACGGTGGTGTATATGCCTTCCATCCTAGCCAAGCCTCGTTAAAACCTTCTGAAGTAAACCCAGTGGGACAAACCTTCAGCGAGGAAAGAGTACTTGGTCTTTGTACATAGGATTTTATACATAAAATTTCCTCAAGTTCGTGGCATTCCACGACCTGGAGATCTCTTTTCCATCCATCCTAATGAGCTTGTATGCTCCTTTCCCGAGTGTCTGAGAAACACGGTAGGGGCCTTCCCAATTTGGGGCCAACTTTCCTTCTTTTGGGGCCGGGTTGCCAATGTCATTTCTTCGCAACACCAAATCTCCTGGTATGAAATGCCTAGGAATGACTCCGATGTTGTATCGTCTTGCTACTCTTCTTTTGAGTTCCATTTCACGGAGGTGAGCTTCTTCTCTGATTTCTGGAAGGAGATCTAACTCGGCT
This sequence comes from Aeschynomene evenia, assembly GCA_013621005.1. Lineage (NCBI taxonomy): Eukaryota > Viridiplantae > Streptophyta > Magnoliopsida > Fabales > Fabaceae > Aeschynomene > Aeschynomene evenia. The sequence continues at coordinate 12,369,244 of CM024264.1, read as the reverse complement.
TTTTTGTCGACTTCGTTGCCTTCCAGGTCGTATGTCATAACCCTAATGCTGGGTTCTCCGATTTCTACTGGCAGTACCGCGTCAGCCCCATAGACAAGGCGGAAAGGGGTTTCTCCTGTGGCCAATTGGGGTGTTGTTCTGTAGGCCCATAAGACACTTCCCAATTCTTCGGGCCAAGATCCTTTTGCATCATCTAGTCTTTTCTTCAACCCTTGGAGAATCACTTTATTTGCTACTTCCACTTGTCCATTTGCTTGAGGGTGTTCCATCGAAGTAAAGTGATGATGGACCTTGAAGTTGCTTAAGAGTTGTTGAAATTTACGATCTGTGAATTGAGTGCCATTATCCGTTACCATTGAATTCGGGATACCGAACCTTGTGAAAATATTTTTCTACACGAATTTCCTGCACTGGGAACCCGAGATCGATGCCAAGGGTTCGGCTTCGATCCATTTGGTGAAATAGTCTATTCCCACTATTAGATATTTCACTTGTCCTGCTGCTGTAGGGAATGGGCCGAGCAAGTCGATTCCCCATTTATCAAATGGCCATGGGGCCAAGATAGATGTGAGTTCCTCGGCAGGGGCATTATAAAAGCAATCGTGTTTCTGATATTTAACGCACTTCTTTGCCAGATCCAAGGCATCTTTGTTTAAGGTCGGTCAGTAGTACCCTGCTCGGAGGACTTTCATAGCTAAGGTACGACCTCCCGGGTGTTGTCCCCCGACTCCTCTATGAACTTCTTCCAACACATAGTTCGCTTGCTCTTGATTCAGGCACTTCAGAAGTGGTTGAGAGTAACCCCTTCGATAGAGGATGTCTCCTATCAAGGAGTAAAAAACACTTTCTTTGACTACTTTCTTGGCTTGTTCTCCGTCATCCCGCTTGGTTCCGTCTTGGAGGTATTTCTTTATGTTGGTCATCTAGCTGGTATCTTCTTGGGACACTGTTCCGACCATCATGTCTCCGATAGCCGGATCTTGCAAGGTTTCTTGGATTACAGTCTTTATTGCATCCTCCCGGCTTAGTACTGGCTAGCTTCGAAAGTACGTCAGCCCGGGAGTTTCTTTCTCTCGGAATGTGCACCACTTCGATTTCTTCTAATCTCCCGAGTGCCTCCTTAACTCTCTCGAGGTACCTTTTCATCTTCTTTTCCTTTGCTTGATAGTCTCCGGTTATCTGGGAGACGATAACTTGAGAATCGCTGCATATCTTTAGCCTTGACACAGAAAAGTCGGAAGCTAGATGTAATCCAGCCAACAGAGCCTCGTACTCGGCTTGATTGTTTGAGGTCGTGAAAGCGAAAGATAGAGACATTCCCGCCATCACTTCCCCGTTTTTCTCCAAAATGACTCCTACTCCGCTACCCTTTGTGTTGGACGAACCGTCAACGAGCAACGTCCATTTTGGTTCCTCGATCTCCCTACTTTCATCAAGATTTTCGCAGATAAAGTCGGCTAGAGCCTTGGATTTGACCGCCGTTCTGGGTTCGAAACGAAGATCAAACTCGGAGAGCTCTATGGACCATGCTATCATCCTCCCTGCGAGGTCCGGCTTTTTCAGAATTTTCCGGATCGATAGGTTGGTGAGGACCACAATAGGGTGTGCTTGAAAGTATTGTCGTAACCTTCTGGCTGCCACGACCAGGGCATATGCTGTATTTTCTACCCTTTGATATCTGATTTCTGGACCTTGCAAGACCTTGATGATAAAGTAGAAAGGTTTTTGTTCTCCATCTTGTTCTCTGATCAATACAACCCCCAACGCCTGTTTTCCCACCGAAAGATATAAGTACAAGATCTCTTTCGCCTTTGGTCTGCATAAAATGGGTGGTGATGAGAGGGTTTGCTTAAATTCTTGAAATGTTGTTTCGCATTCCTCTGGCTGTATTGATCAGAGGGTGTGCTTGAAAGTATTGTCGTAACCTTCTGGCTGCCACGACCAGGGCATATGCTGTATTTTCTACCCTTTGATATCTGATTTCTGGACCTTGCAAGACCTTGATGATAAAGTAGAAAGGTTTTTGTTCTCCATCTTGTTCTCTGATCAATACAACCCCCAACGCCTGTTTTCCCACCGAAAGATATAAGTACAAGATCTCTTTCGCCTTTGGTCTGCATAAAATGGGTGGTGATGAGAGGGTTTGCTTAAATTCTTGAAATGCTGTTTCGCATTCCTCTGTCCACCTGAAGCCTTTCTTCTTCAACAAATCGAACATTGGGAGGGATTTCCTGGCAGAGAGGGGGAGAAACCGGGAGAGGGCAGCTAATCTCCCATTCAGTCTCTGAACTTCTTTCACGCTTCCTGAGTTGCTCATTTCCAAAATAGCTTGACACTTAGAAGGGTTTGCTTCAATTCTTCTGCTAGTGATCATGAAGCCAAGAAATTTTCCGGCTTCTACCCCAAAGGCTCACTTGGTAGGATTCAATCTCATATTCTTCTCTCTGATCCGACCAAAAACTAGCTCCAAATTTGAGATTAAGTCTGCTTCGACTGGAGCCTTTACAAGCATGTCGTCAATATACACCTCCATAACATCTCCAAGCAAGCCCTCAAATATTTGATTCATCAACCTTTGATATGTGGACCTCGCGTTTTTGAGCCCAAACGGCATAACTTTGTAACAATAGTTAGCTGATGGGGTGATGAATGCAATTTTCTCTTCGTCATCTGGGTTCATTGGGATCTGGTTATATCCAGAATAAGCATCCATAAACGACAAGAACTTATACCCCGAGGATGAATCAATCAAGTTGTCTATTGATGGAAGCGGATAGGGATCTTTGGGACAGGCTCGATTGAGGTCAGTGTAATCCACGCACATCCTCATCTTGTCGTTTGCTTTTGGAACTATGACCACATTCGCGAGCCAAGTTGGGTATCGGACTTCCCTGATGAATCCTGCTATGAGGAGTTCGTCGACCTGACGCTTTGCCTCCTTGGCTTTCTCTTCCGACATCCTTCGTCTTTTTTGCGCGATTGGTTGTGAGCCCTGATAGATGGATAAATGATTGCTCATGACCTTCGGATCGATGCCTGGCATGTCTTCTGCCGACCATGCGAACAAATCTGAATTTTTAGCTAAAAATTCTTTCATCAGGCCTTCAGCTTGTTGACCTAAGCGCCTTTGTTGACTCGGGTTGTTTGGAATGGCTCTTGACCAATCTGGATCTCTTCGAGTTCTCCTTCAGGTTCCGGTCTCGAATATGGTAAATGGCTTTTGACATCCAGGTCGATCATCATGACCTTAGACGGTATGGTAGGTGATTGCTTTCCCTTTTGTATTTGCAAACTGTGGTTGTAACATTTTCGGCCTGCTGATTGATCTCCTTTGACTGTTATGACCCTGTCAACTTTTGTTGGAAATTTCATAACTAGGTGAGGTGTAGAAACCACAGCTCCGAGGCGGTTTAAGGTCGGCCTCCCTACGATAGCATTGTAGGCTGTGGGACAATCAACCACGATGAAATCTACTTTAATGGTTGCCACGAGAGGTGGTTGTCCCAATGTGAAGTACACCGTGACGAACCCTTCCGGTTTTACCCTTTCGCCAGAGAAACTTACCAATGGCTCATCGTAGGACTGTAGGTCGGCATCTTTGAAACCCAACTTGTCGAACGTGCTCTTGAACATCAGATCTGCCGAGCTTCCTTGGTCAATAAGGACCCTTTTAACATTTGCGTTAAGCATTCCAACAGTGATTACAGTGGGGTCATCATGCCCGACAATCACGTCGGGATTATCTTCATAAGAGAAAGACATGATTGTCTTTTCCTTCAATGAGAGAACTCGGGAAGGTTCTCCCGACACGTGTTGTACCTCTTTGAGAGATCTTTTTCGGGAAGATTTAGAAGATCCCCCTCCTGCAAAACCTCCCGCAATGGTATTGATGGTACGAGAGAAGGTATGCCCTCTCCCGGGGCTCTCTGACCTCCTCTTTTGCCGACTGTTTTTAGGATCATCTCTTTTCTTATAGTTTCTATCATCCTCTTCCCTGTGTGGGGAAGGTCTCCTTTTTCGAGGGCTACGCTGTGTAGCTACATACTTTGCTAGCCTCCCTTCACGGATGAGTTCTTCAATGGCGTCGCGGAGGTCATACCAGTTTTCAGTTCTATGACCTGGCCCACCATGGAAGTCGCAAAACACGGAAGTATCCGTGTTTGGTCGGGGTTTGATTGGCCTAGGTCTTTTCAGTCGCTCTGTGTGTTGGATTTCATGATAAATTTCAGCCACTGAGACTCTTAGGGGGGCATATTCTGAATACTTCCCCCCTCTAGTGTATTCCCTCTCCTTTTTCTGGGGTTCCCATCGTGCTTCAATCTTAGGCCTGAGATCTTGAGAAGGGTCCACATTGACATTAAGTGCCTCCTCCATATGGATGTACCTTTCGGCTCTGCGTTGTAACTCATCCAGCGTTTTCGGCCTGCGCTTTGCTAACGACTTCTTCAAATCTACTTGCTTCAGCCCGCTTATTAGGGCTGTAATTGCCCCCGAAGGGGTGAGGTCATCAACCAATAACGCTTCCGCATTGAAGCGATCTAGATAATCCCGTAAGGATTCTCCCTCCTTTTGTTGGAATCCTAGCAAACTCTCTGCAGACTTGGGCTTATTCCGGCTGGTTGTGAACTGGCTTTTGAATTTCTTTCCGAATTCAGAGAAACATGAAATGGACTTTGGAGGGAGTTGGGTGTACCATTTCATAGCTGCTTTTTGTAGGGTGATCGGGAAAGCTCTGCATCTGACGGCGTCTGGAATTCCATCCAAGTCCATTCTTGCTCGGAATATATCCAGGTGTTCTTGAGGATCCGACGTGCCGTCATATAACTTCATATCAGTTGGTGCTTTGAAATCTTTGGGTCGGGGAAAGCTGGCTATAAAATCTGTGAATGGAGATTCAGTCTTCTCCTCCTGATGTCCCATCTCTCCCGATTCCGAGTTATTTGTTGACGAAGAAGAAGAAAAGAACTTTTTCTTGGTGTCTTGCTTCCTCTGCTCTTCGTGTACTGGACGGGTTCGATGTGAATGTCCGTCGAGGTGGGTATGACCCTTCTGACCCTGAAGTTGTTCTCTATGTTTCTCAGAGCGCTGATCTCCGTTCTCCTTGTTTTGTTGTTGTACTCGGGCGAGTGTGCTCATTCGAGTTTCCAGTTCTTTGATCTTTTCCTCCCTCCTTTTTACACGTGCTTGAGAGCATCTCGTCTGGCCTGCTGTTCAAGGGCAAATCTGGCTTTTCGCTCCTCTTCCAGCAGAACCATCCTAGCCTCTTGTGATTCGACCAGGCGACGTAAATCCACTAGTTGCTTCTCAATGCCAGAGAAAGCCGACGCGGTTTCCGGTATTTGGGGTTCTGTGTCTCCTTCTGACCCAATATGTCCTTCAACTGCACCTTCCATAGATCCGGGATGCTTCCCTGCTGCCTGACTGGCAATAGTGGAAGTTCCTGGTCTTTCATTCAACGCTTCGTCGGCGGGTCGGACATGTTCTCCGGGGATCGGATCGTCCTTTGGTGGCACAGGGATGGATCCCCGCATGCGGGCAGTCGACTTGACTCTAGCCATGGGGTTGGGCTAGAGAACGTGCTCGAGAAGACGAAGTCCCCAGCAATGGCGCTAATGTCATGAAGTAATTATCACCGAAGGTTTCCGCGTCCTCGAGCTTTCTCTAGTTGCGTTGATCCCGATCTTCAAGGCGGGGTGGGGTACCTGCAAGGACACTCCGACGCTCAAGTTAGTCAGAATGCTAAAAGTGTTTTGGTGTATGGTTTTGTCTTACCTTGCTTGAATACCCGGACCCGATATTTATAGAGCTTCTGATACCTGTTCCTGCCTTGTTGGGCAGTAATTCGTATGTTCCCACGATCGGCAAGCACGTTGAGTTAGTGGGGATTGGCGAGATCGTGGGGTAAATGGCTCTTACGGACCATTGCACGTTCTTAATAGTCTTTGGGCCTTCTTTACGCCGGCCCAGTATCTCTTATGGGCTTATTCAAGATAGCTCCATAACAATATATTTTCAAGCTTCTGAAGTAACTTTTAATCTTCTGAAGTTATCATCTGAAATCTTCAAGCTTCTGAAGTCTTCAATCAGCACGATTGATAAGTGTGAAACTCTGTACACTTTTTACCTCTATACTTGATATATTTGTTCATGTTTTTGCTTCAATATACATGCATTAGATAGTTTTAATGATATTTCCACTTTGAACACATTGTAAATAAATTGTATATAATGTTTGAAATAAGTGTTAATTTTGGTTATGTAAAATATTAAATAAAAGTTGTTATGTTTTTCATTTCAGGAACCAAATTGGTGGAAGAATAAGCATGGAAGCAAAGAACACTTAAGAACAAATTCTGTCAAGGAAAGCAACTCTTGCTAGCGACATTAGCACAGCCGCTAGCTAGCGCCCATCATACATCCGCTAGCGGCCACTGTGGATCAAAAGCCCAAACCGCGTCGCGCCTCGGCCCAATCTCTCCTGAGCCCAGCAAGTACTCGCTAGCGCCCGTCTTGCACGCGCTAGCGCGTGTACTGTCGCTAGCGAGTGGAATTTGGCCGCTAGCGACCGGTATCGCAGAAAACAGCAGCACTTAGTGGAGCTGTCATTTTCAAGTTTGGCTCTTCTGATCCTTCCAACCCGTGATCCCTTGATACAAAGGAGCTCCATGAGCTTGTCTGCAATTATTCTAGCCTCCCCAATCATTCAGCTATCAATAGTGTAGTGAGAGAAGCTCTCACCTCTCTCTAGAATTCCAAGAACACTTTCAACCTTCTTCCACAATCAACCTCCATTCTGATCTTTCTTGCACGAATTCTTCTGGTATTGTTGTTGTAATTTAAGTTATGGAAGAGTAAACTTTTCAGTTCTGGTGTTTGTAATTGAATTCTTGCATGATGGAGTCTTGAGATGAATAAAATTCATGTGTTCTTCATGTATGAACTTGAGTTCTTGTACTTTGGTTTTAATCCATTTATGTTGAGGATGATTTTATGATATATGGTGGATGATCTGAACGTGTATGATTCAAGGTTTATGATTTATTACATGTTTTGACTTGTTTAAGTGAGAAGTTAATGAATTGGTTTATGAATTAACAACTTGGCTAAACAACTCCTTTGTATGAGATTAATTCTTGGTAAAGATTAAGTTGAATTCACTAATAAGATCAGATTATACATGGTTTAATGTGTAAAATGGTTAGTTCAGTGGTTAAAAGTGAGTAATATGTTTATATGATCACTTTTAATCAAGAGCATAATGATAAAAGTGAACTAAACACTCTTGTTTCATGCATGTTTCATGGTTTTTATGAGTCAATGATGGATGAATTCATGCAAGTCTTCTTTATAAACACTAGAACACTTTTGTAATTGAAATTTCTAGCACCTTTAATTTGTATGCTTACACAAAAACCCCCTTCAAAACTAACAAAAATTACTAGTAGTTTCCTCAAGAGACGACTTTGGATTAGTTTACCACTATCTCGTGTGTAAGCTAAATCAAATCTTTGTTTTCCCGTTGAACAAATTATTCACTAAATTGATCGGAACTTGGAGAGGTAACGACACTCCGGGTTGTTGTCGTCATCGATCTTCTTGTAGATTTACATTCTATAGATCTTATCCTATTACATCAATCTAATGTAATCTAGATTACATCAATCTAACTAGAATACATGATTTTCTATAAAAAATCAAAGACCTATACACATATATAGAGTTTAAAGAAATTAAACTTCACAACATCTCTCTAGCCATACTAAAAACATCAGTTTTGTTATCTTCAAAACCAAAATGAGGGTTGTTACATTTACAAACCTCCTCTAATATCACACTTAACCCGCCCCTAAGCCGTCTGAAATATACACTTATTTCAGATGGTTTTTCGGCAGGGTTTAGAACCCAACGATCTATCCTAATCTCCCCCAACGTCACACTTAACCCGCACCTACACCATCTAAAATATACACCTATTTCAAATGACTTTTCGACAGTTTATGGAACTCTAACCCTCTACCTTAACCTCCCCCAACGCCGCACTTAACCTACCCCTATTGCGTCTAAAATATACACCTATTTCAGACGGCTTTTCTATGGGTTATTGTTTTTTTTATACCGCCCGTCCAAAAGCTGTCTACCATATTTAATGAGAGAATTGGCGCGCTGTCCCGCGCACTTTCTCCGACGGGTTTTCGACGGTATGACCGAAAAAATTATTGAAATTGTTAAACGTCTACTATTTCATAAAAAATTCGCCTTTATTTCTGACGAGTAAAAAACCATCGGAAGTGCCCATCGAAAAAATGCCGCATTTCTAGTAGTGGAACTTGAGAGAGCAAAGGGGGCTCAGTCCTCCAAAGAACCTACCGTTGAAGGTTCAGAAATTGTAGGAGGAAGCTTTGAGGCTACAGAAACTTTACCTCAACACTCATAAGTTGTTGCTACCACTATAATCTCCCAAATATTCTCAAGTCTTGGAGAGGATTATCCATCAATTGGAGTTCCTACTCCCACCATCTCATCACCACCCCCTTCAACCATGTTTGGATGGGTTTCTAAACCTGTCTGCAAAGTTAATTTTCCACCTTTAGCACACAAACCTATAAGATTCTCAGCTCCTATATAGCTACTCTCCCTCTTTTCAAAAATTTAAATCTTCTATTACTTTTTTTTAACAATCATTCTATCCCTCTACCACTAATTCTCAATCTCACTTATCTTCACCCTCATCACCTCCTACCACCACAGAACAAACCAACACAACAGAACCCATTCCCATAACTATACCTTCTACCATAACCGCTATCGCCACAACCAACACAATAACAACCTCTGAAATCACAATCACTCCCTCCTCAAAACTTATCACTTCCTCATTCACCACTACCATCACTTCAGAATCACAAACACTTCAACCATCCACCACTGTCATCCCTTCATCCCTTCAGAAACACAAATTCCACCACTAACCACCTTTGTCACAACAACTACATTCCCACTCAACCCATCTATATAGATTCCACAATATCCACTACCCCCATTGATGTTTCTCACACTCAATCTCACATCTCTTCATCTCCATAAAGACCACTCTCTCCTTCCCTAACATTTCAAATCAATACTAACATCCCCATCATTCCTCCACCTTCCTCACCATCCCTATAATTCAAGACCACTTAGCCACGAGCTCCACCACCACCACCTCCATACCCTCAGAGGACCTCTAATGAGCTACTGGAGGAGATGATTAGCCTTCTAAGGCAGATTCATCCCTAGGCTCTAGATGACTTAAACCCCTCGTTTTTGTTGATAACAAGGGGAAAAGGATTTGGATGATGAATGGATTATAATAAAAGGAAGATCACTAACTCAGGGGGTATCTACTCAGGGGAGGAAAGCTTATATGGCTCCGAAGATTGTGTCTTGACTCTGAAAGAACTCATGCATTTTTTATTGCATTTTATTTTTTGTTTGTTTATTCAATCATTTAAAATTATGCATTTTGGCTATTAAATCTTTCAATGAAATTTTATTTTAGTTATTATTATGTTCTGATACATTTTATTCTTATGCTCTAACACACTTAGCAAATGAAAGTCTGCACAATTTCTTCATATCATACTTTGATACATTTACATACAGGATACTTAGCACTAATTGTTACAAGTTATGAGAATATAGCGTGTGCTTACTCTGTATCTGAAATATATTTGATAAAATAACTTCTGCTCTGATATCCACTGATTAATAATAACTGCTATTAGTCTCCAAGTTTCTTTCAAACAAAATATTTATCATCCAATGATTTGTTATCATAAAAAAGGGGGAGATTGTTAGCTCCAAAACCCTTCTTAGTGTTTTAAATGATAAAAAATCACTTTAACTGATAAAGATTTTGATTGAAGAAATTAGTGTATTCTCTACATGTCTAAAAGTATATAAATATTTAATAGAGAGTAAAACTCGACTTCAGAAGCATAATAAGAGGCATAGGTTAATACTTAGAAGCATGATCATTAAGTTTTAATTCTTCAGAAGTATAATAGTTACTTAAGTTAATACTTAGAAGCATATTCATTAAGTTTTAAACCTTTAGAAGCATGTTGAATAAGTGTTATGTATTTAGAAGCATGCTAGCAAACATAAGTATATATTAAGAAGCATGTTCTTTAAGTATCAAATGCTCAGAAGCATGTCTCTTTAATAATTGAACTTATTTAAGACTTTAGAAGTATACGTTAGAAAGGCTTTAGAAGTTGAGTAAGAAAAATGAAAGTATATTCAAAAGCTAGATATAACACATGTACACTAAGAATTAAACGCAAAGCAATATTTCTTAACTAATTATTTATTCTATACTCAAACAACATGATAAATATCTAAATTAGAATATTATAAGTATATAATAATAGAGTGTGTTCCGTGTTTTAATAACTCTAGACATTGTTGAAATCAAAAGTGAACGCTAGTGCTCATATATATATATATATATATATATATATAAAATTTTAATCACTAATGGCTTCAACTTTAGCAAAAGCAAAGACAGGTGGCATGGTTAACACATGTACACTTTACTTTATTATTTATTTATTTCTCTCCATTTTCACACAAATCACAAAAGCATCATTCATATATATTCCTTGTAATTTCTATCAATTCTATGTATCATTTTTTCTTTAATTCTTGAGTTATTTTTCTCTATTATCATAAGTTCTCTCTAGCTCTCCTCCCCTTCCTCCCCTTTTTATCGTATGGAGAAACACAAATGGGTGTCTTGAATGACCAATTTAGGAATATTTATCTTCTCAAAATACAATTACACTGCACAATGCATCAACGGGAATGAAGAAACCCAAGATTCAAACGGATACATTCAAGAAATCAAATGGTTACATTTCCAGGAGGCTAGAAAAGGATGTAAGATTGAATTTGAGGATAATGTTACACACTTGGATCAGGAAAATTCACAGGAGAAGAATAGGAACAACACACCTATTCAATTCACATATCAAAGGAGAGGAAAAAGGAATGATTCAAATAAGAAAGGAAAGAACGAGATTTTAGGGAGCAATTAGAGGGGATAGGAACTTTAAATAGTAATAAGGGGAAGGAACAAGGTGTGAAAAATGTGGTGAGTGAATTTGAGTGGAGAGTTTTTGACCTCTCAAATGCCAAAAGGGGAAATTTATGTAATTGACTTTGATCTTTACATTTTGATTATTGCAGTGAATAAAGTTAGGGATTATCACTCAGATATTTCTCTATTTACATTATTATGCTATTATTCCTATTTCTGATATTATACTATTGAATTGTTAACATTGGGGAGAAAAATACTATCACATTGGTAAATCATCTTACAATTGGTATCAGATTGGCGATCCGAGCTTCATACCTGTGAATGGTTACCACACGCAACTCAGGAGCAATGGAGGAACGAGTAGAGGGTTTAGAGAGGTGGATGGCGGACCAGGGACAGATGGTAGAGACAATTTTGAAAAGGATGGATGAGATAGCAATTCGGCAACCTCAGCAAAATCCTAATCCAAATTCGAACCCGATTCCGAATCCAGAGGAGGAGGACAATGTTTCTCAGCCTGATGATCCAGATGGAGGAAGACGACGTCGGGATTCCACTCATAATAGAGGCGACTACAGCAAGCGGATTGATATTCCCCAGTTCGATGGCTCAGATGCAAATGGTTGGCTGGTAAGAATGGATCGTTTTTTTCGGCTTTCAGGCGTTCCAGTTGGAGAAAAACTCGATTACGCAGTACTAGCGCTGCATGGCGAGGCCTTGACGTGGTTTGAGTGGTGGGAGTCACAATCGACGTTCCATTCTTGACTTCGTTTCAAACAAGATTTGATACGCCACTTTGAGCTAGGAGCCGCATCAAATTCTCTGGCACCGTTGCTGAAAGTGCGTCAGGTGGGCTCTGTGATGGAGTACCGTCGCGAATTTGAGTTGGATGCTCGCTCGCACAGGCATCTTGGTGGTGAGACATTAATGTGCATGTTCCATGAGGGTCTCAAGCCTACGATTAGTGCAGAAATGGCAGTGGAGGAATTTCAGAACCTTCAAGCTATGATGGATAGGGTAATGGTATTGGAAGCACGGAATCAAGCATGGAGGGACGAAGGAGGGCAGCCATGGGGGAGGAAACACGATTTGGGCCCTAGAATTAGTTTTGGGTCTAATAGAAACACCAATTGGGCCAGACCCAATGTGTCTACCTCCAACTCTGATAATTTTAAACCACACCAGCCCAAGGAAACCCACAATAATAACCCCAATAACATTCCAGCATCTAGCTCTTCAGGCCCTCGAAAGAATTCTCGATGGATCTCCGATGAAGAATGGCATGACCGACAAAAGCGTGGATTGTGTTTTAAGTGCGGTGACAAGTGGAATGCAGCCCACACTTGTAAATTTCGCCACCAGCTGTTGTTATTAATTGGGGAGGATGCTGCTGATGTTGATCATATCCCAGACCAAGAACCTGAAGAGGAGCTAGCACTGGTTATGGACTCTTTTTCTCTTCACCTTTCTTCTTTTAGTTATTGGGGCCTCACAACACACCAGACCTTGAAAGCTCGAGGCACTGTTAATGGGCAGGAGGTCATTGTCTTAGTGGATTGAGGTGTGGAAGCCAACTTCCTCTCCACCAAACTCGTGACAGCGCTGTGTCTCCCTCTTCTACAACTGAGACCTTTCCAGGTGGAGGTGGGAAACGGCAACATTGAACAAGGTGTGGGTGGATGTGAAGGAGTCCATTTAATAGTGCAGGGCATATCTATTATGACCAATTTTTTTGTTATGGAGCTTGGACGGTCCGAAGTGGTGCTAGGAGCTGGTTGGATCGCAAGTTTGGGTCCGTTTGAAGGAGACTACAACAGGTTAACTTTGAGTTGGATGTCTCAGGGATCCCGAGTCACTTTGCAGGGGGATCCAAGCCTTGGCAGGAGTCGGGCAACAGGAAAGGTGACTTTGAATGCTTTAAAAAATAATGAGGAGGGATTTATGGTGACACCTTTATTTCGCGCTGCTACTTATGAAGTTCAGCCAGCACTTTCGGAGGAAACACTACAGCTATTGGCACAATTCAGTGATATTTTTCAAGCTCCATCTGGCCTACCACCACATCGATTCCAAGATCATGTCATCCCTTTGAAAGAAAATGTTGTAATATAATTCCCAACATCTGTCCTTATCGGTATCCTCACTACTAGAAAATGAAGATTGACAAAATAATTGATGAAATGCTGCAGATTGGCATCATACGGCCCAGTACTAGCCCTTTCAGCAGCTCGGTAATATTGGTTCGAAAAAAGGATGGTGGTTGGCGTTTCTGCGTCAACTACCGCGCACTCAACAACATTACCATACCAGATAAGTTTCCTATCCCAATTATAGAAGAACTCCTTGATGAATTAGATGGTGCAACTATATTTTCTAAGCTTGATCTGAAATCAGGTTACCATCAAATTCGAATGAAAGAGGATGACATTCACAAGACCGCATTTCGTACCCATGAAGGCCATTACGAATTCTTAGTAATGTCTTTTGGTTTAACGAATGCGCCCTCCACTTTCCAGGCTTTGATGAATTCTGTGTTGAAGCCATTCCTGCGCAAATTTACCTTGGTATTCTTCGATGACATCCTCATTTATAGCAAGGACATCCATAGCCACCGCTCTCATTTGCTGCAAGTATTCGAGCTACTTCGACAAAATCACTTGCTGGTCAATAAGAAGAAATGTTGTTTTAAGAGTCCTAACATTGAGTATCTTGGCCACATCATCTCCTCCCAAGGAGTGGCTGTTGACCCACGGAAGCTGAGTGATATGGTTGATTGGCCTTCCCCCAAAGATTTGAAAGGTTTGCGGGGATTTTTGGGGCTCACAGGGTACTACAGAAGGTTCGTGAAAGGGTATGGCAGCATTGCATGGCCTCTCACACAATTGTTGAAGAAGGATTGTTTCATCTGGAGTGAAGAGGCGGAGTTAGCTTTTCATCAACTCAAGGCTGCCATGGTATCGGTCCCTGTCCTGGCAGTACCTTGCTTTTCAAAGCCTTTTCAAATTGAAATAGATGCCTCCGGGAAAGGAGTTGGGGTGGTCTTAATGCAAGAGGGTCGTCTGATAGCTTTTATGAGCCAAAAGTTATCGCATGCTGCCCAAAATAAATCAGTATATGAACGGGAACTCATGACCATTGTCTTTGCAATTCAGAAATGGCATCATTATTTACTGGGTAATCCTTTTATTATTTTCACTGGTCAACAGTCCTTGAAATTTTTGTTAGAACAGCGGGGGGCTGTGGAAGGACAGCAAAAGTGGCTATCAAAGTTACTTGGTTAAAATTTTGAGATTAAGTACAAGGCTGACTCGGAGAATAGAGTGGCTGACGCCCTTTCTCGCAAATTCCATTTCTCCTCTATATCGTTTTCAGTGGCGGCTGAAATCGAGAATATTGAAGCTGAAGTTTTAGAAGACCCTAAGCTGAAGCTGATTGTGCTTAAATTATTATTGGGTGAACCTGTTTTGGAGGGATTTGCTTTGTCTAATGGGTGTCTTATGTAGAAGGGGAGATTAGTCCTTGGTAAACAATCAAAATGGATTCCAACGATTCTAGCTGAGTTTCACAGCTCCAAATTAGGTGGGCATTCGGGGTTTTTCCGCACCTATAAACGCATTTATGCTTTAGTTTACTGGGAGAGCATGAAAGCAACAATAATGTCCTTCATTAAAGGTTGCGAGGTGTGCCAACTAAACAAAGGTTCAACCATGAAGCCAGCAGGACTGTTGCAACCTTTACCCATTCCTTAAAATGTTTGGGCCGACATTTCAATGGACTTTATTGGGGGTTTACCAAAAGCTAGAGGTATGGATACCATATTTGTGGTGGTGGATCGTCTTACTAAATATGCACATTTCTTCTCTCTTTCACATCAGTTTACAACAAACAATGTCACTGCCATTTTCATCAAGGAAGTTGTGCGTCTCCATGGGTTTCCATTGTCCATTGTCTCAGATAGCAACAAGATTTTTATGAGTGCATTTTGGGCATAACTATTCAAACAGGCTGAAACGTCCTTGAAGATGTCTTCCGCTTATCATCCACAATCGGATGGTCAAACGGAGGCGATAAACAAGTGTTTAGAGACTTATTTACGGTGTTTAACATGAATCAAACCGAAACAGTGGCCACATTGGTTATCTTGGGCTGAGTTTTGGTATAACACTAACTATCATGGCGCCATCAAAATGACCCCCTTCAAGGCCTTATATGGAAGAGAACCACCACCACTGTTGCGAGGAGGCTTGGAATCCACGGTGGAAGAAGTTAAAGTCATGATGTCGGAACGCAATCAGATGCTTGACGAACTTCACTTCCAATTAAACCGAGCCCATAATTTGATGAAGCAGCAAGCAGATAAGAAAAGGAGAGATGTCACACTGGAGGTTGGTGACTTTGTCTACTTAAAACTTCATCCTTACTGGATGCGTTCGCTGGCTGCCAGGAGTAATCAGAAGCTAGCTGCCCGGTTCTATGGACCGTTTGAAATAGTGGACAGAATTGGTGAAGTTGCTTACAAGCTCAAGCTCCCTGAGTCAGCAAGGATACACCCTATTTTTTATGTGTCCCTCCTTAAAAAGAGTATCGGCCCTTCCATTACTCCTCAACCGTTGCCCGTGGAGTTATCTGAAGAGGTGGAGTTGTTGGTTCAGCCTGAGAAGATCTGTGATAGCAGGTTCAATGCCAAAGGAGAACAGGAGGTGTTGGTGAAGTGGCTCAACCTGCCAGAATTTGAGAACACTTGGGAGCCTGTTGAGAAATTGAAAACTGTTTTTCCAGACTTTCACCTTGGGGACAAGGTGACTCCTCAAGAGGGGGTATTGTTACACACTTGGATCAGGAAAATTCACAGGGGCATAATAGGAACAACACACCTATTCAATTCACATATCAAAGGAGAGGAAAAAGGAATGATTGAAATAAGAAAGGAAAGAACGAGATTATAATGTATTGAATTTTTATTGGATATTATTATCTATTTTGTTTTCAAATATATTTTATATTTTTTTTTATTGCATTTAATTTCAGATGATATTACTTGATAAATTGTTTATTTAATATAATTTTGTATTACATTTGTATTAGGTTTTACATAATGGTATTTTTTATTTTTTAAAAAGAAAAATTTCAAACTATCGGTACTCTATCATTATGTCTAATTTTTATTTATTTTGATAGGTATCTCTATGTCGTCGCTATTCATATTCCAATTATCTCGAAAATCATACCAAAGTCGTTAGTAAATGCATTTTAATTTTGTTAATAAGTCGTCACAAAAGCGTTGGTAACCCAAAAATATTTAAACGGAACGACCGTCTAAAAGTTGTCAGTATCATATTATTAAATTTCGTAAATTAGTTATCTTTATGCTGTTAGTAAATCATTTATTTTACTAAAAATTGACGACCCAAAAAAAATAAATAGCGAAGATTAATTTATTATTTATTATTTATTATTTAACCGTCAGAATGTCGTCTCCATTTTGTGACGGTCTATTTTAGCCGTCAGTATAGAAACTCTGACAATTCTGGAATCAACAGTTAATTGCCTTCAATAAGTCGTCGATATTAATTAATTATCGTCTGTATGTCATCGATATGACTGTCTGTATACCGCAGAACTCTTATAGTGACATCATAGTCAATAACTTGCGCACACCAAAATTCACTTAGTTTCTTAATAATTGTACAACAAACTAAGCATGTGCATCCCAATTTACAATAAATTTGAATTTTTTATTTGGATGATCCAATTGCACACATCAGATATAGAATTTTGAACACGCTATATAAATTATTACACACACCAAACATGCATAGTCAATACAATGGACTACGTGTGTGTAACACATACTCACATTATTCTTGTACATACAATTTTGCACACACCATATATAAATTATTGCACACATGAAACATTCAGTTTTGAACACGCTATATATAAATTACTACACACAACAATCATGCGTTGTCAATACAATGGACGTGTGTGTAACACCAGAGTCAGCTCAAAGGTAAAGCTAGGGAAGCTAGGGCTTTAGGCCTCCAAATTTTTTTAAAAATATTTTAATAAATATAATTCAAATGTTATAAGGCAACATTCATCATCATGACTCATGAGTTGATCAACACGTACTCATGTCTAATATATTTGTTGTGCACTAATCCCTACATATACATAAGTTCTTTTCACTTTACTTTATTATTTATTATTTATTTATTTCTCTCCGTTTTCACACAAATCACAAAAGTATCATTCATATATATTCCTTGTAATTTCTATCAATTCTATGTATCATTTTTTCTTTAATTCTTGAGTTATTTTTCTCTATTATCATAAGTCCTCTCTAGCTCTCCTCCCCTTCCTCCCCTTTTTATGCTAAACTCGAAGTGTGCATATTGTTGTTTAGTCTTATAGTAACAAGTGATATGAAATTTTTTCTTATTTTAATATGATAAGTTATAAGTATTATTTATATTTTTTTCTCTCGTTCTAACTTATTCTGTTATTCTAAAATATTCTGAAAAGAAGTTTTTTTTAAAAAAAATAATAAAATCTTATCTAAAATTCACAATGTCTCAACAAAGATTAAGTGGACTAGTTATATTATCAATTGAAAAGGAATTGTTTGATAATCGATTACAATATAATTTAATAAATGATTTTACATCCTAAAATTACGAAGATAAACTTTAAATAAAAATATAATAAATTCAATACAATTTTATTACTTGATTTAAAAAGCCTCAATTTAGAGTTGGCTTTAGGCCTCTAAAAGTGTTGAGCCGCCATTGTGTAACACATACTTGCATTATTCTTGTATACAGTTTTTCATACACCATACATGAATTATTATGAATGAATTATTATGAGAGAAGAGGATGGAGAGAAATGCACCTCCCTAATATGTGTAGTGAACAAAATATTTTTTTACATAAAAGTGTGGGCATGAATTACTATACCACGTCTATCTTTTATATGATATATACTATGGATGCCTATAAGTGATGTACATATAGGCAAATTGCTATATATAATTAGCATCTCTCTTTTAAAATTTTTGATGGGAAATAGGTGACATACTAGAAGCATATAAATAAATATCTATTCAAACCTCACTTATGTAGTATGTACGACTGTACGATGATGCATTTTAATTCACTCAAACGGTGTTGCATTATTTTTTTTTACTCCCAACTTTCGTTGTAAGAGAAAATGGACTTATAATTGAATTTACAATACATAGAAAATAATACTTAAAAAGAAAAGCGATGCCCACCGGTCAGTGACATTCTTCTTTTATTGGTGGGATGTGGCAATCTGTTGCATTATAATGGAAAGTGGAATTACTTTGTTAGTGTTGGCCCTGTGTTACATGCTGGTTCCTTTTGATTATTTGGGTTCATTTCAGATGAAAAAGAAAATCTGCATCTCCCAATTTGTGAAAAGAGTAATACAAATTTGGGTACAATTGTGATCTTATAAAATTCTATAATTCATCCATAAGGTATGCTATGATAGTAGTTTATTATGTTCCTTAATTAAATGATCAAAGTTCAAATTTTATTTATATGAATAAAACGTTATTCTATTGTCATTTACTTCTTTACGACAATGCTTTAGTATGAAAAAATTAATTTTTATTAATTATTTTTTTATTGATCAAAGTATTTAACACTGATAATAACGACTAATCCTTTCAAGGGAGCTCCTAATAATAGATAAACTTTTAACTACAAGACCTCTTCATACATATTATCAGAAATCGAATCTTACTTAAATACTAGTCTTGTACCCGTGCGATGCACGGGGACTATATCAAATTTTACGTTTGTGATATTAAATAATTAATGAAAAAAATATTTGTATAAAATGAAGTTAAATGAAAATAAGTTATTCATAAATTTATTTTGTAAATATAACAATAAAAATACATAATGAATAGTGGATGCAAATAAAGTTATTCAATCACATAATTAGTTTTCAATTTTTTCAATATCAAATTTGTATTCATAAAATATTTATAATTATTCTCTTTCAACAATCAACCAAAAATAATCATAATTTACATATTATCAATCACTAAAAACTACCGAAATCATAGAAAATATTTTAAAACTAATAATTATCAATCATGAATAATTACTAATTATTCATATCTATTCCCGTCCAATAATAAATAAAAATATTAAAAATTACTAATTCACGTTCATAATTATTCCTAATTAACAAAAAATATTAAAAAAATGTAATATGAATCACTAAAATTTTCTAAAATATTCACTAATTATCAATCACTAAAAATCACTAAATTACAGTTAAAATATTCAAATATCACTAATTATCAAACATTAATAATTACTAATAATTCGTGATTATTCTCTTTTAAAAAAACATGTTCATTAAATTATGACAAATATTCGGTTAATTATCAAACATATTCGTGAGACAGTTAATCAATCATGTCAAATATTAAATTATGACAATTAAGTTGAGGTAATTGAATTCGGTTAATTAACAAAATCAGCCTTATCTAAAACAAATTATAAAATAAAACTTATTTTTTAATGTAGGATTGAATGTAGTGAATAATCAAATAATTAGGTAAAAAAAATTTTGATTTAGATATATTATAATTCAAGTTAATCTTATGTAATATTGAAACATTTGTTCTATTAATAATTAGATATATTAATAATTTAAGTTAATATTATAATATTATCTAAAATATTATAATCCAAGATTTATTATGTAATATTAAGATAGTAATATGAATATTTTCAATATTTACATTGTAAGATTAAATAAAATAAATATTAGGAGGGTTTTGATGGTATCACATGTTGCACAGTTTTTGAGAATTAATATAGGGGATAATTGGTAAATAATCATTACATGTCTTTTAATATATTAATAGAGATTCAATATATCTTTAAAATGATTATTCCTTTTTAAAATATAAATTATTAAATATTTATAAAAAAAATTGTAAATCATGAATAAAAATAAAATTGAAATCAAACTCAATCAATCACGATACACGTAGAAAACTAACAATAATAGTAAAAATATTGTGAAACACAATCTTTTATGCATAATATTTTTTCTTAATGTGATATCAAATTGCATTTAAAATCACCATCTTAAATATTTTTTTGTTTAAAGATTTGAATATTTCAATTGATATGTGTGTCTAATTACATTAACTTTCCAAAAAGAGAGTCATTCAAATTAGAATTTAAAAAAGTTAGAATATAAAAATTATTTATTTTAAAAATACAGTAGTAAAAAATAGAAAATTTGTTATTTAATAAATTAAAAAAACAAAATGCATATTCATAGAGAAACTGATTGAATTTTCTCATTCATTATAACAACATAAAATATTAAAAAAATAAAAAAATCATTCAAATGGTAATAAAAAATTATTTGATAAAAAAACATAATAAAAATAGTAGAGAGAAGAAAAAATAAAATATCAAAAGACTCTTTCGCAGCCTTAGACCCAAACCGCTGTCACCACCTACCCGAACAAAGAAAGAAAAAATTAAATCTTTTAAAAAAATAAGAAAAATTAAAATAATAATGAATACAAATTGATTGTAATATTCAATAATAATACAAAATATGAGGAGTACAAAGATATTAAATAAAAAGTAAAAGACACACAAAAAAAGAGGAAGAAAATAAGATAGTAAAAAAATAGATATAAGAAGAAAAAATGTGTAAAAGATGGATGAAGAAAAAAATATGGAGAATGAAAAAGAAGAAAAATGAAAAAAATATAATAAACAAAAAGAAAAGAGAGAAAAAAATGGAGGAGAAGGAAGATGATAGAAGAAGGTGAGAAAAATTTTTTTAAAAAAAGAAAAGAAAAATGGTTGAAAAAATGAGAAGAAGAATGAAACAATAAAAAAGTATAGAAGAAAGATGAAAAATATAAAATGGAAGAAAAAGAATTAAAAATAAATTAAAAAATAGAAAAAATTGAAGGATGACTAAGAAGGAAGATGAAAAAAATGAAATAAGAAAGAGAGAAAAAAAAAGAGCGAGTAAGAAATAGAGATGACAAAATAAGAGAGGAAGAGAAAAAAAATTGAAATAGTTGAGGAGGTGGAAAGAAAAAAATGAATCTGAATGAATAAGTAGATATTTTACCACAATATATATATATATATAAGTTTTTGAATAGTTATAATATTTAAAAAGATTTATTAAAGATTTGTAAATATTAGAATAAAAGATATAATATTTAAATAAAATATATTAAATAAAATAAAAGATATATATATTAGAATATAATATTTAAAAAATTCATTAAAGATTTGTAAATATTTTAGAAGAAAAAAATAAAGGGCGCCTAAATTAGCATATGTGTCACATTTATAGAGACTCAATTAATGGGTGAATTAGTAATTGACCATAACCTCTCTTTTACACTATTATATAGATATAGATATAGATTTAAGGAGTTTAATTGACTACCGAGAATATCATTATGAACTATTGATACACGGTTTTAATAGAAAAAATTATCAATAATTATCGCTTTTCCATTTTCCTCCCTTCCAACAAAACCAAGTTATAGCTAATTAGTCAGACACAATGCAAAGAGTGACCATATATCTAATAATTAAGTTATTCACCAATGGAGATGACCTTGCAACAATAATAATGCCTGCATGGCCCATTAAAATATGTGTCAAAGCGCAAATGCTGACAATAGAGCTTTCCACTGACCCAAAAAATAAAGAATAGTCTTCCAATGTGCTTTCCACATTCTCGTTTCAAACGTAGAAAAATTTTCTTTCTCCATCTTTGCCAATTACATTTTGCAACCACCACAGAAATGATATTTTATTATTTTGCTCCACTTTTCTATAGTTATGCGACAAGCCGACAAGCTCAACATATATTTTCTTTCCCATTTAGTTATAATCACTATAATAATAATAATTATTTTGCTCCACTTTTCTATAGATACCCGGGCTTGGTATCTTTATTTGGGAAAGTGTATTCAATCTAAGCAGTACTTATCTCGTCTCACAACCTTGCATCACGCGAGGTTAAATGGTTAATACTATGCAAATCATACGCAAAATTTTTTGCAATGGATTTACAGACTCCAATTTTAATACAAAATTAAAAAGTTACAATAAACTTCAAACCTTGAAGAATGGATTTGTAATTTATAAAGTCAAGATAAATTTAAATTTCAATAACTACTAATAAAATATTTAAAAGCAATTTATTATGATGGGCAAGCACCTATAAAAACAAAGCCTAGTCAATGAGTCACACAAGACAAATAAAGTTTTTCTAATTAATTATTTAAAAAAGATATAACGAAAAAATAAATGCTTTCTAATCTGTAGTGTATTGATGATGAAATGAGAACTGTACGGTTAGTGGAAGAAACAAACCAAAAAGAGCATGATGATGTACATGACTACTTCTTTAATTAGTGCAATTATTGAGACAGAGGGATGCAAGTGGAAAACTTATTTTAATCATCCACTTATATGTGGCAAAATGAAAATGAGCATTGTTATAATTATTATTATGTGAGAAAACCACTTATGAAAATCATACTTTAATATGTTTGGTGGACACATGGGCATAAGATCAGATATCATCGTATCAGTTATCACCTATGGTTGTGTTAAGACACTTATGTGGGGGCGACGATAACTACAATAATAATATATTTTATTTTTTAAAAGTTGAGAATATAAAAGCATA
Organism: Aeschynomene evenia; assembly: GCA_013621005.1. Lineage (NCBI taxonomy): Eukaryota > Viridiplantae > Streptophyta > Magnoliopsida > Fabales > Fabaceae > Aeschynomene > Aeschynomene evenia. Next base: position 12,346,419 of record CM024264.1, on the reverse strand, counting down.
TATACAAAGTAAATTTCCAGTGCAAGTGTAAATTATTTATGAGAAATCTCAACTTAAAAAAGTTAGTTAATATTATTGATGGTGAATATCTTTAGCAATCAAAAAATAATATACAGAAGAAATTAGTTCAATATAAATATGTTGAGTAAGTTTTATTTGTAAAACTTAGAATTTGAATCCTAGAAATGTTTATAAAAGAGATTATATTACTATTTACCTCTCTAGATTTTAGGAGCTTAGATTTAAAACAGTCAAAATTGTCAATATATTATGCACAACATGTATTACATGTATTTACCTCTCTACGTTGTGCATATTACACGATAATACTATATGTACACCCTTTGGGCAGCCACTCATAAATATGGTGAGTCCAAAAAAAATAAAAAATGAACTAAACACGTCCGATTTCACTTGAGCGCGTGTTTTTTAGATGTATTCCATTCTTCTTCCTTTATTTCTTCATTTCACCCCATTAAACAAAACTCAATCAACCAAATAAAAAAAACTCATTCACACAATAAAAAAAACCATCTTAATGACATATAAAAATCGATCAAATAATAAAAAGTTTCAACTGAATGATCAACAATCTCATTCAAACAAATAAACAAAACTCATTCTAAACAATAGAAAAAATTCATTAACCATCAATTAAAAAACATGTTCAATATGTACTGTGTAAACAATGAAAAACCCTAAATGTTACACTTTTATCACCATAATCATGATAAAAATGAAAAGTAGCACATAAATACATTACTTTTTCATAAAGATAAACATTTATCATTAAAGATAGCATCTTTATCATTAAAACAACACAAATTATCATTAAAATCGATAAAATGCATTATTCTTTCTAATGATAGAACATTTTTCAATAAAAAATCAACCTAATAATCACTAAAATATATACAACTAAATATGGAAATAATTCAAATTAATAATAAATAAAACTCAATCAAATAACACAAAAATACTCACTCAAAACAATAAAAAACTCATTCATACAATAGTTAAAAATCACATTCCATATGTAATTAAACAACACAAAATCCCTAAATTTAGCACATTTATCACTATAAGCATTGTGAAAATGAAAAATAGCACAAAATGCATTTTTTCAAAAAAAATTCACCTTTATCACTAAAGGTAGCACATTTATCAATAAGTTAGTACCTTTATCATTAAAATAGACAAAATATATTATTTTTTGTCTAAAGATATAATCTTTATCCACACAAAAATTAACCTCGTAACCTCACAAAAACAACCGAACATACAAAAAAAGCTCATTCAAATAATAGAAAACACATTCAAACAATTAAAAAAACTCACTAAACATCAACTATAAATCATGTTCAAAACACTAAAAAATATCTCAAAACAGAGAAAAAGATGGAAAACAAATAAAATGAAGAAAAAAATAAAGAAAAAAATTAAAAAAATATGCATAAAAGAAAGAAATAGAAAAAGATTCTTTCACTTCATTTCTACCATCTCTATCAACCACAAAAATATCCTTTCTGTCCTTTAAAAAAAACTAAAGAGGGGAAACAAAAAAGAAAAAAGGAAAGAAACAGGTAGAAGAGGAGGAAGAAAAAAATGAAAAAAAAAAGTAAAAGAAAAAGATGTTACAAATCTGGTGAGTGCAGAACTCAGATAAATGAAAAAGAAGAAGAAAAAAATAATACTAAGTGTATAATAAAAAATTAATCAATACAGATAATGAGTCTATTTTGGCTTTAGTTTTGGTCCAAATAATTATTGAGATCATAATAGGCTGACTAATTATGGCCCAAAATCACATTTATTGACTGATTTTTTTATTGTACATTTAGTATAAAAAAAAGAGTGAAGGTGGGTGAGGTAAAACTCGATGTGTCTGTAATTATTTTAACTAATTTTTTTTTATTGTGTATTAATATTTTATTTTTATTTTTTTAATATAAAAATTAATATATGAGATAGGTGCCTCTCTTGTGTTCTTTTTTTCCTTTCGGATGCGTACGAGGTACAACGGAAACCAGATCAAGACTGGGCAATACGGCCTTTAGGCACTTATAAAACGGCCTTTGAGCTCTTATAAGGCCATATTATTGGCCTAGCTTGACATTAAAATAGAATTTATGAATTTAAAAAGTTATTCTAACTCCAAGATAAGGTGTGTTACTTGACAATGTTGCTTATCTATAAGTGAATGATGATTACGTTGACTTTTTTTATTTCTGATATATTACGATTTTTTATTAACTGATTTATTATGATTATAAATTTTTTTAATTGAGTCATTTATAACATACAAGTAATTTTATAAGAGCATTATTAGATGCACAATAAAAAGAGCTATGCTACATGTACACCACCAATCAGCCATTATCGTATAAATATATGAAATACATGTATAATCCAACTATAAATTACTTCACCGTATTTTTAATTTAAAATAATTTTTTCTCACCTCACGCGCTTTACTAATCCATCTATTTAAACATTTAGAGAAGACTCGATATTGATTTCGAAAACACTAACCCGCTCTTCCCAATTTCCATAACTTTGAGCTACTCCATAAATAAAGATTTTCTCTATCAATTTCTCTCATGCCCTTGATAATTGGATTGTGGTCTTTATTTATGTTGGATTTTGGTTTTTATTTATGTTGGATTGTGGTCTTTATTATATTGGATTGTATTTTTTATTTATGTTGGATTGTGGTCTTTATGTTGGATTGTGGTCTTATTTATGTTAGATTGTGGTCTTTATTTATGTTGGATTGTGATTTTTATTATGTTGAATTGTGGTCTTTATTATGTTGGATTGTGGTATTTATTTATGTTGGATTGTGGTCTTCATTATGTTGGATTGTGATATTTATTTATGTTGGATTGTGATATTTATTATGTTGAATTGTGGTCTTTATTATGTTAGATTGTGGTCTTTATTTATGTTGGATTGTGCTCTTTATTTATGTTAGATTGTGATCTTTATTTATATTTGATTGTAATCTTTATTATGTTGGATTGTGGTCTTTATTTATGTTGGATTGTGATCTTTATTACGTTAATGGGACATGCCCATTATTAATGCTTTAAATCTTGGAACGAAAATGACGTGAACGGGCCTGGCTCTTCTCCCTTGCCCCCAAACTCCATTACCATTACAACAATGATCCGCAATTTTACTTTGCTTGATTTGGTGCAAAACAATAGTAAACCTCCATTTTAGTTCTTTCTAATCTTGTCCAACACTCCAACAATTAAATCTCTTTCTACTCTCTCAGCCAGAAATTTAACAATTGTTGAAAAAATCACTATCTATCAAGGGAGAAGAGTATTATTATGTTGGATTGTGGTTTTTATTTATGTTGGATTGTGGTCTTTATTTATGTTGGATTATGGTCTTTATTTATGTTTGATTATGGTCTTTATTATGTTGGATTGTGGTCTTTATTTATGTTGAATTGTGGTCTTTATTATATTGAAGGATCAAACAGAGCATGACACAACATGAAAGCATATATTAAATTTGATTTTTTTTTGTCCATATTCACCCTCTTGGATATTGGATTGTGGTCTTTATTTATATTGAATTGTGTTCTTTATTTATGTTTTATTGTGGTCTTTATTATGTTGGATTGTGATTTTATTTATGTTAGATTGTGATATTTATTTATGTTGGATTGTGGTCTTTATTTATGTTGGATTGTTTTTTTCTATGTAGAAAGTGTTATGAGTGAGGGATGGAGTATGCCTGCTCCACATTCTTCTGCTGAAACCTGGATTGACATGGTGAATGAATTTCAAAAGGGTGCTTTATCGACCTGACTTGGAATTCCCATGTTTTATGGCATTGATGTTGTTCATGGCCACAAAATTGTTTATAAAGCTACCATTTTCCCTCACAATATTCACCCTCTTGCTTTGATGTTAGATTATGATATTTATTATGTTAGATTGTGGTATTTATTATGTTGGATTGTGATTTTTATTTATGTTGGATTGTGGTTTTTATTTATGTTGGATTGTGGTCTTTATTTATGTTGAATTGTGGTCTTTATTTATGTTGGATTGTGTTCTTATTTATGTTAGATTGTGGTCTTTATTTATGTTGGATTGTGGTCTTTATTTATGTTGGCTTGTAGTCTTTATTTATGTTGGATTGTGCAAACACGACTTCTTCAGGGTCCCCATTGTTGTGTTCTGTTTAATTTGTTCACTATCATGTGCGTCACTTGAAAGCTTATTGTGTTTATTATTTTCAAGCGCGTCACTTACACGTAAATCTTGTGCAATGAATACTTCAAAGTAGTATTTTTTAATCACGTGGGACCCACCGTATATAAAGTGGCAGTGGCTGATTAGTGACTGATTATGAGTGTACAATGAGCATTTCTCCAATACAAAATCAGTTAAAATAGTCAATGTCTTGTACATAATATATATTAATATGCACAAAATTATGTTATGCACACTATATATAATATATTGTGCACACTATATATCACATATAGTAAAGAAAGATTTTGTTGCAACATATGATATATGATGTGCACAATATGTAATATATGATGTGCACAATATATAATACATAAAATACACATTATATAATATATATTGTGCATAAAATATTAACTATTTTAACTGAATTTTCACTATGCACTATATTTTCCATTTCATAAATATTATATTAAAATACATATTCTAATCCAACATACACCATTACGCAATGTATGTAAAATTAGAGTCATGCTCATGAGTGTTTCAAAAGTGCAGATAATGTCAAAAAGGGATTTAACGTTGTTATCTTGAAAGCAAACAAGGCACATGATATATTTTCTGGATTGATTTCAAAGTTATTGAAGATATTTTGAAGATCAATTAGTAAGGTCATTTAGATTAGATTATATACATCTCAAGATAGATAAAATGAATGATCACAATTTTTATGAAATAGGTTTTCAAAATGATTTTATTTTATGATTTCATGAAAATAATTAAAGTTTCAAAACTATGCGTTAAAACGTTTTGGAAAATATCTTTGATAAGTTTTGAAATATTAGATAATTATTTCAATATGTTTGGAAATTATTTTAATCTTAAAGATTTCAAATTTGAATGAAAAGACATGATGTAATTGATTACAAGAGTCTTGTTAGCAAGAGGTGTAATTAATTACAAAATGTTAAATTGATTTTATTTGAAGAGTCACATTGGTTCATGCATACAAAGATTGAAACTCTATAAATACCAATGGTTTCTAATTCCAAAAAAAATGAGAATAATGAGAGACATATTCTAAAAGTGTTTTAACATCTTTCTCTCACTTTTTCTAATCTCATGTGGTCAAATTCTTTCTATTCATTTTGAGATAATAGGATTGAGTTATCAAATTGTATATTTACTCTTTGAGAGAGTTTTTGTATGAGAGTTTTCATTTCTTCACACAAATTGTAAGACTGAAATAAAGTGATTGGGTGATAATCATTTTGGTTTGAGATTGCTTGATTGGAAGGGTGTGGTATCCCTTTGGAACAATCAAGTGTTGTAATCTTGTGAAGATTATAGTGGACTATCCAAGTGGGAGACTTGGAACTGGATGTAGGCACATGGTTGTGGCCGAACCAATATAAATCTTTTGTGTTAGTTTTCTCTTCCCTTACTCTTGTTATTTTCGCTTTTATCATACACATTTCATACTACATTATCTCTTTATCCATCAACACATAAAAGGAGTTGGAAAAGTTTTTAATTGTCATTTTCACTCAATTCACCCCCTCTTGAGTATATTAGAGGCTTTTCGACCAACAAGTGGTATCAGAGCGGGTTCCTTGTATTAGGCTTAACCGCTTCAAGGATATGACCTTCAATCAAGTTTTACCCGAGGGATATGCTTTAAACCGTCCTCCAATGTTTAGTGGGGCTCATTTTGCTTATTGGAAGAGTAGGATCAAGATTTTTATAGAATCCATTAATATGGATGTGTGGGATGCCGTTGAAAATGGTCCTTTCATTCCAACCAAGATAGTTGATGGAAAGAGTATAAAGAAGGCAAGAGATGAGTGGACCGAAGAGGAAAAGAGGAAAGTTCACTATGATCGAGATGAAATGAAGCCTTGTGTCGTAGCTTTACAATGCAACTGAAATGAAGTGATTTAAACATATGTAGCTACAGCTATGGCTTATGCAACACTTACTACTCAGGATTGTTGTCCAGAATTCTGCAGCAAGATTGACTCAATTTGAAGTTCCAATTTGGAATCCTTATGGTCTTAATCAGCTTTCGAGTTCTGCATCAAAGTTTTAGACCTGTGTCTAAGCTTTCCAACAAGACAGAGAACACAAAATTCCAATTTCTAGAACTCAAGTTATAGGCAAATTACAGAATAGTGTCACAAAGCACAAAATGCTGGAAAAATGCACAAAGTTCCAATTAAGTACCAAATGCCTAATATGATGCAAAAGTAGCTCATTCATCTCAAAAGTGGTCAAATTACATGCATACAAGAGGGAATTAATCAATAAAAATAATGCTATATCAACTATTCCTTTGTGTTTTTGAACTAAGATAAAAAACTTTTGAACTTAATTCTTGCTTCTAAATATGAGCTCTTACCTCTATACTATTTACCTAGCTCTTGAACTAGTGATAAAATATTTTGAACTCAAACTCTTGCTTCTGAACTAATATTCATGCTTCTGAACTCATGTTTCTAGCTTCTGAACTTGTATCCTTGCTTCTGAATCATTGTTCTAACTTCTAAATCATTATTCATATGCTTCTGAACTCATATTTCTAGCTTCTGAACTTGTATCCTTGCTTCTGAATTATTGCTCCAACTTCGGAATCATTATTCATGCTTCTGAACTCATGTTTCTAGCTTCTGAACTTGTGTCCTTGCTTCTGAATCATTGTTCTAGCTTCTGAATCATTATTCCAGCTTCTGAACTCATGTTTCTAGCTTCTGAACTTGTGTCCTTACTTCTGAATTATTGTTCTAGCTTCTGAATCATTATTCCAGCTTCTGAACTCATGTTTCTAACTTCTGAATTTGGCAATACTACTTTTTGTTTTTTCTAATTAGGTTCAAGAGATTTTTAAAGATACTATTCCGAAAATATGAATCCTCAAGAAGTCATGGTTTGAATAACTACCTCACATGAAGAAGTCTCTTGAGTTTGAGCTACATGTTTATCTACATTATTTTATGAGAAATATTTTTTTGTACATTACAAGAATAATCATCATATATATACAGTAATCTAAATTTTTAAAATTATTAATTTAATTTTTAATATTATACATTAATCCAATATTTTAAAAGTTGGATTAATAATTTTAAAAAGTTGATTTATTACATATGATGATCGATTTTATGGTATACATGTAGTATTACTCTTATTATATAAAGAAAATTCTAAAAAATAATTATTTTTTTATATTTATACTCAGTAAGATAGTTATCTTTTTAAAAATAAATATAAAATTAAAAATAATAAAATAAATAACAAATGATAACTACTTTTCACTATCTTAATCTTACTAACTATTCTTTCTCTTCCTTTGTTTCTCCTCTCTCTGTCACCTCCGGGTCCTTCGATTTTGTCTTGGTTTGTTCCATACAGTGCCCTTCAATTTGCATCAGAGATATGTGGAAAAACCTAGGAGGGCCTTTGTTTATTGCCTCCTCAGAATTACTAGTCGAGAGTCCATCTATCGTATGTCCAACTTTATCCCAACCCTTTCCTTTCATTGCTCGAATTGTGTAACACCCGCCACTGGAGGGTGTCCGCGCGAAGGACTCTAACCCTTCGTGCGCGCTACTCATGCATGACATGTAAACTAAACAACATAAACATAACTGCATATATGATAAATGTGAACATAATTGTCGTACATACTGAACATAATATATGTAACTAAAAACTGAAAACATAACATATAACCCTAGCTCAGGGATTTTGCCTCTATAGGCTGGAGCAAACTAATAGATAAAAGATTTGACTGAAATAAAAGCTAAAAGGCAACTGATATCTAGACCAACTGGACTCCATGGAAGATGTGGAGCTCACCAAAACTCAATTGTAACTCGACTACTAGTGGATCAGGGATTCCCCGTTAGCAACTTGTTTGAAATCTAAAAGCATAATTGCGAGGTATGAGTCGCAAAGCTCAGTGATGGGGTATCACTCATGATATGCAACAATCATATCATATACTACACATACTATCATGTTATCATCCAAACAATCAAGATCGTGTCTATGTAGCCACGATCTACGTATGGACGCTAACTAACATGGTTGTTAGTGTACTCGAGCCCCATGCTATGAACTATAACTATTGTATGGCGAAATAAGGGCCCCCTATATCTGTATCATATCCTCTCAAGACCGCAAGCAAAAGGGGATCATAACATAAACGTAACTATGTCGTAATCATATCTGTATCTGTATCTGGGGTGGAACTTGGGTCACCTCGTAATAGCATGTCACTACTGAACTCAATCGGGAGCCACATCCAAGCTATAGAGTAAATACATACTACAATGACATCGTAGACTACATAGACAGTTAACTTCATACTGTTACACAATATACAACATAAGACAATGTACATATCATGTTATAATGCATAATGCATGATTTGTGATCTCTTTATTTACTATTTGTAACACCCCTCATTTTCAACCCTAAAATTGTGAGTAATTAATTATAGTTTAATTAATTATGTTATATTTAATTATGCACTTTAATTCTTAATAATGTTGTTTGATTATATAATTCATTTTCACTTGAATTAACATTTATTTAAAGTATGAGATGCATTAGATTAGTTGTGTAATAAATTATTCTCTATCATGCAAAATTATATCTTCCCATGTATATAAATATATATATTTGGTGCCACCCATAATGATTCATGCACATCATGCAAAAATTTATCCTCGTGCAAAAATAGAATTAATTTCTAAATAGAATAAAAACATCCATAATCATGAGACACCACCCTTGCCCACCAATCACCTTTACTCTTTTTTATGATAAAATTCCTTCATCAAATCTAACCTAAAACTACTCTAGATACACTCCACCAATCACTAAGCATTCTTTCACAACCTAATTGCCAAGTGGCACCTCACTCTCACATAATCTAAATAGTAAATTCTTGAAAAAAAATTAGAAATAAAAGGCCCTAATTTAGGCATATATAGCCGCTACCTACATGGGAACAAAGGGGATTTTATTTGATCACATTAACTCTAGGTAGTATGCTTTAGGAGACAATGATGACTTATGTCAAAAAGTAAACCTAGAAACTACACCCTAATCATGATTAATCTCACCCATGCGCTGGCTAATCACCCTTAACCCTTGATCACTCATCAAATCCCCTCAATGGTGAAGATCAACTCATCTCATCGTCCCCTTCTCACCCCCACAGATTACCCTCTCCATTTCCTCTATAAATAGAGCTCTCCACTTCACAATTTTGCACATTCAACACCCTACTTGGTATTGCCAAAACTATGCCAAACTTTCTCTAGGAATTTCATTCAAATATTCTCCATTTCCTTCTTCAATCTCGGGCACACACATACACACACACACACCTTCATTTTCTTAACATATTCAAACCACAAACACCACCCTTATACCCTCACCTAAGCCTTGGCCAATATCATCACTAACCACCATCATTTGATTTTTCAAAGCTTCCATTCATCAACAAATCTCAGCAATCATTCAAGAGCTCACACATTCAATAAAGTCACAAAAAGGTACTAGAATCCCTCACCATTACCTCGACCTAGGGAGCACTTAGGAGCCAAGTTCTTGCATTCATTCTCCAAGCACTCATCTTTAGCTTCACATTAGGTGAGTCACCTCTTCTAAAGTTCATATTTTGTTTGAAAATAGTTTTTGCATAAGTGAAACCTTGATGAACTAGCCACTTAGCTATGAAAATAAATATTTTTGAAAAGCCTTAGCCACATTACCTTCTCCACTATCAACACCCATGATATCCATAATCACGTCTTGCACCTTCTTTTACATGAAAATTGCTCTACCCGAACTTCCTGGCCTTAACCTGCGCTTTTCGTAACTACTAACTTGTTTCCGTCCCTGCACGACACCAACTCGGCTACGACTAGCACGAGGTTCGAGTAGGAATCTTAGGATACTATCTCAATCTCGACAAATCTTCAAATTTCCTCCCTCCGCCTAGCCTGTTTTCACCTATGCCAAATTCGGGTACTATCATAATTCCCCCTTATAATAATTAGTTGAGACCTCTCAGCTGATTAATATAACCACCACCCGAATTTGCCTATTCTTCAAATAAATAAATTTTCAAGCAACAATGAATGTTACATCAGCTACAGTGACCGTTCTGAAAACCCTCATAAAACCCCCCCTGACAACCTTTCTAATTCTTCTTTCTCCGTTATCAAGATACCTTCTTTACTAATCCCTCACTCTTCTATTCCTTTTCGACTTCTTCATATTCTCTGAAAAGAAAACCCTTCATTCCTCCATCAATGGCGTCCACTTTTGTTGCTTTCAACCAACAAAAGAAGCTTTACCAACTTGGCCCTCTCTTTTTCTCCCTCAGAAGACAACCAAAATGATTTAAAAAACTTCCTTTTCCCTCAACCAACCTTTCCGTGATTGATGTCGCTGTACAATTTAGTCCCTTTGTCCAAAAATATAGAGTCAACACAAGCATGAAATTTGTCCTCTTGTATAGTTAAATCATTAGTTTATTGATTACCGAGTAGACTGATAAAAATAAATGAGCTTAATGTCCCACATTAACACATTTGAGCACGACCATGCATTTACCTAGTCCTACTCATCAAGGGGCCCACAAATATATCTCTCGTAATGTGAGAGAGACAAATCCTACCTACGTTACTCACATCTGCATCCATGATTCGCGATATGTCCAATAACCGACTTTATAATCACCTTGTTACAGATGACGTTTGACGACATTAAAACATACAGTTTCTCATGCAACAAATTGCAATAACTTCAAGTCAAAGGACCACATGTACCATCATCACTACGAGAATCACCTATGACACTCACGTTACGATCCATGCGGTGTTCTCACGGTGGGTCTGTCCAGTATATCGTCATATTACCTATGTGTAGACTTGATATCATATATCCATAACCCGCGAGAAAAGATTATCTGTTTATACACATACTAGTCTCAATGCATTACTGATGTCCTGTTCGTTCAATAATACTTGACTAGGGACATTTAAGGACTTCATAATGCTCAATTCAAAATAAATAAACAATTAATGAATAAAATGCCTCATATATGTATATATATAATATAATATAAAATGTCATAATACCATAAGAAGAACGAAAGTATGATTGGCCCTCTAAGGCATACACCAACACAATTCTGGAACCCAAGGGTCAATGGATTCATTTTCCTTTTTGGCTTGCTCACCCCCACAATAATGGACGTCGCCTTCATTTTTGGGTTGCCCTGCCACGGCGTCGAAATCCCTCCAGCTTATCCGTCTCCAGTGGATTTATGTATCGTCTTTCACATACAACACTCTTCTTACTCCAATTTTATTACAGCTAATTCAACACAAAAAAGAAACCATTTCCTCAAGAAAACCATGCTTTTCTTTTGTATTGGATGTGCAAGTATTTCATCTGTACTAACTCCAGCGCCGCCGTTCTCGACTATTCTTTTCTAGACGAAGCCTTTCTATCGGGTCAATGGTACAAGATTGCTTCATATTTCTTGTCTACTCTTTACAAGAGTATGAATGAAATATTTTCTTGCTTAGAAAATCACACCCATTTACAACTGTTTCTAGCCCCCTTTGGTTTCTTAATTTGTTGGCATCTCTTTACCTCCTAGAATTACTTCCTGCTGACCTCTATAAACACGACCAATACAGTATCTACGGTCTTATGTATCAATCTCCTCCCGGTTTCTTGGAACCTCCTTTTTATTACATAAACACCATATTCTCCATTTCTTATAGAGATTCTTCTTCTATCTTTCCATACTCTAGTAGTGAAAGTAAACCAGAATGAGTCCGTGTTGCCTCTTTTCAAACAAACACTTCACAAGTTCTCCTCCTTGAATAATATGGTCCCTCAGTCTTCCTTGCTAGGGTTCACTAGAACCATATTGCCCCCATTTGTTTGCTAGGCAATTCAGACTAGTACATGGCTTGCTAGGATTCGCCCACTCTTTTTCTTCTCTAGATAAAAAACAAATTCTCACTTCAGCCATCTTAATTCAGCTAGCCGAATCTCTTCAACAATCAAATGAATGCTTCAACATTTGTTTGTTCAACTCACTCCCAACTACCTCGCCTGAGTACGAGGATTGGTGGATGGACATCTATTCTTTCGTCTATTGTCAATCCTTTGAATCTTTGATGACCAAATATGTTGTAGATTCAGCCAAACGCCCCTAGCTTGTAGTCAAAGAAAAAGAAATTTCAGACAAGTAATTCTCATTATATATGTAATTTCATCATTGTCTTACCTTTCATTGATTTTCCTTTAATGTCTATATATTTTATGCATCACCTTCTTCAAGAACCACAAGGTCATCTCAACCCCCTCCACAGTCAAAACAAATGAGGAGGAAGATAAAGAGGAAGAAGAAGAAAAGACTCAAGTTACTCCACTCCGACATCATCAAAGTAACCACCTTCGTTCTATGGTCAAGGTGCACCCAGATCTTTCTTCTTCCTTTTAGTTCTGAATACTTCATCGACTAACCACATCTTTACTGATCTTTCAGCTGACTAACCCGACGTCAAACAAAGACCACCCCATTGATCTGCTAGCTAAAGATGACGATCAACCAAATTCCCTTACTTATAAGGAACCAATTTCCAACCTCTTCCCTAAACAAATCCAAGAATCGGAAACATTTCCATCACCACCTCCCACTGAAGTTTCTCCCATTACCACCATTATACCCTTTAGCTCTAATGCCATAGCCGAAGCCATGGAGCAATACTTTTCTAATCTTCTTCCCTAAGTTCAGTCGACATATTCTCCATCCGTCAACTACCTAGAGACAACCCAAAGGATTATTTTTCTTGAGATCCTTCCAGACTCAGCTGAACTTCAAGAGCTCCAGAATGTGATGACTCGCTTGTCTCATTCAGAAGAAATCACTTCGGAGGCTAAGGAAGAATACCAATCTATATCTCTCAAACTGGCTCCTTTGGTTTTCTCATGTTGCACTAGTGCTTGCTAAGTTGCTAAGAATGAAGAGGATCTAGCTCGATATTCCAGCTTGATCCAACAGAAAGCAAATCTCTTGGATCAATTTCATGCTCAAGGGACCATCAAATAAGGAGCTGGTGTAAAAAAAGAACCAGAAACAAAGCCGAATCCAAGTGATACAGATAGAAATCGCACGACTTCAGGAAGAGCTGGATGGACTGGAACCAGAGGTAAATGAACTAGAGCTGTAGCGAGAAGAAGCTTTAGGAGTCCAAAGAAGCTTGCATGCTTAGTCGTTAGAGCTAGACCCAGAGATTACTAGCTTGCATTGCCGCAAACAAATCATGGAAAGTGAATTGTTGCATTGCAATGATGTCTTGGTGCAGCTTCAACTAGACTGGACTAACCTCCGGATCTCTCATCGCAAGCTACACTCGACTACTATCCATTCTGAAGGAAAAGGAGAAGGTAACCATTTCTTTATGTTGATTGTTTTGGTCACTTCTTTCCCTTTGTGTTTGGTTAATAATCTTTTCGTTATTTCAGTGTTGGAATTTAATGAAGATGAGATGGATGTTTATGCAAACCAAGGTCTTTCAGCTTTGTTGGACAATCTACATACTTCAATGGAACCAACTCAACCGGATACTGCCTCTGATGTCACTGCGACAAAGCCTAACCCAACCTTAGCTTCATCTATGGTGGTCGATTCCCCTGGATCCCTCCTTCAAAGTGCCAGCTCCATCGCAACCTCGGTGAAACCACATCTCAATGTGGCAGTAACCGAGACTTTAAAGGATGGTGATCCAACTAAACTTGCGGCTGCCACGACTGGAGTCTCTTCTGGTTAGGACACAAGCAAGGAAACTTCTGACAGCTGAGAATTCTTTTGTCTGTTCCATTTCCTTTGGATTTTTTTTAAACAACTTCATCTTTTTCTAAATGTCTCAAACTTTGTTGGGCTATGGCAGTCAGCTTGTGACCACCCTTTAACTTTTCTTGACATTTAGCTTAACACATATCGGTCCGTTTCCCATAAACTGGGAGTGAAACTTTTTGAGAAATTGGCTGTTTATACATTTTCCTAATTCTTTTTCATCCTTGTTTTCAAGTAATAAGCTCCTTTGTCTAATACTCAGCTAATCCAGAAAGGTCCCTCCCACTTAGGTGACCATTTGCCCTTGGCTAAATCTTTAAAGCCTAAAGGTAAGACAACTTTCCAAACACAATCATTTTCTTGAAAATGCTTACGCTTTACCTTTCGATTGTAAATTCTAGCTACTCTTTCTTTATTAGCTTTAATATTTTCTAGGACCATTAGTCGATCTTCATTCAACTGGTCTAATTCCTGGAATATAGACTAAGAATACTCGTCAATATTCAACTGATTATGTTTAACCGTTCTTAGTGACTTAACATTGATCTCAAGCGGCAACACATAATCATGTCCATAGGTCAACCGAAATGGCGTTAATCCGGTAGCATTGGTTCTAAAATTCCTATAAGCCCATAATGCTTTGGATAGAGTCTCGTGCCACTTCTTCGACTGTTCTTCTATTTTTTTTCTTGATGATATGTATCAAGTTGTTATAAGAAGCTTCAGCTTGACCATTCGCTTGAGCATAATATGGGGAGGAATAAATGACCTTAATCCCATATTGTTCGGCAAACTCCTTCACTTTGGCACCCGTGAACATAGTGCCTTGGTCAGTCGTTATGATTTCCGGAATCCCAAACCGATGAATAATCCGATTGTGTATGAACTTGATCACTTCGTCTTGAGTTACCTTTCCCATCGGCCGAGCCTCAACCCATTTAGTGAAATAGTTTGTGGCTACAATGATGAACGAATGGTTCTTAGATGATGGAGGATGAATCTCTCCAAAAAGATCCATTGCCCAACCCCTAAAGGCCCAAGGTTTTATGATCGAATGTAATTCCTCGGCTGGTACCTTTTGGATTGGACTGTGCTTTTGGCAAGCTTCACATCCTTACGCATAATCAAAGCAATCAGCCATGATGGTCGGCCAATAATAGCCTGTATCTATATATTAACCATTTAATCTTATAACTAGACTTATGGGCTCCACATATCCCTTCAAGGACCTCTCCCATCACCCTGATGGCTTCTTCCTTGTCAATACATCTCAACAGAAGGCCTTCTTGATTTCTTCTAAATAACTTCTTATCAAGGAGCACATACTTTAGAGCCCTTTGTTTAGCTTTCGTATCTGTCATAGCTGAAGGGTTGGAAAGATAGTCGACCAATTCCTTTCTCTAGCCATAAGGACTACTTAATCCAACCTGATCAACTTATATTCCTTCCGTCATGACTTTGTATCCTGAAGCATGTTGAGCTAGCCGATTGGCTATTCCTTCCGTCATGACTTTGTATCCTGAAACATGTTGAGCTAGTGGATTGGCTATTTCATTCTACAGTAACATCGACAAACTCTCTCATGATTTCTAAAGCTTCATTCATAAGCTTTAATAATCCTGGTTTATTACACTTATATTCTCCCGCTAACTGCTTAAGGACTATTTAGGATTCCCCTTTTACGATTATAGCGAGCACACCCATGGAAGAAAGAAGCTTTAAATCAACTATTAAAGCTTGATACTCAGCTTGATTGTTAGAGCAGTTAACATCTAGTCGAAGCATAAAGCTTTCCTCATCTCCTTCAAGACTTGTTATTACAACCCCAACACCAGCCCCATCCTTGTGTTTAGAACCATCGAAAGTCATAACCCATGGCAGAGTTTGTAAACACGCTTGGTACTCTTCCATTGGATCTGTTATTTCAATACAAGGCTGTTCAGTTAAGAAATCTAGAGAGTTAGAATACGTTGGTGAGGACCCAACTCCAAAAAAGGTAGTTTTGTTTAATTGTGACTGGTACAATCTGAGACATCATGAAGGAACTCGTAAACACTTAAATTATGACATAATTGAGGTAAATCATACAAGAAGATATGGTGCATATGATCCTTTCATCATTGCACAAAATGTTCGTCAAGTATACTACACAATGTATCTAGGAAAATGCAAGTCAAAGTGGTTAGTTGTTTTCACAACTAAACCTAGGGATAGAATTGAAAATGAAGATTTTCCTGTCAATGCTTACCAAGTCGAAGGTGATGACGATGATTAACATATCTCGCCATAACATAACTAGTCGAGGTGATGACGATGATGCATCAAACGAAGAGGATGACATTGATAGTGGTGAAGCAGAAGTTGATAGTGACAATGAAGATAACCCCAAACCTCTGAATAAATGATTTTTTTTTATTAATTTAAGTTATAATAAAAGATATATAAATCATGTTTAATATTATGTTGTGTGAAAACATGTTTAGATGGTCCTACTATAATCGTTTTGTGTAGATATGGCTGATAGAGGAAGAAGTAAGCGTATGAAGACGACTTCTAGTCAGCGCTTGGGTTATGGTTATCGGAACATGAGGGTGGAGATGCTTGACATCCCACCATGTGAGAGGCGGTCATAGGAGGATGAGGACCCATATTACGATCCTCATCCAATCCTTTATGAGGATGCGACCACACTGACAGAGCACCAAAGCGTCGTTAATTCTCTGGTACTGTGTGCAATTAGAAAAAAAAAGATTTTTAAAAGAAAGTTTTACTGAATAACTCTCAACACAAGCTTGGTAGCGAGTGGTAAGAACAACTCAGGTTGTCTCTCAAGGAATCTGTGTGACAAATTTTAAACTCAACCGTAGCAACAATATCAGGGGGTTTTTGGTTTAATTCTTATAAAAAGCAAGCAAGCAAATAATCAAGAAAATAATTCAAAAAGCAGTATTACAAGTGATTTAAGTGAGAACAAATATCATAGGTTCTTAGAGAAAATAAATTGCAATCGATTGGCGCCACTTTAATCAATTTTAATTAAAGTGGACGGTTCACCAGACAATCACCTAGAATTTTCTATGGATAGAGTTAAGGGAATTGAATTTTCAATCCCTACAGCAAATTCCACAGCTCTGCACCAACCTCACCAATACAACTGAGTTGCTCAAATAAATTCCTATAGTATTTTGCACATTAATTAATTTTAAACAATGTACTCAACGCCAACCATACACTATCACCAAAACCTAATTTTAGGTTAGGTAATAATGCAATTGCAGCCACTTTGTAACCTCTCATAAATTTTCCCAAGAAATTAAACGATGTAAAAATTTACACAATTACAATTTTTAATTATAAAATTGAACCTCAACTCGTTTGAACACCCTTGATCACTTGCAACACTTGAGTAATTTAGCCGAGCATTTTTGAAATCAAATACACAAAATAAATTATAAAATGTACGAGAAATAAAATGACGGGAATTAAAAGGGAATAAAAAGCTATGACGAAAAAGAGAAAAACTTGTATTAATATGAACTGAAATTCAACAAGAAGAATCCAATAAAGAGAAAGTCAACAAAAAGCAATAAAAGAAATACCGGGAGAGTCGAACTACACCGAGAGAAATTGAAATTGTCACTCTAACAAGCCGGAAGTAATCCTAGAGAACGGGGAAATTAAACTCGAAAATACTCTGCTAGGTCATAAATTCATAGGTTGCTGGAATGTAATGTAATGTAAAAAACGTGTTATCATTAACCTAAAACAATGTTTTTATATTGTTTTCTCCGAGAAAATCGCGAGACAACGCTAAACGGGAGACAAAGTACGAAGGGACCGCTTGGGCGGTCCCTTGACTGCTGGGGCGGTGGTGTTCAGTGCTGCAGCGCACGTGCTCCACTTTTGTTTGCTTATGACCGCCTGAGCGGTGGTGCAGACCGCCTGGGCGGTCCCTCTGCTACTGAAGTTCCAGAATGTTGTTCCCTTTGGTTCCCAGTGTAAATCCCAACATTATTTAGTTACTCGTCCTTGAAAAGGCCACAATACTAAAACAAACACATCAAATGCACCAGTGGCATCAAAGAGAGTAATTAATACGCAAATTGGTACTAATACTCCAAGAGACAATGTAAATTAAATCTTGCTTTAGAAACTAAGTTATATACAATTAGGAGCACGAAATTGCTCAAATTATTGGGGGAAAACTGTATGAAAACGCGGTTTATCAACCTCCCTACACTTGAACAATTGCATGTCCTCATACAAAATAGAACCAAGCAATAGGCATAGAGTTTTAACAAAGCTAACAAACAAAAACAACACAGTAAAGCTACAGGAAACTAACTACCTAGACATGGTTAGCAATGGTAAAAGGATGCAGTAACTAGCAAGAAAATACAAGTTCCTAAGTTACAAAGTGTGTAATGATAAGCATGTTGGCAATTTCATCAAAACAAACAATAATGAGCAGTGAAATTAGGTGTGAGTGCATAGCACAAAAATGCTGAGCCTCACGGGTGTGTATCACTCAATAAACACTCAAGTGTATAGGCTAAACCCTCAAAACACACAACACTAATGCTTCTTCCATAGACTTGCCAAATATGTAAATAGCCTCTCAATTCAACACTCAATGTATTATGAAACATGTAGAAGGGTTGTAATGGGGCCAAGGTATAAGTAGGAAAATTATGAGAATGTGAACTAGTGTGGCAATTAAAATCTCATGGTTCGCATAGTCAAAGAAAGAATAAATTACATGAGTAAACCAACTAAGAACCAATCATGACAAACCCACAATATCCGTAACCCAAAGAGGTGACTCTAAATATGTGCAAAAACCACCAAACCCTTAAAAAAAAAAAAAAAAAACTAATATAAGAAATTATTTTTTTTAATTTTAATTTTAATTTCATAATCTGTAATTTTCTTCACAAAACATCATCTGAAAAAAATATTTTTCTATACAAAATCAAAATAAAAACAACTTCCACCCCCACCAATTACAAACATGTGTAAGAACCCCCCATCAAACCAATTAAAGTACACAAACCCCCAATCAAAATACAGAACAAACCATGTTCAATTAATATCCACAGGGGAATCATTGTTTTTCACCAAAGGCTTGTATTGTGGCTAAATTATGAACAAATGGGGAATAAGGCTCAAACAGGCTAAACAAGGGCTAAACAAGGGTAAATACATAGGGTAGGTCTATATGGCAGTGGGCTAAACCAAAAAACAAACATGAATCAATCATCTACAACAAGCAAAGAAGAGTTAGCTATTCGGTAAGTCCTGGATCGGCGTACCTGTGTATGTGTATGCTCACAATCAACAAATAAAATGATACAAAAGGCTCAAAAGCTAAGGGTGACAAAACAATCATAGCATGCATTCAACCTAACCTAAATGCTCAAAATCTAACAACAAAACTCAATTTACATGCCAACAAACACAAGTTCAAAACCAAAACTCAGGAAACATGTATCAACTACTAATTTACCATCAAACAAATCCCAGAATACCAGCTAACCAAGTCTATCAGCTCTACAGTCAGAATTAAACAACTAAAAATCTACATAAATAAAATAAAGTAAAACGAAAGTAAATAACAGAAAATAAAGACAAGAAAAGTAAAGGTTACCCCTCCCCACACTTTGGGATTGTCACTATCCTTAGTGACGCAGTGATGTGCAGTGGAAAGTGGCATGGTGCTCATCCTCTCTACAATAGCCAACATCCTGAGTCCACAGGTCCAACCGACTCAGATGTGGCATCTTCCTGCGTGCTGCTACTTGTCAACGTCCTCATCATCCTCCTTAGAGCTACTCACATCCCGACGGTGTGGATCGAGCATTAAAGCTCGCATTCTCCCCAGTGTCTCTCGCCGGGAAGTAGTGGCACTCTCCTCTATGTCCCTCCGGACTGTGGTCAGAATCTCCTGCTGCATCTGGTCAACCCGGGTATCCATGTGTGCCATAAGAGTGGAACACATGGTGTCGAATGGTGAAGGCAAGGAGGTTCCCGGGGCATCAGAGGTGGAATCGGTGGCAATATCTGGGGCATTAGGGGCAGCTGCGTCAGCTTCCGCCTATTCCCTCATGTTTTTCTCCGTGTTATGACAAACCACCAGGCCCTGGACTCCCACCTGAGGGACAGTCCCCTGCATTTCATCATCATCCTCTCTCTCCACGTGCTCCCGGTCTGCCATAGAAGTAATAAGAGCAGGATAGGGAAGACTTCGAGCGACATTGCCATTATGCACCTGACTCATGCGTGTGTGAATCAGTCGTGGCAGATTAAGCCAGTGCCTCTCCAAGATTAGGTAGATCAGGATGAAGGTGTCGATAGTGATGTCTGAGTGGTGATAGTTGGGCATTATATGACTGAAAACTGCTCTTGCTCAAGCCCTGGTCTCTAGTGTGAGAAAGCGCGAAGGTAGGAGTGAGGGTGCTCCATTCGGATTATTTTTCCAGTGGCTACCCTCCACACAAAGTCTCATTCTGATCTGATCTAGCAGCTCAAGGGTATAGTTGTTCTGAAGCCGCATGTACTCGTCCTCATCACCCTAGGTGTGGTCCTCTGCTTGAGGAATCTCTAATATCTCAGCAATCACTTCTGGGGATACCTCCATCTGAGTGTTCCGGAGGTGAACATGAGTGGCCCCGACCAAGTGGTAGTTCGCATAGAACTCCCGCACTATCGTCAAGTTAGCTTCCCTCGGTGGCTCTGTCAGAAAACTCCACCCATGCCAACGAATCTTAGTAATCACCATTTCAAGCCTCTATGCCCGGTCGGTATATAGCAGGAAATGTTCATGTACGACCGACCGGGTGTAGAAATCAGTTTTGAAACGCCGTTCGGCCTCTCTACCATCAAATTGAGCGGGATCATTCGCCTCAATCTCAGTAAGGTCTTTAGAGGCCCTTTGGGAAGTGTTCCGCGATCTCTTTGATCGTTTAGGTGCCATTTTATTTGCAAGAAAGAACAATACACAACAACAAACAACAAAAAGATAATTACACGTTAGTTACAGTCAGCAGCAGAAAATGAAATCCTGGCAGCATGCGCACCGCCTGGGCGGTAGACTTCGCACAGAACAGTACCAAGTGCAGAACAGGACCAACATTGTGTGTATTGAGGCACACCATCTCTCCATGAAAAACCCAGTGCATTGAGCACGAAAATATGAACATAATTTGTTGGGTTAAGAGTAAAAAAACACACCAATCTTTACTAATAATAATAAAAAAAAAGAGATGAAATGCAAAATAACAATGGAGAAATGCAAAACTTACCAAGAGAGTGCAAGATTGAGGAATTAGGGAAGTAGAATCCAACTTAATGAAGCCTAGAATCAGGTTTGTTAATGGAGCATTTCAGTTTCTCTGCTAGGGTTTTAGTTGCAGGAGAGTGAAAATGTGAAAGATGTTCAAAACCCCCGCTTCTGTGTTTTTCTTTTAAAGTTCAGAGGCTCGTGGGGCGCCTGAGCGGTCGAGTTCACCGCTTAAGCGGTGCTTCCCAAACGCCGCGTTTTACTTAAGCGCAGACCGCTTGGGCGGTCAGAACTACCGCCTGAGCGGTGACTCTGCACAGAATTTTGCAGCTTGCAGAACCAACCAAATTCATCCTTCCCTCCCACTAATCTTGCATTTCTTGTTCCAAATATATGCAATAGAGTTCAAAATTAATCATGAATGCATAGGGAAATTTAATTAAAAAGAAAAATTAAAAATTAAAATTAAACAGAGAAAACAGTGTATTGTCTCCCACCAAGCACTTTGGTTTTACGTCCCTAAGAAATTGTAGACACTTCGGGAAATCTGTAGACCAGGGGCAAACTGGAAGAGAGACAAACAAGGCCGACCAAATCAGCTAGCTCGAGCAGATCTTATTCCTGTGGCTAGGGGATGGTTAGAATTCATCAATCATACCATCCTTCCAACCACTCACTATTCAGAAATAACGGTGGATAGAGCAGTGATGATTCACTGCCTTATCACCAAAGAGCAAGTTGATTTGGGCACTTTATTATCCAAGGGTATATCAAAATTTGTATACTCATCAAGAATGACCCTGGGATTTCCGTGCCTCATTCAACGCATTACCGAAGCCGCAGGAGTAGTAATAGAAGGTGACTCTCCTATTCATGTGCCTAGGCCAATAACTGCTGCAACCATTGGAAAACCAAAGAAGAAAGACACGGAAAAATTTCCTGAGTGTCAAACTATTTGCAAGAAAAAATGGCCATATAGAGAGCCTAATCCATCAGATGATGAAGAAGAGGATGATGAAGATGAGGATCAAGGGGGAGATTGACCATCCCCTCAGGTAAGTTTTTAACTGATGCTTGAATAAATTTAAATTTCTATGTTGTTGGAGTTTGTGTCATTAGTGTCTGGTATTGTGTGGTAGAGTAGGGGAGTTGATGAGCAATTGTAAAAAGAACAGAAGTGATTATAATTGTTAAGGCTAGCTCGAGAATTTGATCAACATGTATGAATGAAATGTTAAGTAAATGATGCTGAGTAATTAGGGAGACCAAAGAGAAATAATGTTGTAGAAAATGATTATAGGGGTTCTTGGAGTATTTCTAAAAGACAACTGAGTTGATGAATTGATTACATAAATGTAGTGTGAAGTCTCTGAAAAATAGAAGGAAATGTATGGATTGTGATAAGTAAAGAGAAAGGGTAGGTTGTGCTGAAAATTTTTTAAGGCTCTGAGCACCAATGGCTAGGGGACATCCTCATTCTATATTTTTTAGAACCTAGCTATGTGCTTGTGGTGTGATGGTGTCAGAGAAAGGCTTGGGTAATTAGATTCGAGAGGTGCTTCATCACCTAGCGTCTTGGGCCAACTGGACCGGGAACGTTAATCGAAAACTCATCTTAAAGAGCCACCTGAGACTAAGCATTTAGAGTCATGATCCTCAAAGAGAAAAAGGCAAAAGCACTACCCCTAAAATTGTTGAGAAAGCTAATTCATCAGGGTGAAATTAAAAAAGTAAATGTCTTTGCACTACGTGGTTGTGAAAATGAAAACATAGTTATTTGATAGAAATCTCTTGAAGAACCCTTATAACATGATCTGGAGTATAATTCTGAGTGTTTTCCCTATTGCAAAGTGAAGTGTTGAAGGATATAAAGTAATGAGAAATTGCATGTAGTCTTATTTCTGATATTTGGCCCTACTATTTTAATCACACGAGTTCTGGAAATTATTGTTCTTAACTCCTCTACACTGCTTTGTGTTTTATTTCGTTGCTTGAGGACAAGCAACACCTTAAGTTTGGTGTTGTGATGCCTTGGCATCTTTATTTAATTTTGTAGTTTAAATTCTAAGAAATTGTGTTAGTTTAAATTAGTTTCAGTGTGTTTTTATAGTAAATGAAGTGTTTTTAGAATAAATTGGATTTTCCTAGGTGATATTACGTTTTGGGTATTATTTTGGTGTTAATTTCAGGAACTGAGCAAGTAATTGATGAATGAATAGCAGCTGGAAATACACATTGAGTCATGAAAGAGCCCAATTTGAGACGCTTTGCGCCTCACTCACGCGCAGCGCCTCAAAGTCAGATCCGAATTGAAGATGCGCAAGTGAGCCTGCACCTTGCGCCCGTGCATCCAGCGCCTTGCGCCTGCCGCGCGCATTGCGTCCAGGAAGCCTACGCGTCGCGCCCATAGGAAGCCCTGCGCTTGGGAGACAGCAACTCGTGACCCTGCACCAGCGCCCAGCGCTCGCCCTCGCGCCTTGCGCCCCAGGAAGCTTGCGCCCCGCGCCCGTATGGCGCCTTGCGCTCTGGAAGCTTCGTCTTGCTGCGCTTTGCGTACGGATGAGGCCCAGCGCCCGGAGAAATCGGAAACCACTACACCATAACTAATTCCGAGTCGTGTGCTATAATTTAGGATCAAATTCAAATGCAGATCTAGTGTTTAGAATTCTGAGTTATCTTTAAACAAAAATCTCATTGTTTTAGGGATGGATACAATTTGAATTCTAGTACTATCCGGTTATATATAGGACTAGAATGGAAGCTCATTTTATCTTGGTTTTTATCTTTTGTTCTATCTTTTGTTTCACGTACTGTGTTCTTTTCTAGTTGAATAAAATCAGTTATTCGTTCTTCAAAATGTTTTCTTTCGATTATTATGTTTCGTTTACTTTGATTATGAGCAACTAATTTCTTTGTTAGGGTGAAGGGGATCGTATTACTATGAATTAATTTTATATTTGTGAACCTTTGAATTTTATTAATTCAATTCAAGCAATTACCTTATTTGTATTGTGTTGCTCTGAGGATTGGAAAATCACTTTTCAACTTATCTTGGATTCATGTGTTTATTTGGGAAAATAAATTTGTGAATTAGCTTAAGGGAAATTGCCAAAAAGATTAATATCTAGGAATAGAATTAAGATTTTTGTGAACTTTTAATCAATATAAATATTTTCTTTTTCTTTGAAATGATTTGATCAAGGGATTGACTGATTGTTCATAGAAAAAGTGTTAAATTACCAAGGAATTGGAATTGACAACCTAAGATTCGTTCATTGAATTGAAGCTTTAAAATTTAAAGGCAAGCAATTGTTTTATTAATTTCAGAAAATACGTGAACCCGATTCCCTAACCTTTTATCAATTGAATTTTTCATTAAACTTTTACTGTCTTGTTATATTTAATAGCCTTTTGAATTTAGATTATATGTTCATTCATTACCTTTTATTGGATTCGTATAATTAGAAATCTACTTTAAGAAATTTTTGCCCGATTCTTTAATCCTCGTGGGAACGATACCCACTCACCGTGGTTTTTATTACTTGTACGATTCGGTGCACTTGCCGATACCCTATCAAGTTTTTGGCGCCGTTGCCGGGGATTAATTGAAACCGACAATTAGAGTAATTGAGTGATTTCTAAATTAGATAATTTTTTTCTTCTCTTTTATTTATTTACCTTTTGCACTCCTTTCACTGTGACGTTGGGAGCGCCGTATCTCACTTTCATTTAGTTTGGTGTTTGTTTTGCATGCAAAATAGCACCAACGGCTCTATACTTCGATCCTGA
Source organism: Aeschynomene evenia (assembly GCA_013621005.1). Taxonomy (NCBI): domain Eukaryota; kingdom Viridiplantae; phylum Streptophyta; class Magnoliopsida; order Fabales; family Fabaceae; genus Aeschynomene; species Aeschynomene evenia. The sequence continues at coordinate 12,321,242 of CM024264.1, read as the reverse complement.
AATCGAAAGGACCTTGAGGAAGTTGAGAAAAACTAAGAAAAGAGCGGAGATGGCAGGAGACGGTAATGGACCAAGGAGAACTCTGGGAGACTATGCCACACCTACCACTAATGGGTGTGGTAATAGTATTGTCCCACCACCAGTGCAAGCAAATAACTTTGAGCTCAAACCTTCACTCATTCAATTGGTGCAACAAGAACAATTTAGTGGAGGAGCTCTTGATGATCCCAATGTTCACTTAGCTACTTTCCTTCAGTTATGTGATACAATCAAGAGCAATGGTGTGAGTTCAGATGCAATCAAGTTGAGGCTCTTTCCTTTCTCTCTTAGGGATAGAGCTAAACTATGGTTGCAATCATAGCCACTGGAAAGCATCAGTACGTGGGATGACTTAGTTAGCAAATTTCTAGCTAAGTATTTCCCTCCTCAGAAGCTAGCCAAGTTGAGGAATGACATAAATTCATTTGCTCAAAAGGAGGGAGAGTCACTCTATGAGGCATGGGAAAGATACAAGGAGATGCTCAGAAAATGTCCACACCATGCAATCCCTGACTGGCTACAAATTCAGACATTCTACGATGGGGTTTCTCAAAGTTCAAGAGCCATGATTAATGCAAGTGCTGGAGGATCTCTTCATCGAAAGACCCCTGAAGAAGCTTTAGAGTTGATTGAGACAATGGCTGAGAATAACTTTTTATGTCCAAGTGATCGAACTCCATTAAGGAAAGGCATGATGGAGTTGGACACATTGGATACTCTCTTGGCACAAAATAAGATGATGTCGCAACAACTAGCTACACTCACAAAGCAAATGGGACAAATGCAAGTTGCTACAGTAGGACCTCCACATTCATCGTGTGAACTTTGTGGTGGAGCTCATAAGAATGAGGAATGTGATCTTTTCAAAGAAACTTTACCGGAGCAGGTGAACTACATGGGGAACCCCCCAAGGCAACAAAATGATCCATATTCCAAAACTTATAATCCTGGGTGGAGGAATCATCCAAATTTTGGGTGGGGTAATCAAGGGCAGAATCAATTCAATGTTCCAAATCAACAACCCCCATTCATTCCTCCACAAGGTGGCCCCCCTAAACCAACTTCATTGGAGATTGCTATGGAGAAACTTACTCAATCCACTTCTACCTTTGTGCAACAAACCTCAAGTTTCATGCAGGAGACAAGGGCTAATTTCAAAAATCAAGAGGCTTCTATAAGGAACTTGGAGGTACAAGTGGGTCAAATAGCTAAACAACTCTCTGAGAAGCCTGCGGGGATTTTTCCAAGCAACACAGAACCAAATCCTAAAGAGCATTGTAAGGCTATTCAATTAAGGAGTGGAAAAACAATTAAAGAGCAAAAAGAAGAAAAGAAAGAAAAAGTGGAGGTACGGGAAAAGCAAAAAGAAAAAGAACTTCCCATAATTGAAGAGAGAGAAAAAGAAGTACCCATGCAGGAAGAAAAGAAGGAAGAAGTTCAAGTTGCTCCATACAAACCAAGGCTCCCATATCCTCAAAGACTTCAAAAACAAAACAAGGAAAAGCAATTCTCAAAGTTCTTGGACATATTCAGGAAGTTGCAAATAAATATCCCATTTGCTGAAGCTCTTGAGCAAATGCCTTTATATGCCAAGTTCATGAAGGATTTGCTATCAAGGAAGAGAACTCTCAAGGAAGATGAAACAGTGATGCTCACGGAGGAATGTAGTGCTGTCATTCAAAAGAAGATCCCTCAAAAATTAAAAGATCCTGGGAAGTTTTATGTTCCTTGCACTATTGGAAGTTTGACCATTGGGAAGGCCTTGTGTGATTTGGGAGCAAGTATAAACCTCATGCCTTTGTCCATAATGAAGAAGTTAAATATTGAGGAAGTAAAGCCAACCTCTATTTCTCTGCAACTTGCTGATCGTTCAATCAAGTTCCCCTTTGGTGTTGTAGAGAATGCACTTGTCAAGGTTGATAAGTTCATTTTTCCTGCAGATTTTGTGGTGCTTGATATGGAGGAAGATGAAGACACTCCTATTATCCTTGGGAGACCATTCTTGGCCACTGGAAGAGCTTTAATTGATGTGCAAAGAGGTGAGTTGACATTAAGGGTGCATGATGAAAAGGTAGTCTTTAATGTCTTCAACATTATGAAATTTCCAGTGGACCAAGAAAGTTGTATGAGGCTAGACACAATAGATCCCTTGGTAGAAGAAATGTTCGCATTAACGTGGGAAGATGGAGTTATAGAAACAGTAGCCTTGGTGGGAGAGAATAATGAGAAAGACCAAGAACAGCCCAATATGTCAACTTCTCCCCTAACCCCACAAGAAACAGAGGAGCTATTATTGAAGAAAAAGAGTGAGAAGCAAGAACTTGCAAAGCCCGAATTAAAACCATTGCCTCCATCTCTTAAATATGCTTTCATAGGAAATAATGAGTTTTATCCTGTGAAAAAGAGGAAGGAGAATTATTGGAAGTATTGAAGAAGCATAAAGGGGCAATTGGATGGAAGCTTAGTGACCTCAAGGGGATTAGTCCAACCATGTGCATGCACAAAATCCTCATGGAGGAAGACTCAAAACCAGTGGTGCAACCTCAAAGAAGAATCAACCTCATCATGAAAGAAGTAGTGCTAAAAGAAGTTCTGAAGTTATGGGATGCTGGAATTATTTATCCCATTTCTGACAGTCCTTGGGTGAGTCCCGTACAAGTGGTACCAAAGAAAGGTGGCATCACTGTGGTGAAGAATGAAAACAATGAGTTAATTCCTACAATGACAGTCACTGGGTGGAGAATGTGCATTGATTATAGAAGACTAAATGTGGCTACTAGGAAAGATCACTTTCCACTACCATTCATTGATCAAATGCTGGAGAGATTGGCGGGTCATCCATATTACTGCTTCCTGGATGGATATTCAGGCTACAATCAAATTGCAGTAGATCCTGTAGATCAAGAGAAGACAGCTTTCACATGCCCTTATGGAGTCTTTGCCTATCGAAGAATGCCTTTCGGGTTGTGCAATGCACCCGCCACTTTCCAAAGGTGCATGGTTTCTATATTCTCTGATATGGTAGAAAAATTCATTGAGGTATTTATGGATGATTTTTCTGTTTTTGGTGAGTCATTTGAGTCTTGTCTCAAACATCTATCTTTGGTTTTAATGAGGTGTCAAGAAACAAACCTCGTTTTAAATTGGGAAAAATGTCATTTTATGGTGACAGAGGGTATTGTTCTTGGACACCGAGTTTCTTCCAAAGGTATTGAAGTTGATAGAGCCGAGGTGGAGGTGATTGAAAGATTACCCCCTCCTATGAATGTCAAGGCAATGAGGAGTTTCTTGGGTCATGTTGGATTCTATAGAAGGTTCATAAAAGACTTTTCAAAAATTGCAAAACCTTTAAGTTGTCTTTTAATGAAAGATTCACAATTTAACTTTGACAATGAATGCATGCATGCCTTTGAAACTCTCAAAACCAAGCTTGTCACTGCACCAATAATTTCCCCTCCTGATTGGTCCTTACCCTTTGAATTAATGTGTGATGCAAGTGATTTTGCAATAGGGGCTGTTTTAGGACAAAGAAAGGACAAGTTGTTGCATGTGATTTATTATGCAAGTCGTGTGTTAAATGATGCATAGAAAAATTATGCAACAACAGAGAAGGAATTATTGGCTGTAGTCTTTGCCTTTGATAAATTCAGATCTTATGTGGTTGGTTCAAAAGTAATAGTCTACACTGATCATTCTGCTCTTAAGTATTTGATGAGTAAACAAGATGCAAAGCCAAGACTGATCAGATGGGTGTTGTTGCTACAAGAGTTCAATATTGAGATAAGAGACAAGAAAGGCTCAGAAAATTTGGTGGCAGATCACTTGTCAAGGATTACACATGGAGAGGAACAAGTGATTAAGGTTCCAGTGAATGAAGAGTTTCCAGATGAACAACTCTTAGCTATACAAGTGTCACCATGGTTTGCTGACATGGCAAACTATAAAGCTGGGGGAAGGGTTCCAAGTGAAATGAATGGAAATCAGAAAAAGAAATTCATGCATGATGCTAGGTACTTTTTATGGGATGAACCTTATTTGTTTAAAAGGTGTAATGATGGAGTAATCAGAAGGTGCATCCCAGAGGAAGAAGTATATAGTGTTTTGTGGCATTGTCATGGTTCAGAATATGGTGGACATTTTAGTGGAGAAAGAACTGCATCCAAGGTTTTGCAAAGTGGGTTGTATTGGCCAACCATTTTTAAGGATGCAAGAGCCTTTGTGGAGAGATGTGATAGGTGCCAAAGAACTGGGAATTTATCAAGAAAGCATGAAATGCCTCAACAATTTATTCTTGAGGTGGATTTATTTGATGTGTGGGGAATAGATTTTATGGGTCCCTTTCCATCCTCCTACTCCAATGTGTACATCCTCGTAGCAGTAGATTATGTGTCCAAATGGGTTGAAGCAATTGCCTCTCCCACTAATGATGCAAAGGTGGTAGTGAATTTTCTCAGAAAGATGATCTTTTCAAGGTTTGGAGTTCCTAGAGCCTTGATTAGTGATGGTGGAAGTCACTTCTGCAATAAACAATTGGAGAGCCTTCTGCAAAAATATGGAGTCAAGCACAAGGTAGCCACCCCATACCATCCTCAAACAAGTGGACAAGCTGAAATTTCCAATAGGGAATTGAAGAGAATCCTGGAAAAAATGGTAAATGCTTCAAGGAAGGATTGGTCAAGGAAAATTGATGATGCTCTTTGGGCCTATAGAACTGCATTCAAAACACCAATTGGTATGTCTCCTTATCAACTTCTATATGGTAAATCTTATCATCTGCCTGTGGAACTTGAATATAAGTCATTTTGGGCTATAAAATTTTTGAATTTTGATTTAAAATTGGCAAATGACAAGAGACTACTACAGCTCAATGAACTTGACGAATTCCGTAGTCAAGCTTATGATAATGCTAAGTTGTATAAGGAGAGAACCAAGAGGTGGCATGACAAAAAGATCACTCCAAGACACTTTGAACCGGGGCAGCAAGTTCTTTTATTTAATTCAAGACTAAGGTTGTTCCCAGGAAAATTGAAGACAAGATGGTCGGGACCGTTCACTGTCACTAAGGTTTCATCCTATGGACACGTAGAGATTATGGACCCCAAATCTGAAAGAAAGTTCACTGTGAATGGGCAAAGATTGAAACATTATCTTGGGGGAGAAATTGACCGACTCGTCTCGGTTCAAACACTCACGTGAGAAAGTGGCATACGTCAAGCTAGTGACATTAAAGAAGCGCTTATTGGGAGGCAACCCAATTGAGTATCCTTTTTACTTAATTTTTTTTTTTTTAGTATTGTTCATTTATTCCCTTAAAAAAAAAATTTATTAATTTCCATTTCTGGCGCTTAGCGCACCAGTGGCGCCTCGCGCCTTATCGCTCTAACCTTCTCGCGCGCATCGCGCCCACCTGGCGCATTGCGCCTTGAAGACAGAAAGGAATCGGAGCAAGGAAAGCTCCTTGGCGCTGTGCGTGGGACCAACGCATCGCGCCCCATCAACCACACGCCCTGCGCCAGCCAAGCGCATAAGCGCCTTAGAAACAAAGTCGAGGCGGGACAAGCTGCTAACCGGGGCGCCTCGCGCCTGAGAGGCGCATCGCGCCATTACCCCTCTTCCCGCTCCACGCATCGCGCCCAATTCCCTCTCTCATTTTGGCGCTTGGCGCCTCGCCTAGAGAAATTGGCGCCACATTTTCGCGCCTTGCGCGTGCTACAGGAAACAACTTGTGGGCATTATTAAAGATGCCCTTCGGCCAATTTAATTCCTCCAGTCTTACATTCTTCCTCATTTCTTACATTCTTTCATCTCCATTCTTCTCCCCGTCGTCCACCACCTTTCCCTATTAGCCGCATCATCATCGTGAGAGGCCACACCTTTGTCATCATCTAGTTTTCTAATTATCTCTATTTTAGGTAAGTTGTTCACTAACTATGAAGCATATAATTTTTTTTTTGTTGTTCAAGTCTTATCAAGAAAGAGTGTAAATACTGCTGAGTTAGTAAAAATTTAGTTAAATAGAGATAATATAGAAGTTAGAGAAATTTGTCAATGAATTTGTGGCTTGAGAGAAGAAATGATTAGTACTAATGCTTAGCTTAGAATTTTTGCAAAATTCTAAGTTTGGTGTTGGAAGAAATATCATCTGATTCATTGCATAAGTACTCTATTGTGAGAGATGGAAAATATGAACGAAGGCTATTATGTCTTATCTATTGAGCTAACAATGCTAATGGTGTTACTGTCATGTGGCTTCCTGTTTTGGTTTAATTTTGTTTTCAGGAAATGGCACCATCATCAAAGAAAAGAAAAGGGAAGGAAGTGGCTGCATCCCCCTCCTATTACTCTCATCGTTTCCGGACGAAAGAGAATGAAGACTACTACAATTCAGTGGTAGTGAACAAATCTATCATCCCGGAAATTGGCTTCGCGTTTAGAGAGGGGGAATTTCCAGAAATCCAAGAGGAAATAGCTCGAAGAGGGTGGGAGCTAGTCTGTTCACCCCCCAGAATTGCGGGAATGCAGAGGGTTCTAGAATTCTATGCAAACGCTTGGCAATCTGAAAGAACTAAAGAAAGGGAGTTCAGGAGCTTCCTCAGAGGAAAGGAGATTGACTTTAGCTCTGCAATGGTGGAAATGGTGCTAAATCTAGAAGTCAATCCAGAAAAATCTCCATATGGGTATTGTGCACGGTTGAAGGGGGATCAGCAGCTGCAAACAACACTTCGGGAAATCTGTACACCAGGGGCAAACTGGAAGAGAGACAAACAAGGCCGACCAAATCAGCTAGCTCGAGCAGATCTTATTCCTGTGGCTAGGGGATGGTTAGAATTCATCAATCATACCATCCTTCCAACCACTCACTATTCAGAAATAACGGTGGATAGAGCAGTGATGATTCACTGCCTTATCACCAAAGAGCAAGTTGATTTGGGCACTTTATTATCCAAGGGTATATCAAAATTTGTATACTCATCAAGAATGACCCTGGGATTTCCGTGCCTCATTCAACGCATTACCGAAGCCGCAGGAGTAGTAATAGAAGGTGACTCTCCTATTCATGTGCCTAGGCCAATAACTGCTGCAACCATTGGAAAACCAAAGAAGAAAGACACGGAAAAATTTCCTGAGTGTCAAACTATTTGCAAGAAAAAATGGCCATATAGAGAGCCTAATCCATCAGATGATGAAGAAGAGGATGATGAAGATGAGGATCAAGGGGGAGATTGACCATCCCTCAGGTAAGTTTTTAACTGATGCTTGAATAAATTTAAATTTCTATGTTGTTGGAGTTTGTGTCATTAGTGTCTGGTATTGTGTGGTAGAGTAGGGGAGTTGATGAGCAATTGTAAAAAGAACAGAAGTGATTATAATTGTTAAGGCTAGCTCGAGAATTTGATCAACATGTATGAATGAAATGTTAAGTAAATGATGCTGAGTAATTAGGGAGACCAAAGAGAAATAATGTTGTAGAAAATGATTATAGGGGTTCTTGGAGTATTTCTAAAAGACAACTGAGTTGATGAATTGATTACATAAATGTAGTGTGAAGTCTCTGAAAAATAGAAGGAAATGTATGGATTGTGATAAGTAAAGAGAAAGGGTAGGTTGTGCTGAAAATTTTTTAAGGCTCTGAGCACCAATGGCTAGGGGACATCCTCATTCTATATTTTTTAGAACCTAGCTATGTGCTTGTGGTGTGATGGTGTCAGAGAAAGGCTTGGGTAATTAGATTCGAGAGGTGCTTCATCACCTAGCGTCTTGGCCAACTGGACCGGGAACGTTAATCGAAAACTCATCTTAAAGAGCCACCTGAGACTAAGCATTTAGAGTCATGATCCTCAAAGAGAAAAAGGCAAAAGCACTACCCCTAAAATTGTTGAGAAAGCTAATTCATCAGGGTGAAATTAAAAAAGTAAATGTCTTTGCACTACGTGGTTGTGAAAATGAAAACATAGTTATTTGATAGAAATCTCTTGAAGAACCCTTATAACATGATCTGGAGTATAATTCTGAGTGTTTTCCCTATTGCAAAGTGAAGTGTTGAAGGATATAAAGTAATGAGAAATTGCATGTAGTCTTATTTCTGATATTTGGCCCTACTATTTTAATCACACGAGTTCTGGAAATTATTGTTCTTAACTCCTCTACACTGCTTTGTGTTTTATTTCGTTGCTTGAGGACAAGCAACACCTTAAGTTTGGTGTTGTGATGCCTTGGCATCTTTATTTAATTTTGTAGTTTAAATTCTAAGAAATTGTGTTAGTTTAAATTAGTTTCAGTGTGTTTTTATAGTAAATGAAGTGTTTTTAGAATAAATTGGATTTTCCTAGGTGATATTACGTTTTGGGTATTATTTTGGTGTTAATTTCAGGAACTGAGCAAGTAATTGATGAATGAATAGCAGCTGGAAATACACATTGAGTCATGAAAGAGCCCAATTTGAGACGCTTTGCGCCTCACTCACGCGCAGCGCCTCAAAGTCAGATCCGAATTGAAGATGCGCAAGTGAGCCTGCACCTTGCGCCCGTGCATCCAGCGCCTTGCGCCTGCCGCGCGCATTGCGTCCAGGAAGCCTACGCGTCGCGCCCATAGGAAGCCCTGCGCTTGGGAGACAGCAACTCGTGACCCTGCACCAGCGCCCAGCGCCCTGCGCTCGCCCTCGCGCCTTGCGCCCCAGGAAGCTTGCGCCCCGCGCCCGTATGGCGCCTTGCGCTCTGGAAGCTTCGTCTTGCTGCGCTTTGCGTACGGATGAGGCCCAGCGCCCGGAGAAATCGGAAACCACTACACCATAACTAATTCCGAGTCGTGTGCTATAATTTAGGATCAAATTCAAATGCAGATCTAGTGTTTAGAATTCTGAGTTATCTTTAAACAAAAATCCCATTGTTTTAGGGATGGATACAATTTGAATTCTAGTACTATCCGGTTATATATAGGACTAGAATGGAAGCTCATTTTATCTTGGTTTTTATCTTTTGTTCTATCTTTTGTTTCACGTACTGTGTTCTTTTCTAGTTGAATAAAATCAGTTATTCGTTCTTCAAAATGTTTTCTTTCGATTATTATGTTTCGTTTACTTTGATTATGAGCAACTAATTTCTTTGTTAGGGTGAAGGGGATCGTATTACTATGAATTAATTTTATATTTGTGAACCTTTGAATTTTATTAATTCAATTCAAGCAATTACCTTATTTGTATTGTGTTGCTCTGAGGATTGGAAAATCACTTTTCAACTTATCTTGGATTCATGTGTTTATTTGGGAAAATAAATTTGTGAATTAGCTTAAGGGAAATTGCCAAAAAGATTAATATCTAGGAATAGAATTAAGATTTTTGTGAACTTTTAATCAATATAAATACTTTCTTTTCTTTGAAATGATTTGATCAAGGGATTGACTGATTGTTCATAGAAAAAGTGTTAAATTACCAAGGAATTGGAATTGACAACCTAAGATTCGTTCATTGAATTGAAGCTTTAAAATTTAAAGGCAAGCAATTGTTTTATTAATTTCAGAAAATACGTGAACCCGATTCCCTAACCTTTTATCAATTGAATTTTTCATTAAACTTTTACTGTCTTGTTATATTTAATAGCCTTTTGAATTTAGATTATATGTTCATTCATTACCTTTTATTGGATTCGTATAATTAGAAATCTACTTTAAGAAATTTTTGCTCGATTCTTTAATCCTCGTGGGAACGATACCCACTCACCGTGGTTTTTATTACTTGTACGATTCGATGCACTTGCCGATACCCTATCAGCAGCGTTTTACTTAAGCGCAGACCGCTTGGGCGGTCAGAACTACCGCCTGAGCGGTGACTCTGCACAGAATTTTGCAGCTTGCAGAACCAACCAAATTCATCCTTCCCTCCCACTAATCTTGCATTTCTTGTTCCAAATATATGCAATAGAGTTCAAAATTAATCATGAATGCATAGGGAAATTTAATTAAAAAGAAAAATTAAAAATTAAAATTAAACAGAGAAAACAGTGTGTTGTCTCCCACCAAGCACTTTGGTTTTACGTCCCTAAGTTGGACTTGTGGCCCCCTAGCTAGGGGACTTCACTCCCTCAAAAAGGAGGACTTCAGCTTGCTCTCTTTGTTGAAGCTCGAATCAAAAACCTTCAACCGGTGTCCATTTACCTTGAATGTGGATTTTGTTTTTGAACATTCTATTTCCACCATTCCGAAGGGATAGACCTTTTTCACCATAAATGGTTCTTCCCATCTAGACCTCAGTTTTCCAGCCATCACTTGGAGCCTAGAGTTGTACGAAAGCACTTCCTGACCCTCATGAAATTCTTTTCTTAAAATGGATCGGTCATGGAAGGCTTTCGTTTTCTCTTTGTAGAGCTTAGAGATCTCATAGGCATCTCGACGAAGTTCTTCAAGTTCCTGCAATTGTAATTTTCTCTCTCAACTGCCACCCGCCAAGTCCATATTGCATTGCTTAACCACCCAGTAAGCACGATGTTCAATTTCAACCGGCAAATGACAAGATTTCCCAAATACCAATCGAAAGGGGCTCATCCCGATCGGGGTTTTATAAGCGGTGAGGTAAGACCACAATGCATCAGATAACCTGTCAATCCAATCTTTCCTTGAGGGTCCAACCATTTTTTCTAAAATCTTTTTCACTTCACGGTTGGAAACCTCAGCTTGCCCGTTAGTCTGAGGGTGATAAGGAGTTGCCACCTTATGCACAACCCCATACTTACGCAACAAGGCATCAAAAGTTCTATTGCAAAAATGGGTGCCTTGGTCACTGATAATGGCCCTAGGAATGCCAAATCGAGAGATGATATTGCTACGCTCAAAATTGCAAACAGCAGCTGAGTCATTAGTGCGAGTGGGGATTGCCTCAACCTACTTGGACACATAATCCACATCTAGCATAATATAATAGAAACCTGGGGAAACCGGGAAAGGACCCATAAAATCGATGCCCCAAACATCAAAAATTTCGCAGAACAACAAAGGTTGTTGCGACATCTCATTCCTTCTAGAGTTTTTCCCGGTTTTCTGACACCTAGCACAAGACTTGTAGTATTCAAAAGAGTCTTTAAAAATGTTGGGCCAAAACAGACCACATTGAAGAATTTTACGCGCAGTGCGCTGCAATCCGATATGGCCACCACAAGCTTGTGCATGGTAGAAGTCAAGAATAGAGCGGTGCCCATGGTCAGGAACGCACCTGCGAATTATCTGGTCAGCACAAAACCTCCATAGATATGGATCATCCCACACGTAGTACTTTGCTTCACAAATCAACTTATCCTTTTGGGATTTTGACAAATGTGTAGGGATGGTTTTGGCAACAAGATAATTCGCAATGTCTGCTAACCAAGGCAATGCAGTTTTGACACTGAAGATACAGTTATCTGGAAACCGATCATCTAGTGGGATCGGGTCATCAGGTAGATGTTCAACCTTGCTAAGATGATCGGTTACCAAATTGTGGCACCCGCTATCCTATCTTTTATTTCCAAATCAAATTCTTGCAGGAGCAACATCCACCTAAGAAGGCGGGTTTTGCATCTGGCTTCTTCAACAAGTACTTAAGAGTAGTGTGGTTTGTGTACACCACCACATGAGATCCCAGGAGGTATGATCTAAATTTTTCAAGGGCAAAAACAATTTCCAAAAGCTCCTTCTCAGTGGTGGTATAGTTAGACTGCGCTGAGTCCAAAGTACGAGAAACATATGAGATAATGCAAGAAATTTTACCATCGCGCTGTGTTGGCGTGGCACCCACAACATAGTTTGACGCATCGCACATGAGTTCGAAGGGGAACTCCCACTTCGGAGGTTGCACAATCGGTGCTGAAGTCAAACGAGCTTTCAGTAAATCAAACGCCTCTTGGCAGTCATAATGGAGTTTCAAGTATAAGGACTTCAAATTGGAGCTTCAAGTGGAGTCAAGCTTGTTGCAGAATTCTGGAGCAGCATTCATGAGTAGCCTTTGTTGCAGAAGCTAGAACTGGAGCTACAAATGTTGGATTCACTTTATTTCAGTGGCATTGAAAAGCTAAGACACGAGGCTTAATTTCATCTTCAGAGCTCGAAATCAATTGAGGTCAATAATGAGCTCATAAGTGGACTCAAAGTTTATGCAGCAATTGTGACAGTATTCTAGGGCAGCGCTCATTGTTTTGGAAATATCTCGAACTACACTTACTGGAATTGGATGATCTTGGTGGCTATGGAAATCTGAGACATATAGACACAACTTTGCTTCTGAGCTTGAGGCCAAAAATATTAATTAGAGGCCTCAGAAACTGGTTGCAAGATTTCGGCCAGAAATTTCATCTTGCTGAGTAGTCTTGATTGTCACATTTTTGTGCAAGTTCCATTCTACCCTTGCCTTATGTGTTGTAAATGTTGAGTCCATGGGCTTTTTAGAAACTTACCCTTACTTTTATGTCTATATAATTCCTAGATCAGAATTGGAGGGAAGACTTTTGAATCATTTTTACATTTTCAGATTTTAGGATTTACGATTTACATTACTTTTCTCTTAAGCATTTTTTCTTTTTTTTCATTTTTTCTTCTCCTCTCCTCTAGTTTCTGAGTTCCTCATGATCATGAGGAACTAAATCTATAGCTAGCTTGGGGATGAAGGATTGTAATGGACATTGAGATTAGAAAACAAATCCTAGAGGTAATTCTTTCATAATTATTTCTTGAATTCTAATTTCCCTCTTCCTTTTCTCCATAATTCTAGAGGTTTCTGAATTATGAATTGATACTTTAAAGTTGAGAGAAATTCCTAAATCTAGAGGTTTCTGATTTAGGTGAATTGAAATTGTGTTTTAATCTCAACATCTTGAATTCGGTTTTTGAGGTTTCGGAATTGATTCAAGTATGTTGAAATGAATTCATGGAGGTTTTCATGAGTTAAATCATATTTGAATGGAGGTTTCTTTTAAATTTGAATTTGGTTTGAATTCTTGAAAGAATTTATGAAAGATTAATGAATCAATGATTTGAACATTACAATCTCAATTCCTTGAGTTAACATTCTACATGTTTGATAAAAGTCCTAATTGAATTTTCTTTTGAATTGAATATTAAAATCCCCAAACCAAAACCTAACTTTGCATAATCACTTTTCAATTATTGAATTCCTTGGGAAAATGACCTAGGTTTTCCACTTGTCTACAAGTTACCTAGTTTTAATTTGATTCAATTCGGCAATTGATCATGGACACGTGAAATGTTAAGTTTAATCATAATGTTGAATTGTGTTAAGAGGCGCAATACATAGGCTTTGAACTAGTTGGGAAATTCCTAAAAAGATTGTCCCTGGTGCAATTGTTCGTAGCACATGCGTTGAGCAATGTGTTATTAATGAAATAAGAGAAAAATAATGTTACGTACTGAAATTTGGTTAGCATTTTTATACCTGCGAAACGGCTCAACTTCTTCACAATTTAACAAAATGTGAAGGTGTGCTAAATTACACTCATCAACAGTCAACCACTGGTGAACCAAACGGCCAACAGTGCGACTTGGCTGGTTGAACACAGACAAAGTCGACTTGATTTCACTATCACCTCCATCATCATTACGACAAACCCGAGTTCTTCGAGACGGTACATGTGCCTGAAAGTTGAATGAGCAAAATTTTGATGTCTCTTTCGCTTAGTATGCCTGACAAATGACCCCTCCACCTGTGCCCTATTCTTAACTGTTCTCTTATATGATCCAATCTCTCTTTCAAAAGGATATATCCAACGATATTGCACTAGTATGCAAACTCTCACTTCATATGCTAGATGAATAGGAAGATGTTCTATTGAGTCAAAGAACCCAGGAGGGAAAATCCTCTCTAGTTTGCACAATATAATGAGAATATTTGTCTCCATCACTTCAAGATCATCCACCTTCAGTGTTGTTGCACATAAGTCCCTAAAAAATTCACTCAACTCTTATAGTGACTTCCACACATGGTCGGACAACTCTCTAAACATAATGGGAAGCAAACTCCCCATGAACACATGGAAGTCATGAATCTTAAGGCCGACAAACTTGCTTTGAGCTATATTCACACACCTCCCCAAGTCAGATGCGAAGCTCTCAGGCATTTTCAGTTCCGTCACTCACTTGCAAACAAACTGCCTCTAAGATTTCGTTAAAGAGTATGATGCTTTCGGTTTGGAGACATGACCATCCCTAAGCTCCTGCAAATTCAACTCGAGACATCTGCAATACTTTGCCACATCCAACCTTGCTTTGATGTTGTCTTTGGTTCGATTTGTGTCCATGACAATGTGCATTATGTTGTCCTAGACATTCTTCTCAATGTGCATCACATCTAAACAATGTCGCACAAGAAGATCTTTCCAATAAGGATGCTACCAAAAAATAGTTTTTTTTTGTCCAGTTGTGTTTCTTCCCATACCCCTGCACTTGAATTTGCCTTCCCCTGCACTTGAATTTCCCTTCCAACCTCAGTTATCTTCGGAAGAGTTTTCACTGCATCCCACATATCTTCACCACTAACCTCAACGGGGGCAGATCATTTTCAATATAATTTTTTTTCTAAACTCGTACTTGTTACGCCTGTACCAGTGGTCCTGTGGTTAAAACATTCAGTGACAATCAAACCAAGAACTCTTACCTCCGTGTTTTAGTGTAAATGCCTTGGTGTCATCCATGCAAATCAGACATGCTAACTTCCCTTGTGTCATCCACCCAAACAACATTCCGTATGTTGGGAAGTCATTGATAGTCCATATTAATACTGCCCTCACACTATGAAAAAACAACCTATTACGTGAAGATTTTTTTGTGAATTTTAGCAAAAGATTCGCAGCAAATGGTGTTTCGTGCAAATTTTGCTGCAAAAATCAATTCGCAATTAATACCTTCGTGGATAATTTTTTCTGTAAATTTTTTGTTCACAACAAATTTTTCTACGAATATTTTTGCAGCAAACTGAACAATTTTCGCAGCAAAATGATCGCCAAGAAATGTCACAAGAATGTGTAATTCGCAACAAAGATGCTTCGTCTTTTGTTGTGAAAAATTTTATGGCTAATATTTCATAGTAAAATTCGCAGCAAAGTGTTCATGGAAAAATTCACAGCAAACCTTTTGTGGAAAAATTCACTACAAATGGTTTGTAGAAAAATTCGCAACAAACTACACAGAAAAATACTTTTATATTTAAAAATCACACCTATTTAAGTTAATATTATCAACATATTCATATTCAAATAAATATAAACAATGCACTTAAATGAATATGAATAACCAACTTAATTGGATAAAAGATTAACATAACTACATAAAAGACAAATAAAAAAGTTCAAAGGTCATTGAAATATACAAAATTACATAATCCATCAAAATAAAAACAACTTAGAACTCTAAGCATGCTCGTCCTCATCACTTGAATCTTCTTCATTTGCACCTTCATAACTTGAATCATCTCAACTTGAATTATGCTTGTCATTTGAAGACTATGAAGAGCTTGCTTTATTTCCTAGCTTTTCCATCAGATCAGTCAACATTTTCTTTGTCTCGCTCAACTCTTTCCTAATTTTTTCATTTTCTTTCCTCTCTTTTTTCAAGTTTGCTTGTAGAAAAGCTTGTAAAGAAACATTTAATTGTTGAACTTCAGTTCTTATCCTTTGCTCAACTTCCTCTGATTTTGTCTCCATTTGTGAAGATCTAGAAGATAATCTTTTCATTGATCTACCCAAAGAATCAAGACCAGCAACCCTTCCTTTCTTTTTTCCTCTAATTGCTTCGACATAAATTTATAGATCCGACTGTATAGGTTGTGATTGAGCAACATTACCTCCAAAAATATCTTCTACATTACCAGTACTTTGAGAAGATAATTCATGTTTCTTCTTTTCAAAGTTCTTATGGTATAAAAAAATAGTCAATGAGCAAAAAAGAAAGAAAAATCTTTTAAAATTAGAATGACGGTAAATTGTAATAATGCAACTTATTTGATTGTAATAATATTTTTCAAACTTTAAAGCACATATACCTCTTCATTAAACAAGATTCTCATAATTTTTCACAATGCAGTCATAAATATAAGAACAAAAGTCATAATTTATTATCTAGTTAACATCAAAATATACACAACATATATTCAATAATACTATAGAAGATCAAATGCAAGCCAAGGCTAAATTCATGCAAATATTTCAATGTTTTGTGTAACATGAAAGAAAAGCAATGTGTGCTCTTAGAGGGTTAGTGAAATTGCAGGAACTATTAAAGGATCATTTGGTGAGAAAACATGCCACAGAGACACTAAGGTGCATGCAAGCTTTGGTCATAGCACAAGCTAGAGCTCATGCTCACGAATGGCGTCTGAAGGAAAGCCTAATCAAAAGCAATCAACCTACAGAAAAACTACAAAGCACAATCTATTCTGTATAATGTGAGTACAAAAACTAATGTTTACTTCCTTTGAAGTTGTAGAATGATGGTTGAAATATATACTAAGATTTTATGATATGTTGTTGTTATAGATGATGGTGATTTCTATTAGGAAGATGCATTTTGTTTCATTGCAGTGTCTTAACAAAGAAAAAAACAAAAATAGACAAGCTATGAAAACTATGTACAAAAAAATGGTATAATATCAGTGGATGAATCAAATGAGAAAATAGCAAAATGGCGTAAAAGAGTAAACACTTATATTTTTGGTAAAAACTCTAAAAAAATTATGGGAAGAAAGCTACGCCTGAAACTTGTACCCAAAAATATCTTCTAAAAAAAAAATTCCTTTTTTGGGTCAAAGAGCAATCAACAATTGAAATTTATAAAAAAAATTTGCAGCAGAAGAGTACGATGCAGTTTTTGGGCCATGAATAAAAACAGTACTCTCACTGAGTTGTTTAGATTAGAGTTCTTTTTATTGATCCTGGACTTTTGAGTTACCAAGGGCAAAATCATTCTGCACGACCAAAACAATGAAGGAATGTAGGGGAAGGAAAGGTTTCAATGGCCCATCATACCAATTTTTGAAGGCCTAACAATATGATAAGACATAACAAAAATTGAAAATTGGTAAGAAAAGTTAGGACAGAAAGGAAAGGAGAAAGGTTAAATTTATCATTTTTAAATTAAAAAAATAAGAAATTATTAAAGTTCATATAACATTCTCCTTTTCTCTAGGATATAAAGCCAATAGAGTACATTATGCCACTGTAATTGTAGCATATTTTACAAGGCAAATGAAAAACATTTTATACCATTTAAGTTTGAAAATCAACCAAGCATATCTTACATAGCATAGCCACCAACCAATTCACCTCGCCATATAAAATCTTCATTTTTTGTTTTTTCGCTTGATTCAGTGAATGTAGAAATAATCCAACTAAAACTAAATTCAATAATGCTTCTTGTACACCATTTTGCAGCCACTATCAGCCACTCCATCAAGTATTACTTTTTCATTTTGATGGGCCCCACTATAAAAAAGTGAAGGGTGGCTGATGGTGGCTGATGAGAGAGTGTACATATAACATTATTGAACTAAATTTCATTGTCATTAAACTAATAATACTCGACAGAGCAAATAGCATTTAGATCAGGTGTGAAGAATTACAAAACCCGGAAATCAAAGAAAAGCCTGCAAATCCCATATTTATCCAACAAAAAACTAAAACCGCAAGATTCAACTCTCAAAATGAATTGATGCGAGTATGTATAAATGTTTAATAACTAGTCCAGTAATAAATTGATGAATGAATGAATAGGAATGCCCCTGTTCATGTATGTATGTATGTACTATGTACCAAAATGGCTAGGAAAATGGAGAGAAAAACAAGCGTGTAAGTATATATGAATGGAAAAAAGAGAGTTACTGCTATGAGCAATTGTAATCGTTGTTCTTTTCTTTGTTTTCTTTCTTTCTAAGAGCGAGGACGACAATTAAAGATGATATATAAAAATGAACTTACGGGGAAGTTGGTAGTAGTAGATGTGGCCCTGTACTTGAGAATAGGGATGGCAATCGGGATGTGTTTGCGGGATATTCGTGTGATCCATGCATATGGGACCCTGCATTGGGGATTTTTTTTTCCGTGGAGATGAGAATGGGATAAAAGTTCCTCCGAAAAGAATTTGAGAATGGGGATTGAGACTATGCTCCCCGCCTCGTGGGGATCTCTACTCCGAGGATGTTTTTTATATTTTATTTATCAATGGTATTATACGTACACCCCATTATTCTGCCACTTGCGGCCACAACTACCCAATTCTCTTGTGGGTCCCACATGGAGTAAGAGAAACACCACTTTCAATTTCTAAATTTGTGGTTTCATGCGCTGGTTAGAATACAAACACACTTACTACCCATAAAATCATCTCTCCTAACTCCATTGTTGACCCCCTCCCTTCCTCCTCTCACCTTCCTCTCATACTCATTACTTCCAACAAAGTCATCATCCACTCAACCCATCACCGTCCCGCGAAAACACTGTTCTTCGTCAACCCGTATGCATTTCCTTTCTCTTCTCTAAAAACAAAATGTGTGTTCGAACAAACTAGATTATCCATGTTGAACTTGTTTTTTGTTTTTTGGGTTTTTACGGTCCATTTTCTTTTTTTTTTTCGAACACATTGTTGCAGAACATTGTTGGTTGTAAAAATGAAAAACTTTATGGGTTCTTAATGATAACATTTTTGTGTTTTTCGTGTAAAAATGAGAACTTTTTTTGTGTAAAAATGAGAATTTTATTTGTGTTTGTTGTAAAAATTCAAACTTTATGGGTTCTTGATGATAGAATTTTGTGTTTTCGTGTAAAAATGAGAACTTTGTTTTTTTTGTTATAAAAATGAACATTGTCTGTGTTTTTCTCTTGCAAATGTCACAGATTTCCTTTGTGGGTTTACGGATTTATGGAAACGTGTTTGATTATTGGGTTTTCCCTTATATATATTGTGTTTTACGGGTTTACGGGATTATGCAGTGTGTTTTTCTCTTGCAAGTGTGATTGATTATTGGGTTTTCCCGTTATTTTACATTAGTGACTATTTTTTGACATTTTTAATACTTAAAGTTGATGATAATTTTTTTATCTCAACCGGATTTTTTTATCGTGATTGTTGGGTTTTTCATTTGTTTTTATTGGGTTTTTTCTTTGGGTTCTTATTTCATGCTCTTCCACCTATTATTGAACTAGTGTTGTATGTTCTTTTTTTTTGTGATTTTTATTCCGTGGTTATATGATTTTTTGTACTGGTTTTTATTGGGTTTTTCAATGTTATTTTATGTGTTTTTTTACTTTCGTTCTATTGAGTTTTTACATTGAGTTTGATTATTATTATTCCCGTTGTATTTGTTGTGTTTATTTTTCCTGTGTGCCAAATAAGGCTATTTGTTCTGTTGTTTATCGCATTTTCTTGGTGTCATATTTAAAACTGTAATGGAAATCAGTTATGCCTCCTATTTTAACATTTTTGTTTTTACTATTTTGTTCAATTAAGTCCATTTATAATAGGTTTGTTCTATACTGATGACTGATTTTGACATGTTTATTATTTAAATCTCTTGACAATTTTTTTTATCTAAACTTATCGCAATACAATTTGCGAACAACACTTGTTCTTGAGTTCTTCAAAAGTTCTTGTTCTTGAATTCTTCAACTCTTGAAATCTTGAATTCTTGAACTCTTCGATTCTTGAAGTCTTCAAATCTTGAACTCTTGAACTCTTCAAATCTTGAACTCTTCAATTCTTGAATTCTTGAGTCTTCACAAAGAGCTATGTCAAACTCTTCCGTTGCAAGTGTAGCAACGGCCTAGAGATATCCACACAGCAGTTGTGAGTGTCAAACACTCACCTTGATGCTTTTCTGAAACTCACTATGCTAGTAGTGAGAAACAGAGAAATAAGGATTTCTAGAGAGAGGCTATGTGTAAGCGAAAAAGGATTGCTCAAAAGGCTCCATGGGTGTTGGTATTTATAGCCAACACTCAACATTAACCTAAGCCTTGTTGGGTCCATCTTATGGAAGCCCATTTAAATTAGTCACACTAATTTTTACCCTAATCCTTATTAGGTCCATCTCATGAAGGCCCAATTAAATTAGTCACACTAATTTAATCTTATTCTTTAGTAGGCCCATCTCATGAAGTCCAATTAAATTAGTCACACTAATTTATTCTAATTTAGCATCAATATAAAAACTGCTTTAGTGTGCGACCCTATAGGTTCTTACAATGTTGGCAATATTATTAAATCTCATTTAAATAATATAAACAGTGAGCGGTATCTAGCAACATATCACTGCTACCCAAGTTATAAGAAAGTCAACGGTTTGACATAACCTTTCTGTGATTGACGTTACCGTACACTTCAGTCCCTTTGTCCAAATATCTAGATTTAGCACAAGCATGGAATTAGTCATCTTGTATAGTTAAATCATTAGTTTCTTGATCTCCGAGTAGACTGATAAAATAAATGACAATAATGTCACACATTAATTCATTTCAGTATGGCCATACATTTTACCCAATCTTACTCATCAAGGGGCCCACAGATATATCTCTCGTAATGTGAGAGGGACAAATTCTATCTACGTTACTCGCACCGCCCACATGACTCGTGATATGCCTAATGACCGCCTTTATAATTACCCTGTTACGGATAACGTTTGACGATATCAAGGCACATAACTCCTCATGTAGCGGATTGCAGTAACTTCAAGTCAAAGGACTACATGTACCATCATCACTATGAGAATCACTTATGACATTCACATTACTATCCATGTGGTGTTCTCATGGCGGGTCAGTCCAATATATATCACCATATATACCTATGTGCAGAGTTGATATCACATATCCATAACTTGTGAGAAAAGGTTATCAGTCCATACACATACTAGTCTCAACGTATTGTTGTTATCTTGTTGTTTACAGTAATACTTGACTAGGGACATTTAAGAATGAAGTCTCACTATTAGGTTATGTACCTAATCTTTATTCCATTATAAGGACATCATAATGTTTATTAAAATAAATAAATAAACAATTAATGAAAACAATGCCTCATATATATATAAAATAAAATGTCACAATATCATAATAAAATGCAACTATGATTGGCCCTCTAGGGCATATACCAACAGTTCCCAAGGTGGTTTCCGATGATCCCATCACAAGCTGCTGAACCAATTCAACTCTAACAATGAGAACATTTCACTGATTCTTATTAGTTTAACGTTCAATTTCCTCTATAAACTTGGTTTTAAATTTCTTATTTATAATTTAATACTAAAGTAAGCATCTTAAAAATTATTCTGTAATATTTAAAATAGAGTAAACCCCCAAGTTAGTCCCTAACAATTTTCGCGTCGAATAAGGTGGTCCCTTAATGATTCACATCATCTTGCCTAGTCACTGTTCATTATTGCCACGTATGCGTCTTCAAACGGAATCCGTGAAGGGACCAACGTTTGTCTGATTTTTGCAATTGTAAAGGATCAAGTTGTCACTTTCCATTTGTCAGGAACCACCTTGTCCGACACGAAAATTGTCAGAGACCAACTTGGAGGTTTACTCATTTAAAATAATTTTCTTCAAATATGTTTTATTTTCAAAATTTAATTTGCAATATTTATATAATATCTTAAATAATATTAATATAATTTTCTTTAAAACTATATATATTAAACATTAAAAAAAATAATATTATAAGTATGTTATTAAACTCATGTCCTTTTTAATAATTACATGTTTAAAAGTGATTTTAATTAACATTACTCAATAAAAAATATTCATTATATTATAATCACTAAAAGTTTTAAAACATAAATTACTTTAACATCACTCCACTTTTGTAACACCCTACTAGATAACCCTTAACGCTTAAGTCATTTTAGGCCATTTCATAACGGTTGCCTCCTGTTATCATACTTTATACTTATTTTTCAAATACATATACGCGGAAAATACGTGGGAGAAATTTTCATAAATGTTTTGCGGAATAGAAAATAAGGGCCTTGCGAAATTAATACAACTTATATAGGTGCGGAAGCAAATAATCCTGAATAAATCTCAGAATAAATAAATAACAAAATCATAGTCTCCCAGAACATACATCAGGAAATAATAAAAATAGGTGTAATCTCATGAGCCCAAAACCGAGACTCACAAGACTCCGCTAATACAATCCATCAACGTGAGTACTTGCCGGCTAACATAGGTCTGGACTAAGGAAAAGTAAATGGAAATAAACAATAAACCAGAGACATAAAATCCATAAATAAAATAACTCAAAAGACATGATAAAGTCTAATCTAAGACTGTGCGGGCTCAAAGCTCGCCCCATCGTCCGGGTTTATTAATTAAATAGGTGTAGCATGAATGAATTCAATTTCAGTTATAGGTTCTAAAACCATCTTTCCCGGAACGACTTACCTAAGTGCCTCTTGTTCATTTTACATCATTTATACATCATACTTAATCATGTCATTTGTGTGTGTGCTCTACGTGTCATCTAATCATATAGGGAAACTTAATCATACATCATACTACGTTTACTCAAACTTTACTGTAATACACTTTCATAACTTTTATCTCTTTATTATCTCTTATGGCCTATCCACCCTCCTGTAAACCTCCGCTGCACCGACCCCTAGGCATGAGCTCATCCTAACGAAATGGGGAAAATGGGGATATTCACCAACTGCAAGTGAAGGACCTGTAGCGCCGAGGATGCCAACCTCCTCCTACAGCCTCTCAATCACAAGCCGAAATCTACTATGTATTCTTGCACCACCCAGTGACGTCTTTCTTATCTACGCGCCACCCGGTGACGTCTCAAACAATGTTTATGTGCCACCCCGTGACGTCTTAACAATATACATGCGCCACCCGGTGACGTCTTAGTTCACAACACAACATTCACATACACATACAACACATAATCCATATAAACATCTTATTAACATCATGTATCTCATGCAATCAACTCATATCAACATATCATCATTCAAACAGCATCTAAACTCGCATACAAATCATAATTAACTCATACATATCATCTATGCTGGTTGTAGAACGCATTAGGGTGTATAAAGGGTCAAAACAGTTCATTTTCGCACTAACACCACTATCGTAATCGATTACACGGGCTGGTAATCGATTATACAGCTCTGTAATCGATTACCAGAGAGCAGCGTCTTCTCACGATTGGAAATTCAGGCATCGTAATCGATTACGAAGTCATGTAATGGATTATGAAGTCGTAAAATACGATTCTAGAGTTCCAAAAACACGATTTTACAATAGCCATTAGCCAAAATAGTAACCTAGAATCGTCCCAATCAATAGAAAACATTGTCATACGAATATCTATCATAAAAATACGTTTAAAACACTTTTCACTTCGTAAAAACCCTTTCTCTTTCAAAATCAATTTCACAATTCAAACCCTTTCATGAACCCTAATGGAAAAAACAACGAACAACATTCAAAACTTCATCAATTCATTAACATACATGAAATTTCATGGCATTTAGAATGCCTAACCCCTACCTCTTGAAGACAATCCTTGTTCTAGACGAAACCCTAGCTTCACGAACGGCTCGACACCAACGATGACCTTTATCGGAGAAAAGCAATCGGTAGAAACGTCCGGCTCAATGAGAGGATTAATAATATGTGATTGTTTTCGGGATTGGGTGAGTATTTGTGGGTGTTTCTTGGCGTGGAATGACTATGACTATGAGAGTTCTTGAGAGAAAAAGCTATGGAGGTTTAGAGATGAAGAAGAAAGTGTTTCTGAAGTGAGGATTAGGGTTTCTCATGTGGTGGCTCGGTTATATATGGTATAGAGTCATCGTGGGGCCCGAACGACACTTAACACGTACTAAAAACAAACTTTGCGCACGTCGTAATCGATTACCACGATTATGTAATCGATTACGGTAATCGTTTACAGACATGATGTAATCGATTACGGTAATCGATTAAAGACAGGATGTAATAGATTACCGAGAGCAAAACCAAAGGGCTGTAATCGATTACCATCCCGTGGTAATCGATTACTGGGCTGAGAAGTAGCCCCAAAACACCTCAAAAACGTCCCGACTCGTGCTATAAACATCCATACACCATTCATAACCTCATGCATCATCTAATCATCAATTAAAACACATATATACACCTAAAACACTCCACATACAATGAACACTCACATAGCTAACATAATTAACATGACACATAAGAAACACACGTAAATTACATAGCATATAACAAATCACATATAGTTACACTTAGATCACATAACACATAGTAAACATATATATATATATATATATATATATATATATATATATATATATATATATATATATATATATATATATATATGTATATCACCTAACACATAATGATTATTACAAGAAACTTATCTACCATAACCTAATTAAATCCTAACCAAGGTCAATTACCCTTAATCTTACTTAATTGGGACTTAATGAAAGTCGGGTGTTACAACTTTCATCCAAAATAATCGATTGGGGTAGAATTCATTTCATACTAACTTCAGCTTGTGAAACCTAATCCAAACACATTCCAAGTATTGTGGTGCATATTTGCTGAGGCAGGTGGTGCATAGGGACCCATCTTAGCTGGTAATTGAAGATGACTGGTGGGAGAGAAGTATGTAAATCAGTTAGTTGTTGTAATGTAAATAATTAAGCTAGTTGTGTTCATTTTGTGGTGTCCATATAAGTATGTAAATCAGTTAGTTGTTGTAATGTAAACCTAATGAAAGATATTTGGAGCTAATTACTAAATCAGATTGGTTTGGCGTTGGTGGATATATACTTATATATGCTTCGCAGCTTCGGTGCTTTTTCTAGCTTCTCTATCCAAATTATTAAATGAGGAGTTCATTTTCTTCATTGTCTTGTTCTTCAATTGCGCGTGCGTGAATAACTTTTAATCATTGACCAAAGAGGCTTGTGAAAAGAGTGTATTGCTATTGTACAATAAAAAATCAATCAAAACATTCAACAAGTCGTACACAACATATATAATATAAATTGCACAACGAATATTACATGTTATGCACGTCATATATCACATGATGTGCACAACATATATCTCATGTAAAAAAATATGATGTTATAACATGTTATATATATTGTGCACAATAGGTGATATATCTTGTGCATCGGATATGATATACGTTGTGCATTTTATATTATATATATTGTTCACAATATATTGACTGTTTTGGTTGGATTTTTGTTGTACACCAATTATTTCCCATGCAAAAATTACTTGATGTTTGATTCTTTCTACTTTCGATCTTAAGGGGTGTCGACTTTTGTTTATTTAGTGTCAAAATAATTAACCCTATTTAAATGATTTGTCTTTTAACTTCATAGTTTTTTTAATTATCTTTTAACTTATATTGACAACAGTATTATTGTTTAAAAAATTAACACGAACAATTTTCATTACTAGATTTTATAACTTGAAAGAATGTTCTACTCACTTTTAGTAAAAGTATATGATATATATATAAAATTAAAATATGTTTTTATTAGTTTATGTAATAGTTTTTTTATCTTTTTCCTTTTCTGATCGAATCCATCAATGTTCATCAACAAGTTTAATTTGAAATGTCTTCCAATGAATGGAGTGAACATAACCTTTTGCATGCTGTTTGATCAATGGCAGTTGTTTTATCTGCTAATGTGTAATTTTACATATATATGATCATCCTTGATATTAATTTCTCTATTTTTGTTCACTTTTAATCCCTCTTGTTCCAATATTATATTTCAAGTTGCTACAATTAGCCAATATTATTAAATGGTGATGTTTAAAATCTCTAAATGAAGATTCTTAGAATATTTTAAGGGCAAAAAATAAAATTTCTGATATTCATAAGAACAAAGTGCATTGTCTAAAAACTAGCAATTCATTCTGTATGTCAAGTTGTATTTTTTATTTGTTCAAACTCTAAAACGTATAGTACACAAAAATATATATATTTTTATTACTTTTTTAGAGATCAGAGTAAAATTAACCATGCACAACTCTACTAAAAACATCCATTTTTTTTTTTTAGAGATTAATTAAATGTAATCACCACTCCACTAAAAAGAGAAGTAGTATCGTTATATTATAGACTAAAAATATTTATTTTTAAAATTTTAATATATATATGTGTGTTTTATGTACAAGTACTAATAAGGACATAAACAAGAAATGTTTGATGTCCAATATAAATATTTATAACAATTGTTGATACAACTCTATTCGAGACGAGTTGCTAATCTCCAAGAATTTCAAAGAATTTATCAATTCATTAATCTTCCATATCAATTACAATGACTCAATACTTCTATTTATAGTCCTAACCAACTCTAATGGGCTAAACTAACAAACCAAGAGACCCACTAATTAATTGAGTTGTAACAATACTCCCACCTTCAAACCAACCTTACCCTCAAGGTTGATGGAAAAAGAAAAAGATTACATCATTTAAATCCTAAGAACAACTACTACTACTTTCAATTGTTAAAGATATTAGAAAGTAAGTATTCTAAAACAATTATTTTTTTTTTTAAGTCTACTATATACAAAAATAAAATGCCACCTGGATCCCATTGTTTAAAATTAGCTCCACCATCCATGTCCCAATATATGTTTTTGCCTGCTGTAGTTGAATCTAATTGGAATTGGTCCAAGACACATAAAATTATTATTTCTTTCAAAACGTACCAATGTTTCTTGGTGAAAGTGTTGAGGCCCATTTGTGTTGGATTTGTGAATTGATACAGTGTTAATGGCATATCTCGCTGGATCTAATTGGAGTAGGCCCGTTATGTTTAGAGGGGAATGAGGGACATCTTGCTCAAACTCCAATTCACATGCTGCAACAATCAATGAAAAAATGGAGATTCCCCCTGTTGCTGCTCAAATCTTGCTGGTGGAGCCAAGGCCACATAGTAGCAAGATTGTCGCCGCCAATGAACCAAGAATTACCACGCGATACCCAACGGCCATCTTCTTTTAGAGCGGCACCATTTGATGACCTAATGAGCTTCTTCTTCATTGTCGCCAGAAGGAAGACATGGCAGCGGTTTCTCGGTGCGTCGCCGCTGCTTCTTACTGGTCCATCGTCGATCTGAACATCGGAGGTTGCTCCACCATCGTTGATCTCCTCGGCCCTATGGATCTGCCCCTCCACCATGCCACTGTCATCAAGGACGATCGATCCGCCGTAAACGGAAAGGTCGAGATCTCGCACAACTCCTTCGTTCTCGTTGCTGGCGCTGCGGCTGGAGATCAACGTTGGAGGTGGTTCAAACACCGTCTCCTCCTCATCTCCATCGCGATTTTCTTCTTTCTCTTCGATCTCCATCACCATCAATATCATGTTGCTGCCTGGGTTGGAACTTTTTTGTTCTTCCAATTTCAATTCCATTAGCATAACCTCTTTCTTTTGCAAATTTGGTTCATCTTCCTTGATCTGATCTTGAACTCCAACCTCTAATTCTTGAATTCTTGATACTGACATTGATTCTGAAATTACATTTGTTGATTCTTGAAATTGCTAATCTGATCGTTGTTTTTGCTGTGATTTTTGCTTCAATTCATGATTCTCCAAGATAGCTCTAATTGCTTCCAAAATCACATCTAGATCTGAAACTTCATTCCATGACATTTCTTGTGGTAGGATTGGGCGAGAATCCGGCTGATAACGATGCATAAATGCAATATCAAACACTATTCTATCTGCATTTGGATTGCATTTCTTCCATAATTTGAACCATGTAAGAGCATTGCCTTTGAGACCTCTCTCTCAATCTCCATAAATCTCTGACCTTCTGCAGTCCCTTGAGCATTCCAAAATTGTTCAGTGAGAATAAGCCAACCGTAACCGTCTCCCGTGCCATCGAACATAGGAAATTGAGTTCCTTCCGCCATGAAAGACTCAATGAAAGCACCAATGATACAACTCTATTCGAGACGAGGTGCTAATCTCCAAGAATTTCAAAGAATTTACCAATTCATTAATCTTCCATATCAATTACAATGACTCAATACTCCTATTTATAGACCTAACCAACTCTAATAGACTAAACTAACGAACCAAGAGACCCACTAATTAATTGAGTTGTAACAATTGTACTTTATCTATTCTCACAATTGGATTTTAAGTATTTGGATTAAAGGGGAAAATATTTAAAATCTAATAGTGAACATGAATATAATATTTACGATTGTTATAAGTATCTGTATTGTAAATGTATACTCGGCATTAATTCAGAACAAATAGTGGGTCAAAGCCATAAGATTAAAAAGAATTTTTTTTTTAACAAAGACTAAAATCAAAATGCATAGGGTGCTTGGAAGCTCCTAAAGTGAGAAATTATATGAATTGAATGGAAATTATATAAAATGAATTGAATCACAAATCATTCATTATGTTTGGAACCAATCTTTTATAAACTAGAATTGGAATGATTTATATATCAATTTATATATGTTTGGAATCCATTAAATTAATAATGAAATTGATTTTCATTTTATTGGTTTTTAAATTTATTCTTTATGTTTTAACTTGAGACGGACCTAGTTAAGCCAAGTCGAGTCGGGCTGAGTTCAACCATCAACATAGACTTGTATTTATGGTCTCCATTATAAAAGACGTTCTGACATTGATGGTCTTCGAGTAATGACCAAAGCTACATTAATTCATAATGTGGAAAATACCTTTTTTTTTATTCAATCTAGATTTAGAATTTTTTTTTTTTTTGGACATGTAAGTGTTATTAGATTTATAATCAATAAAAGTACATTTATTATAGAATACTTTGTCATTTTTTATTACTCTTGCCTATTTTTGTGCTTTTCAATTTTCAATTCATTGTTTTGGGCCTACGCTCAGTTTCCTTATTTTCCAAACTCTTTTCTATGATTTTTGGTCAAACAAATCTTTTCTCTGTTCTTCATGTTAATATTTTTGTAAAATTGCTTCAGTAGTGTCAATTTGGCCCAATATCTATAAAAAGAAAAACAAGTTTCAGCACTGGGCTATAGTTCTGGTGCTTGCTACTACAAACCCTTTCAGAACAAAAACAAAAATAACAAAAATATATTTGCCAACAATTCGAGGAAAGAAAAAATCAGTTCATCACATGTTTGACCTTAACTTCCAGTACTTGTGTATTATCATAACTAGAATTCAATTTATAGGTTTTTTTATTAGTGAGTGATATGATACTAGTAAGCACTCTATAAATCCAAAAGTGGGGCTGGAAGTGTATGAAACTTATGGTATCGAAATCCAAGATCAAAGAAAATAGAGAAAAGAGAATGTGAAATGATTGAATTGTGAAAAAAGTGATTAGAGATACAATGGGTATAGCCTTATATAGGCACACAAAGATACTACCCACTAACTAACACTTAATCCAAAATTAACTAAACTCTAGTTACAATACCCCCGCAAGCCGGAGCGTGCGAACTCTAGCATGTCCGGCTTGAAATGAGAGCGAGATACAACCTAAAAAACAAAGAAATACAATCAAAATAAGAAAAATACAATGAAAAGAAAATCAATGAAATTTCAACAATTAGTATGAGGGGAGTGAGTCGGTTTGCCGGAATGATCTTCGGTCAAATGCCGCTCCTCGGAGAATATGATGATATAGGAGTCGCGTCGCCGGTATGATCGTCGGTCGAGATAACGCTCCAAGAATGAGCTCTGTGGCTCCATGTATGACAACGGTAGTGGTTCATAGTTCGGGATGTCTTCGACCTTCTTATTGGGCCTCTTCGATCTATCCATCGACGTCTCCACAATACTCGTCAAAAAGAAAGGTTAACGCCATATGACGTGCATCTACCAATTTTTCTTTTTCTTGTTTTTGTTTGGCAGTAGCTTTTCAAAAGTCAAAAGCCAATTTAGGCTTGAATTAAAGAACACTAATTTGAATCTTCACATTAACAAAATCTAGAACCAGAGGATATAAGAAAGAGAAATCAAATCCAACAAAGAGCCGCAAGAAGATAAAGAAAGCTCCTTGGTTTTCTTGTTGTGCTTGACATTCCAAGAAAAAAAAAATGCTCTGCTTTAATTTGATTATTACCTGTTTGGTAAAGTGAGATCGAAAGCCCATAACCATATAAGTCATGCCAACCGAGGTGATAAACAGGGCTCAGTGTGCCAGTGTGCCAGATGCATGCCTTGTCCTAGTATCATCAACAATTGATGTTATTGAACTAATGAACCTTGGGCAAAGGAACCGTGCTGTTGGGGCAACAGCCCTTAACGATCGCAGCAGCCGATCTCATAGTTGCTTGACTGTTCATGTTCAAGGAAGAGATTTGACATCTGGAGCTATCCTTCGCGGCTGCATGCATTTGGTTGACTTGGCAGGGAGTGAAAGAGTAGACAAATCTGAGGCCACAGAAGATAGACTAAAATCTTGGAACATGCAATTTCACATTCTTGGTGTGTTCTTTTATGAACAGGGTATTTATCCATTCTTGAAAATGGGAAAGAATAAAAGATGAGTTCTTAGACTCTATTGCATAGAAATTAAATTAAATTGGATCATTTGGCTCTGATACCATGTAGAAACTTATGGTATCTAGATCCAAGATCAAAGAAAATAGAGAAAAGAGAATGTGAAATGATTGAATTGTGAAAAAAGTTATTAGAGATACAATGGCTATAGCCTTATATAGGCACACAAAAATAACTACCCACTAACTAACACTTAATCCAAAATTAACTAAACTCTAGTTACAATAATAGGAAGTGAGTCTAGCATAGCTGGACAAAAGCTCAAGCTGGACTCACTAAAATTGTGCTCGATTTACGGTTCAACTCATCAAATTTGATAGTTGCTCATAGCATCGTTAAACTCTAATGTTTTTCAATTTAGAACTAAAAAGAGTTAAATAAGAAAATAAATTATTATGAGCTCCCCATGTAGTTCACTTGCTCCGGTAAAGTTTCTTTGAAAAAATCACATTCTTCATTCTTATGAGCTCCACCACAAAGTTCACAAGATGAATTTGGAGGTCCTACTGCAGCAACTTGCATTTGTCCCATTTGCTTTGTGAGTGTAGCTAGTTGTTGAGACATCATCTTATTTTGTGCCAAGAGAGTATCCAATGTGTCCAACTCCATCATACCTTTCCTTAATGGAGTTCGATCACTTGGACATAAGAAGTTATTCTCAGCCATTGTCTCAATCAACTCTAAAGCTTCTTCAGGGGTCTTTCTATGAAGAGATCCTTCAGCACTTGCATTAATCATGGCTCTTGAACTTTGAGAAATCCCATCATAGAATGTCTGAATTTGTAGCCAGTCAGGGATTGCATGGTGTGGATATTTTCTGAGCATCTCCTTGTATCTTTCCCATGCTTCATAGAGTGACTCTCCCTCCTTTTGAGCAAATGAATTTATGTCATTCCTCAACTTTGCTAGCTTCTGAGGAGGGAAATACTTAGCTAGAAATTTGCTAACTAAGTCATCCCACGTACTGATGCTTTCCAATGGCTGTGATTGCAACCATAGTTTAGCTCTATCCCTAAGAGAGAAAGGGAAGAGCCTCAACTTGATTGCATCTGAACTCGCACCATTGCTCTTGATTGTGTCACATAACTGGAGGAAAGTAGCTAAGTGAACATTGGGATCATCAAGAGCTCCTCCACTAAATTGTTCCTGCTGCACCAATTGAATAAGTGAAGGTTTGAGCTCAAAATTATTTGCTTGCACTGGTGGTGGGACAATACTATTTCCACACCCATTAGTGGTAGGTGTTGCATAGTCTCTCAGAGTTCTCCTTGGTCCATTTCCGTCCTCTGCCATTTCCGCTCTTTTCTTAGCTTTTCTCAATTTCCTCAAAGTCTTTTCGATTTCAGGATCGAAGTATTGAGCCGTTGGTGCTATTTTGCATGCAAAACAAACACCAAACTAAATGAAAGTGAGATATGGCACTCCCAACGTCACAGTGAAGGGAGTGCAAAGGTAAATAAATAAAAGGAAAAAAAAATCTAATTTAGAAATCACTCAATTACTCTAATTGTCGGTTTCAATTAATCCCTGGCAACGGTGCCAAAAACTTGATAGGGTATCGGCAAGTGCATCGAATCATTCAAGTAATAAACACCACGGTGAGTGGGTATCGTTCCCACGAGGATTAAAGAACCGAGCAAAAATTTCTTAAAGTAGATTTCTAATTAGACGAATCCAATAAAAGGTAATGAATGAACATATAATCTAAATTCAAAAGGCTATTAAATGTAACAAGACAGTAAAAGTTTAATGAAAAATTCAATTGATAAAAGGTTAGGGAATCGGGTTCACGTATTTTCTGAAATTAATAAAACAATTGCTTGCCTTTAAATTTTAAAGCTTCAATTCAATGAACGAATCTTAGGTTGTCAATTCCAATTCCTTGGTAATTTAACACTTTTTCTATGAACAATCAGTCAATCCCTTGATCAAATCATTTCAAAGAAAAGAAAATATTTATATTGATTCAAAAGTTCACAAAAATCTTAATTCTATTCCTAGAAATTAATCTTTTTGGCAATTTCCCTTAAGCTAATTCACAAATTTATTTTCCCAAATAAACACATAAATCCAAGATAAGTTCAAAAGTGATTTTCCAATCCTCAGAACAACACAATACAAATAAGGTAATTGCTTAAATTGAATTAATAAAATTCAAAGGTTCACAAATATAAGATTAATTCATAGTAATACGATCCCCTTCACCCTAACAAAGAAATTAGTTGCTCATAATCAAAGTAAACAAAACATAATAATCGAAAGAAAACATTTTGAAGAACGAATAACTGATTTTATTGAAAAACAGAGTAAAACAGAGTACTGAACTAAGTGAAGTAAAAACCAAGATAGAATAAAAGATCCCAACTAAGATTGCATTCTAATCCTATTTATAACAAAAAAAAATCCTAAAATTCAAATTGTTCCAATCCCTAAAACAACGGGAATTAAGTTTAAAGATAAATTCAAAAAGATATGACAATGCATTTGAATTAATTATGGATCATGCAGCACAATTTTAGGTATCAGTTGATGAGGCGCGGTGCTTCAGGGGAACGCGGAGCGCGGACCTTCAATTTACTTCGGGCGCGGGACGGGCGCGGGGCGCCTGAATCTGTGCAATTTCTCCAATTCAGTTCTGTTTCTGTGGCGCGGTGCGTGTGACGAGGCGTAAGGTGCAGAACGCGTGCGGGACGGGCGCGGAGCGTTGTGTGGGGCGCGGGGCGCCTTGCAATTTCCCTTGGGGCGCAAGCTCAGGCGCCCGCGCCTGGCAATTTCCTTCTCGCGCGCAGGAGCGCCTTTTGCATGCTTTATTTAAAGGGTCATAAGATGGTCTTCCATGGTCATGTTTCCTTGGGTCATATGACCATCCATCAAGGGTGCTGAAGCTTGCGCTTTGCATACATGCATGTGGTTCCTTGGCTTTTTATTCCATGGGTCATATGACCCCATTTCTTTATTGGTGCAACATAAGGGCGCGAGGCCCCTTGAAAATTTATTTATTCCATGGATTTGTCCAGAAATACAACTAGTTTCCTGAAAATTAAACACAGAAAATACACAAAATACATAAAATAATACTAAAAATTTAAATTAATTCTAAACTAATTAAATTACTCTAAAACCAAACAAAATACTATTAAAACTAACATAAATTATTAGAAATTTATACTAAAAATATACTTAAAATGTCAAGGCATCAGCCTTATATAGGCACACAAAGATAACTACCCACTAACTAACACTTAATCCAAAATTAACTAAACTCTAGTTACAATAATAGGAAGTGAGTCTAACATAGCTGGACAAAAGCTCAAGCTGGACTCACTAAAATTGTGCTCGATTTACAGTTCAACTCATCAAATTTGATAGTTGCTCATAGCATCGTTAAACTCTAATGTTTTTCAATTTAGAACTAAAAAGAGTTAAATAAGAAAATAAATTAATTACAATTATAACATGTACAATGAAATCAACTTGAAGTCGTCTCTATATATATATATATGAACTACTAAAAGGGGTGTTTTAAAAGTTTATGAGAAGCAATAACAATTAACAAGTGAGAATTAAAATACCAAAGATTTAATACTTGAGAACATGCATCCAATGTAACTTACAAGTGATTAGTCTTTAATGCTTAAGTCATTTTAGGTCAATTATCAAGGATTATATATCCTAATTTCATAGCTTATTTCTTTCTTTCAAATAATATACGCGAAAAATACTTAAAAATTTATTTTTAAAAATATAATATCGTGAAAATAGGGACAATCGTCAATATATATAAACATCATCATCAGAGCTTGCATGTATATTAAATTAATTAATAACAAAATTTCAAATTAAACATCAACAACAACCAAATTAACTTAATTCATCAATGCATACATGATCAAGAACATGCAAAATGCTCAAATTGACTATATGATCAAGTTGCTCATATGAACAAACACACACAAAAATCCGATTTTAGATGAAGAATCAGAGCAAGAATCAATGACAATCAGACTTGATCATCAAAGGAAGACAACAATTATTGATGACTACAAGTGCAACTCACTTGAATAGTTGAATTTGAGGTTTGATGAAGGAAATCGGTGTTGGAAGTGACTTCTTGGTCTCCTCTCTATGCTGGTCGTGTGTGAGTTCTCAAGAGCAAGGGAGAGAGTGAAATTGAGTTAAAAAATAATTATGTTGGTGAGGTGGTGGGGTGTCTCGAATATATAGAGGTTAGGGGGTTTGTTTGTGTGTGAGTCTTATGTGTGTTTAGGTGGTGAATATGAGTGCATTTAAGTGGAGTTAGGTAGAGGGGAAATCATTTGATTTTTTTCTTGGCTCATATGAAGTCTTCAGGTTAGGTTGCGAATAAAGCGTAAGCTCTCTCACATCTTACTCTCTTACTTATTTTCATCTTGAATTATAATCTAAGAGCGTATGAACATTATGAAAAATCTCAACCGTTGAGTGAGACTCTCAACTATGTCAAGAATAATAAAATATTTATATTATTAATTCCACCGATGATAGATTATTAGAATTATTTATAATTTAATGGTTTTTAAGAGGAATTAATAATAAACCGAAATTATTTATTCTCGACGTCGGCGACGTTATAGTTAAAAATATTTCAAAACATCAAATGTGAGTTCTAAATAATTTAAAGGTTTCATCCTGTTTCTCACTAAAATTTTCATAACAATCATTCAGTTCTCTTGATTATTCAATTACTCACTTAATTCCAGTTTAAGCCTTGCTCATCAAATAAATAAATTAAAATCATGTCACTTATATGTCAAATAATTTCCATATAATTCAATCAATTCCACATACAATATAATCATCACAATTAAAATATCATCAATGCCACCATATAGAGCTATTGTGTTAGGGAAAATGTTTGTTGTACAACAAAAATACATCCAACTAGCATCTAACGTGTGCTATATACCATATGTAATGTGTGCTATACGTAAAATGTTATACATATAGCACACATTACGTATGGTATATAGCATACGCTGGATACTAGTTGGATGTATTTCTATTGTACAACAAGCATTATTGGTTCACAATACATTTTCATGCATGTTAAAATAGTAATAATAATAATCTCTTTAAATCAATATCAATCAAGAGTCATGTAGCCGCAATTACACCAAACAATATACGATCCTCTGAATTATCCACACAAGCATAGATTCACCAAAATTATTCACATGCTAATCACGTAATCAAATCAATATGATCAAATAGCTATAGAAAGATGGATGTTACAATCTGTATTCGCCAACGAATGCTTTTCTGAAGAAGGGGGCTTGCTAGTGAATGGTGAGTACTCGTTGGCGAGGGTAGGCAACTAGAAACAAATTAGGGTAGTCTCTGTGAAATCAATTCTTCATCAGCGAGCAAGGGTTACTCGCTGGCGAATGACTGAGTAAGGGGTTGGAAATTTCATTTGTGACATCAAAGCTTCGCCAGCGAGCAAGCGTTGCTCCCTGGCGAGCGCAACTACTGAGAGGATCATCGGCGAGTGCAATTCCTTGGCTGGCGAAGATGAGTTGTAGATTGACATTTTGCTCGCTTTGCTTGTGCTTCCAGCTGATCCCTATACACACAAATACATCTGTTGTCGCGTGGAATATTCTTCGGCTAATACTGAAAGACTTCGCCGAAGAGATGAACAACATCCTAATTATCCCTCAACTGAGCAAACTACACTAAGAACGGGAATCTAATTCCTAGCTGTGAGTTCTCCAAATATCTTAATGAAGGACGAGATTTTGGGTAGGAAATTGAGTAAGTTAACAGTGAAATACGGAAAAACAGAAATAATTTAATTATCAACAACGTCCAAAGAACAAATGAGATTTTGAAACTAACCTATATCTACTCCTAAGATTTCTGGAATGTAAAAAGAAATAAAATGCGAAAAAATAGCTAAAATTAGTTTATCTGTGTCTGAGATGCCTTCTTCCGTTCGTCCTTATCCCTTTTATAGTTGTTTAGCTCTTGATCATGTTTTCCGCAAACTTCTCGACCACTAACTCACGTCCTTGTTTTGAGGAGAAATTCCCAGCCAGCTATTCTTTGTTTCCGTGCCCACTCTCCACTCTCCATTCTTCAAATCCTTATCTTCTACCTTTACCCATGAATCTCGCAACCGCTCACAACCATTCTTCCCAGCCGATTCTGTCTTTAACCCTCGACTAAGCTAGCACCAATCCCTAGCTGATAATTGTTGGCTGTTCACCTACGACTGGCACCAACATTGGTTAAGAATTACACGACTGCTTCACTCTCGGCTGCTTCGACTCAATTTTCCTAACGGCTATATAATTTTGGAGATGACAAATTGCCCCCTTTATATTAATCAGTCGTGATCTTTCAGCTGGTTAATATAACCGCCTCCAATTTTGCTATGTTTATCTTTCTCCACATCATCTACAGTGACCGTTAGTCACTTCAATTCTTTTCCCAATACCCATTTAATTTTGTCTTCTCAATACTTCCTTCCCAAAACCACCAGCCGAAGATAACAGAACACAGAGCATTCTTACTCTATTGGGTCTGTAAATATTTTGTTTGTACAAACTCCACAGCCGTTGTGTTAGATTATTCCTTCTTGGTTGATGCTACTATGTCAGACCGATGCGTCGACTTAGCCTCTTATTTTCTTTCATGTCTCTATAAAGCCATGAATGAAATTGTCGAAGCCCTCAACTCTCAGTCTTCTTTTAGAAATGTACAAGGCCCTCTTTGGTTCCTTACCTTGTGGGTTTCCCTTTACCTACCCGAACATCTGCCAGACAACTTAGTGAAGCATGATCATTACTCAGTTTATAGTCGCATGTTCCAGGTTCCACCTACCTTTTCCCTTTCTCCCTTTGATTACATCAATTCAATTTTCTGTATCAAGAATAGGGATCCTCTTTCCTTCTTTCCCTATCATAGCCGTGAAAACGACCCTGAGTGGGTGAGGATAGATCCTTCTGCTGCTTCAGCTGCCGAGATAGGTATCCTAGAATCGTTTTTGCCCTCAGCTCTTTTGGCTCGAGATCTTCCCACCAGGATCCGGCCAACCTCCAGAAACAACATATCTTCTGTAGAGTCATACAACCCTCACTAGTTTGCTCAGCAATTTGGATTGGTTCAAGGTATTCCTGCCTTAGTTGAATCTCTTGTGATATTGGGGCAACGACCCATCCTTTCAGTCGATGACTTAGCTCAGTTGGAGGCGAACAATGAAGAAAGTCGCTCCTCTTTCCAGCTACGCATCTTTACCTCTGCTCCATCCTCAGCCGATGACTATGATGATTGATGGTTAAACCTTTACTCCCTGGTTTTTCACCAATCTCAAGATTTGTTTGGCAGCAAGTTTTTAGCTGAGGATGTGGATCCTGTGCCAACCAAGAGGAAATAAAGCGAACCCCCTTCATCCCAGCCGAAAAAGAAGAAAACAAAAGGTATGCTAAATCCCTTTTATTCTGATATTCCTTTCACTTCAACTTCAATTTCATACCCTTTTCGCCTCTTGCTTTTACACATATTATTCTGTTACAGTAACCTCCAAACCCTCTGAATCTATCAATCGAAAGTCTACAACCTCTGCCGGTATTGAAAACAAAAGGTATGCTAAATCCCTTTTATTCTGATATTCCTTTCTCTTCATCTTCAATTTCATACCCTTTTCGCCTCTTTCTTTTACTCGTATTATTCTTTACAGTAACCTCCAAACCCTCTGAATCTATCAGTCGAAAGTCTACCACCTCTGTCGGTATTGAGGTTCAAGAGAAAGAAGAAGAAGAAGAAGCTGAAGAGAAAAAAGAACAACACAATTGTCCTCCCCTTCAACGTCGTCAAAGTAATCGGGTGAGAGCCCAAGTGAAGGTATTACCTTTAGCCAAACTATTTAAACTCCTTCTGACTTTCTTCCTTAGCTTGACCTGACTATGCTCATATATCACAGCTTGTTCAAACCCGCACTACTTTGGCTTCTCCACTGACCATAGAGGATGACTCCCCTAAGCTGGCCCCAGCTTCACCCGATCATTATGCAACCAGTACTGCCATTTCGACTGAAGTAATACCCACAAATGTTTGTGATGATCCTGCCAGCCCTCCTGAAAAATAGCTTCTCCTAGCCTACACCCCAACAGCCGTAGCGGACGAGCAAATGGATAAATACTTCACCGCTCCATTTTCCAAGGAGACACCTGCTTATTCTCCCTCGACTCTGCTAATGGAGCAAGTCCAAGGAATCTTGTCTTCCACAATTCTTCCTAATGCCACCGCGTTATCTGAGCTCCATAATGCCCTTAGTTTGTTGGTTGTTTCTGACGAAATCACAGCCGAATATAAAGAATGGTGCATTCGGCTGTCTTCAGACTAGGTTCCATTATGCTTCCAAGCTATAACCAATCACGACTTGGTGATCAACAGTGAAAAACGTCTAGAGGACCTCACCAATTTGGAAAACACCAAAGTTGGATTGATTCAGGCCTATTTGGTTTAAAAGGAAGCCAAGGAACGTTCCATCAAACAGAGAGATGCGACAACCGCTAGAAAGCAAGAGATTGAAACAGACATTGAAAGGCTGAAAAAGGAACTTAAGGATGTAACTCCTCTTGAGGGGCAATTCGAAAAAGAGAGGGAAGCCAAGCTTTTAGTACAGCGACAATTATATACTCTAGCTGTTCAGCTGGATCCTAAAATAAATCAGCTAATGCGGGAGAAGCCTCGTCTACAAAAAGAGCTAAAAACTGGTAAAGAGGGTCTTCACCAAGCACAAGAAAAATAGGCCAATCTGGATCATTCTGAGCTACACCCCCGTCTAATAGCTTCCCTGGTTCAGACTAAAGATATTTTCTCTTTTCTTACCCTTAATGCCTTATTTTAAGCTCACCCCTTAGTCTAATCCTCTCTTTTATTCCTTTTCAGCTTTGGATTTCTCAGAAGATGTCATGGACTCGTATGTCAGCCAAGGACTAGGAGAGAAGGACAAAACTACAATAACCCTAGATTCGCTCCCACCTTCGTCTAGTAAACAAGATGTTGACACTATGGTGTTTTTTATGAAAGATATTCCCAGCTCCTCAGTGCAACCTTCATCTCCTACAGCCGAAACTAACCCTTCATTGCCAACTCAAAGTTCTGTAATTGATGATTCTGCTGTATCCGACAATTTGTGATTCCTTTTACTGTTTTCTTCAAACAATTTGCTCCTTTTTTGGGTAACATTGATGCGACTTGACTATAGTCGTGAAATACTTTTTTGGACCTAATTTTGAAAGGCTAAACCGGTTAGCTTGTAGCCGTTTAACTTTTACTCTTTCTACACTTTCACTTATCTTTCGGTAGATCCATAGCCATAGCAACTTTGTTCATTTTTGCCCATGATTCCCAAATACTTGAGATACATTTCTTTAAATACCGAGCATTGATGCACTTACTTAGTTCGACTCCTTGCATATCTTTTAAACAATATACTCCACGTCCCAACACTCGGCTAACAATAAAGGGTCCCTCCCACTTGGGTGACCACTTGCCCTAGCTGTTATCTTTAAAACTGATTGCCAGAATTGCTTTATACACATAGTCTCCTTCTCTAAATTGTTTATGCTTCACCTTCTTGTTGTATGCTTTAGCAACTTTCCTTTTGTTAGCCTGAATACTTTCCAATGCATTGAGTCTATCTTCATCCAGCTGGTCTAATTCTAGAAACACGGCCTGGCTATATTCATCGGTTGTCAGTTGATGTTGCTTGGATATTCTAAGAGACTTCACGTTTATTTCTTATGTTAAAATCGCATCTTGACCGTACGTCCGTCGAAATGGAGTATTCCCAGTAGTCGTGGCCTTGGAGTTCCTATAGGCACACAATGCTTCATATAACGTCTCATGCCATTTTCTTGGCTGGGTTTCAATCATCCTCTTGATGATATCAGTCAATGTTCTATTTGTAGCCTCCGCGTGGCCATTCGCCTGAGTGTAATATGGTGATGAATATATCATTCTGATACCATATTGCTCAGCAAAAGCCTTTACCTCCGATCCTGTGAACATGGTCCCTTGGTCAGCCGTGATGGTTTCAGGTGTCCCAAAACGATGGATGATTTGATTTTGGATAAACCTAATAACATCTGACTGAGCTACCTTAGTCATCGGCTGAGCCTCCGCCCATTTTGTAAAGTAGTCGGTAGCCACAATGATGAAAGAATGATTCTTAGACGAAGGAGGATAAATTTTACCTATCAAATCCATTGCCCAGCCGTGGAAAGGCCATGGTTTAATTATGGGGTGTAATTCTTCAGCTGGAACCCTCTTGATAGGTCCATGTTTCTAACATTCTTGACACCCCTTAGCATACTCGAAGCAATCAGTCGTGATGCTTGGCCAATAATAATCGTACCTATGTATTAGCCACCTCATCTTCAACCCAGATTTATGATCTCCACATACGCCTTCATGGACCTCTCCCATCACCTTTAAGGCTTCGTCATAACTAACACACCTTAATAGCAAGCCCTCTTGACTTCGCTTAAACAACTCATTGTCGAGTATGACATAGCTAAGGGCTTTTTGTTTCAGCTTATGGCTTACATCAATTGATGGATCTAGCAAATACTCAACTAACTCCTTTCTCCAATCCTGATCTTTCGGCTTACCTACATAGC
The DNA here is from genome assembly GCA_013621005.1 of Aeschynomene evenia. Lineage (NCBI taxonomy): Eukaryota > Viridiplantae > Streptophyta > Magnoliopsida > Fabales > Fabaceae > Aeschynomene > Aeschynomene evenia. The sequence goes on along the minus strand of CM024264.1, from coordinate 12,279,984 downwards.
CTACTTGCACACCTCTGCTGATGATCTTGTATCTTGATGCATGTTGAGCTAGCTAATTAGCCGTATTATTATTTGCTCTTGGGATGTACTCAACTGTAACTTCCGCCATTGTTTTCATAAGCTCTAAAGCCTCGTGCATTAGCTCGGCTAATTCTGGCTTGTTACACATATATTCTCCCAAGAGTTGTTTGATCACCAACTGTGAATCCCCTTTTATAACAACAACCATTGCCTCCATTGATACCAACAACTTAAGCCCTGTGATCAAGGCTTGGCACTCAACTTGGTTGTTGGAACAATCAATACTCAACTGACAAGGAAATTCTTCCTCAACTTTTGTGGGACTAGCGATGATCACTCCCGCTCCTGCTCCCTCTTTGTGTTTAGAGACGTCAAAAGTCATTGTCCATGGTAGTATTCCCACATATGCTTGATGTTCCTCAACCGAATCCTTCAACTCTAAACTTGGGTGTTCAGCCAAAAAATTCGCAATTATCTGCCCCTTTACAGACCGAAGCATGACATACTTCAAATCAAACGCATTTAACTTGATAGCCCATTTCATCAGTCATCCTTGAAGTACAGGACGATTCAACAAATATTTTATTATATCTGTCTAACACATGACCCATACCTCCATGGGGAGTAAGTAGTATTCTAGCTTAGTACATGCGTGGAATAAAGCTAGACACATTTTCTCTATAGGAGAATATTTCGTCTCAACCCCAATCAACATTCGACTCAGATAATAGACGGCTTTCTCACCCCCTCCTTCCGCATCTTGCGCTAAAAGGCTGCCGATGTTATCCTCGGCTGCTACTATGTAAAGTTTAAGCAGCTTGTTCATAGTTGGGGGTGCTAAGACTGGGGGATTCGCCAGGCTCTGCTTAATCTGGTTGAATGCCTCCTGTTGTTCCTTTCCCCACATGAATTCGCTCGTTTGTTTACATTTGGGTAAATGAGAGAACGCCTTCATTTTCCCGGCTGAATTAGAGATAAAACGCCTCATGAAATTAATCTTCCCTATAAGGCTTTGTAAATCCTTTTTGTTTCGGGGTGGACCAGCTTCGAGTATGGCTTTGGCTTTATTTTTATCAACCTCTATCCCTTACTGATGCACAAGGAATCCTAAGAAGTTGCCATCCGAAATCCCGAAAGCACACTTAGTCGGATTCATTTTAAGCGAATACACCTTCATTCACTTGAAGGCCTGCTCTAAATCAGCTAAATGTGATTCAAAGCTGATTGATTTTACTACCACATCATCTATATAAAGTTCCATTTGTTCCCCTATAAGATCATGGAAGATGGCATTCATCGCCCTTTGGTATGTGGCACCAACATTTTTCAACCCAAAAGGCATTACTACCCATTCAAAAATGCCAATGGCGCCTGGGCAACGGAACGCTGTTTTATGAATATCTTCTTCGGATACAAAAAGTTGATTATAACCAGAATGACCATCCATAAATGTAAGGAATTTATTATTTGCTGCAACATCGAACAACATGTCGGCCACGAGCAACCTCTCTATCTCCACTTAGGTATTGCTAAATTTAAATTCATAAAATCTATACAGATACGCACTTGGCCATTTTTCTTATTTACAGGAACAATATTTGATAACCAATCCACATACCTAGCAGTTCTAATAAAACCGGCTTTCAACAGCAACCTCTCTATCTCCACTTTGATCTTTAGAAAGATTTCTGGGTTGACTCTTCTGGGCAGCTGCTTATGCGACTTGAACCCTTCCTTGATCGGCAACTGATGCTCCACTAGCTCTCGTGACAACCATAGCATCTCGTGGAAATCCCAAGAAAAACACTCCTTGTATTGAGTTAGCAACTGTATTAAACTTCAGTTGCATTCCCTTCCAAGTAACCCACTAATTTTTGTCATTCTTGGTCGTTCTTTAGTTCCGAGATTAACTTCAATTAAAGAATCTTATGCTTCGAAGCTTGGATGTTTCTTCTGGATTGGAATGACCACTCCCGCATTTTCTGCACCTGAAATTGCTGTAACGTTAACTCCTTCATCATCAGCTGTCATCTCCCAGTCAGCTGTTGCCTGAACAAAAGTTTCGGCTAACGAGGACTGCAGCCGTTGCTGTATGGCCTCTTCTTCAAACATTATCCTGGTTAAAAATAGAATCAGCTAGCGTGGTTCGGCCTGCAAGATAATTTCAAACCCATTATTTGTAAAATTTACTGCTTTAACCTCATCTTTATCACCTTGGATCATTGCGACAACTGGTAAAAAGCCTGAATCATAATAAACTGCATCAACCATTCTCAGATCTACCGAGAATGGTCTTTGATCTGCTTCGACCACTTCCGTCTTGTCACCGTTCCACATGATCAGCTTCTAATGCCATGTAGAGGGCATGCACTCATTAGCATGGATCCAATCACGGCCCAATAACAGGGTATAATTAATACGAGCCTCAACCACAAAGAAGATGGTATTAGTAGTCTGGGACCCTATTGTTAGAGCCGTAATATATGATCCCAGAGCCGTAGTGTTTCCTCCCGCTGAAGTTGGCAAAAGTCATATTAGTTTCCTTGAGGTCCTCTCTAGTTTTCCCCAACTTCCTGAACATGGTCCATGACATGATATTCATGATAGTCCCTCCATCAACCAAGACTCTGGTGATAGGTTAGCCTTCCATATGGGCTTTTATGTATAGTGGTTTTAAGTGATATTGGATCTTTCCTCTTTCAAACTGCATCATGGGTTTCGAGGTGTAGATCAGAACTTTTGCCGTAGGTTCGGCAAAAGAAGCCCACTCGCCTTCATCCACATATACATCTCCTTCCAAGTTGTCCTCCTGTTGATCTTTACCTTCAAACTCAGGCGGCAACACTCCTATCACGGCTATCATATTCTCGGGCTCATCACCAGTTCTAGTAAGTCGTCATCCTCCAGCAGGCTACTCAACAAACCAAAATCGGCTAATTCATCTGTGAAGTCATGATGAGCCAAATTAATTTCACCCACCTCAGCTCGCTCAGTTACAGGTAAGGGTTCAGTAATTGCGGCCGAAGTACCCTCACCATTTAAGTTTCCTTTAGCGATGGTGACGATAGGTTCTTCACCCTTGGGTTCGGCTGAAAGCTCTTTTACCTTATTGAAATGTTCCTCCAACTGCTCAGTCAGGTTCTGATCAGTCTTCCTTTTTGACTTCTCACATCCTCCCTTTTCATCTCCTTTGCCTGCTGCAGCATATTTACCACGCCTTTCAACTTTTGATAAGCCCTTTTCCTTTGCTTTCGTCTCCTTTGTGACCGAGACAGCACAAGCACTTCCTCTAGAGGCACTTTCTTCCCGTTATTAACCTGTCAATGTTCTCTGGGTTGCCTCCTTGGCTTAATCATCCTGGCCGATTGATTGGGCTCTCGGCTGGTAATCCTAATAGTCTGTTCCTTATTTTGATATTTCATTTCCACAACTTTTTTTTTCCTTTTTTAGGAACAGGATTGTCTTTTTATGAGTGGGACCCTATGAATTGCGTTCCTCCGTCTAAACGGTTTTCGACCTTGTGGACGATACAACCTATCAAAGACACTCACTCATGGTTCGGCTGACAACTTTGCTGGCTCTTCCTTTTCATCCTACACTTTCCTCATCCAAGTATTTTGGGCTAGTCGTGGGGTTGGCTGCCGTTCCCTGTGCCCCGAACCGTACTACAAGAGTTCTCCAAGCCCTGGCCCCCATTGGGGTGGCTTCCACTTATGGTAACCCCTACTGTACACCTTCCCTGAGGGGATATTAGAGACTCGCCTTGTTCCTTGAGCTGTTGGCTTATTCCCACCTTTATTGATCTCAATTTTTGGTCTCCAGACCTTCCCTTTTAACGCCTTATTCATATCTTGACTCACAGAGACTGATACCATATTAATACTTACGACCGGGAAAGGATTGGTATCCACATTCATGGCTTGCTAGGTTTTCTCGGCTAGCTTAAACATGTCGTTCTTTAACCCCTTTTGAATGGCATTGCAGAATACTAAACAATTAACTGTAGAGTGGGTCCAGGAATTATGCCCCTTGCAATACTTAGCCCCTCTCAATTTCTCAACTGTTGGGACTTCATGCCCTTCTGGCAATTTCAACTGCTTATCTTTTAACAAGAAATAAAAAATTTATTCTTCTTTCGTGATGTCAAATGAATACAATTCCTTACCCCCTGGTTTGAGTTTCTCTTTGTCTTTGGCTGCTGTGAGGGCTGGACAAGTGTATACTTCATCTTTCTTCAGAAGTTCAGCCACCATCACTTCCCCTGGAGGAGACCCTCCTTCTTCATACACCACTTCTTCATCTGAGTCTCCCTCAACTAAATTAATATTATGAGGAGGTTTGTTAACCGTGAATCGGCTAACCCTTTTCAATTCTTTCTCCTGAATGGGCCGCTCTCACCTTACTGCTTTCTCAGCTAGTTGCCCAAAGTCAGAATAATCACCCACCAGCAATCTTTCTTTCAATTGGGGATTCATGTTGTTTACGGCTATAGCCGTACATTCTCCATCAGAGATTTGGGCGATACAGATCCCCCTTATTCTCCTAAATCTTTCCAGAAACTCACCCACTGGTTCCTGTCCTTTCTGCTTAATAGCTATTAGATCCAGGATTGAAGCCTCCGGCCTTGTTCTGTAAAAACGGTCGTGAAAGGCTCTCTCCATATCAGCTCAGCTATTAATATAATTAGGAGGTAAAGAAGAATACCACGAGAACGCTGATCCTGTTAGTGAAGACAGGAATAGCTGCAATCGAAGATATTCATTATGACCGGCTTCAGCACACTGAACCGTGAGTCAGCTAATGTGTTATATTGTAGATTTGTCGTCTTCTCCCGAGAAAGTCGTGAAATCCGGAGCTCTGAATCCCCGAGGGAAAGGAATCCTATCCACCCACTCCGGATACGGCTTCCTATAAATCGGTCTTTCCAACGGCCTCAACAGTAACCCGAAATGTTGTCGTAACACATCAGCAATCATATTGGGATCATACAACTGTGGTTGAGTCGGGTTCCTCGGCTGAAGTACCTCTTCCTGTTGGAAAACAGGTCCTCGGCCTAGAGGATACCCATTTGTGCTTGCATACTGATGTGAGGCTCTACCCATGGGGTAGGTTGGGGTCCGTTCTAGCCGTTGCCCCCTAGCGGTTGCGGCTGCCATGTCTGAGCATGAGGTATTGGAGGTCTTACCCCAATTGGTCAAAAAGTGCCCCCTGGCTGACAGTATCTATCTTCACCAATCGGCATGCCAATCATTCTTGAAACTCCCTCTGGCCTCTGGTGGACGTATACTTGTCTGTAATTCAGATTAGTCGACGAACTAATTGATGCCCCACGTATCCCTCCAATAATGTTCTTATAAGGGCATGTACCAACCGAATGATATGCCTGATCGTAAACAGTGGCACCTAGAGTCACAAGCATCACCATCGACTGGCTCACGAATTTCACACGGCTCCTAGGTATCGCAGTACCACTTATTCCTCCCCCGATTACACTCATTCCCCCAAAGGTCCTGAGGGTTGTGGCGGCATAGCTTGAGGAGTTTCGGTAGCCGTATTTTGAGGATGGTAGCCCTCCGATTGCAAGACATTGCGAACCATTGGTCGCACAATGTCCCTCATATGTTGGGAGATTTGATACATCAAATCGTTCATCCCTTCCTCAATCTGTTGTCTTATAAAGGCCACCAAAATAATATTAGTGATCTTGTCTCCTGCATTCCTTGATGATGACGTTCCGGCCACCGATATCGGTTGAGACTGAGGCCCCTCACTGCCCGTCCCAGCCGTCATGGCATTGCTCGTGCCATCATTTTTGCCTTGCTTAGATTTAGGTGATCAACGTTCGTCGATGAATTCATTTCTGCAATGCGTCCAGACCTTAACTGCACTCAACAAGGATGGTCGAGGCCGATTCTTTCCGTATTATACTTCCCGCAGGTCCCACCAGGCGTGCCAATTATGTTGTTGCGTGGAATATTCTTCGGCTAATACTGAGAGACTTAGCCGAAGAGATGAACAACCTAATGATCCCTGAACTGAGGCAACTACGCTAAGAACATGAATCTAATTCCTAGCCGTGAGTTCTCCAAATATCTCGATGAAGGACAAGATTTTGGGTAGGAAACTAAGTAAGTGAACAGTGAAATACGGAAAAAACGAAAATAATTTGATTATCAACAACGTTCAAAGTACACCAAATGAGATTTTGAAACTAACCTACATCTACTCTTAAGATTTCTGGAATGTAAACGGAAATAAAATGCGAAAAATAGCTAAAATTAGTTGATATGTATCTAAGATGCCTTCTTTCGTTCGTCCTCATCCCTTTTATAGCTGTTTAGCTCTTGATCATGTTTTCTGCAAACTTCTCGACCACTAACCCACGTCCTTGTTTTGAGGAGAAATTCTCAGCCAGCTATTCTTTGTTTCTGTGCCCACTCTCTACTCTCCACTCTTCAAATCCTTATCTTCTACCTTTACCATGAATCTCGCAACCGCTCGCAACCATTCTTCCCAACTGATTCTGTCTTTAACCCTCGACTCATCTAGCACCAATCCCTAGCTGATAATTGTTGGTTGTTCACCTACGGCTGGCACCAGCATCGACTTAGAATTACACGACTGCTTCACTCTCGGCTGCTTCCACTCAATTTTCCCAACAGCTATATAACTTTGGAGAAAACAACATCAAATAAAATAATAAATGCATGCACTATGGTTTGAGGAACCAAAATCAATACCAAACAAGCATAATTAGCCAAAATTCAACAAATTGTTTAATAATGAAAAATATAATGCAATTACTCCAAAAAATCCAAATCAAGACAATTGATGACAATAAAATGCAAAATTAAAGGGATCATAAAAAGCTAGTAATTTCACGTCTATTAGTGGCTCACTAAAGCTCATCCAATTTGAGCTAGCTCCTGATGAGGCGATTTGAGCTTAATATAGTGAAACTTCTACCATATCTGCATATTCATATTTATAACTTTCAACGCCAAGTTTAATATTTTCTTTTATTAATAAATATAATATGAAAATGTAAGTATAATTATAAATACATAAAATAGTAAATACATTATAATAAATATAAATATATAATATAATAAGGTATATATATATCAAGATACAGTTCATAAGTCAATGAGTCAAATGTAGCTAAAATCAAGCTCATCACTCAACAAATACTTGGCTAAATTCGATTAATGAGCACACGTGTTCGACTTGAAGATATCTCGATGGAAAACAAAATCTAAACAATATTAGAATTTAATTTGTACGTGCAGTTAGTGTAAAAATGATTTATATAACCATATCAAATTATATTTATATCAATTATGATGGTATTTAAAGTCCTTTCCATGATATAATTAAAGAGACATTTAAATCAACTATTTTAATTGAAATAATTAATATGTAATATTACTATATTATCAGAGCATCAATCTAAAGAAAATCAAAATTCAATTTTCTCTTGAGGAGTTGACCTTGTATAAATTTTTATAAAGATATATATTCACATGCATCATACAATAGAGAGCTCCAAATTATTAATGTACATTTGGATTATTGGGCTTCTGACTTTTTTTAACTTATATGACTTATCGGAAGTTATATTCGTTCTGTTTTACTATATATAACTTATGACTTTTCTAGAAGTTATTTCAGTGCTTTTGGAGAAGTCATAATATTTGATTTCTCTATAAGCACTTTTCAAAATAATTAAAATAAAAAAAATTATTTTATATCCACATGTAAAGTATAATAACTTATTCATAAGTTACTTTTTATGAGAAGTTACTTTTATATAAGCACTTAAATAAGTTATTTATCCAAGCTGATCCTAAAAAACAAATTCACCTTAGCTTTTAGCATATAAAAAAATCAATAATGTTTGTTGTACAACGGAAATACATCCTACTAATATTTAACGTGTGCTATATATCACACGTAATGTGTGCTATATGTATAACACGTTACGTATAGCATATATTACATATAGTATATAGCACACGTTGGATACTAGTTGGATGTATTTATGTTGGACAATAAGTATTTCTAAAAAAAAAAAAATGTAGTGCTGGTATGCAATATCATTGTTATATATAATGCTTGATGGTGGACAGACAATAAGGTTCTTCAATGGCATTAAAATCCATTCATTTACTATGCTCAACTAGCCAACTACCCCTCACCACCGTTTGTACCTATTTCCCATTATAAAAGGATAACCCCAAAACACTATTTTACTTCACAACAAACACAACACACCATCCAATACCAAAAGAGAGTGTTAGTGTGTATACAATATAGAGACTAGAAAAAAAAAAGAGAGAGAGAGAATGGCTAATTGGTTCATCATGTTTGTTCTTGCTCTCGTAGTGACTACTACGATTGCAAGAGATGTTCCTAATAATGATGATGATGCCACCACTATGAAGGACCAGAAGAACTTCCTCAGCTATGGTGGATTTGGTGGCTACTCAGGAGTAGGAGAGAATGGATTTCCTTTTGGGGGTGTTGGTGGTGGAATTAGAGCTGGGTTCGGCGACGATGGTGATAGTAGTGTTGGACTTGGTGGTGGAGGTCTCGGTGGCGGTGGTCCTGGGTTCGGTGGACTTGCTGGCAACGGTGCTGATGGTGGATTTGTTGGTGGTGCAGGTGGACTAGGTGATGATGGCGGTGATGATGGTGGTGTTCCTCTCCCTCCTTAATAAATGCCATGTATTTCTGTTCTCTCAGTTGTTACAATATAGCTAGCTAGCTCCCTTTACTTTGGCTAAGATAAATAAAATGTTGGTGCTTGTCATCACCTAGCTAGCAGGAATAGTATTGGTGCATGGTTTCTAACGTGTTCTTCAGCCTTTCTCTAGGTTTCATGTGCATGCATATGGTACATGCTCCTTTTAATTTATAAATGGAATATACATATTAATTATATTTAGCTTATTGGGAGTTGAGACAATATAATTACTCTCTACATTTCACATTAATTATCATTTTAACTTTTTTAATATATTATAAAATCAATGTATCAAATTTCAAAACTCTATTAGAAAACATAAATTTTATAATGTATTATATAAACAATAATGTTTTTCGTACAACAGAAATACGTACAACGAGTATTCAACACATGTTATATATAAGACGTAATGTATGTTATACATATAGTACACATTATGTCTTTATGCATGTATAGCACACGTTGGATACTCCTTGGACGTATTTATGTTGTACGACAAATATTATTGTTATATAAAAGTCAAAACGACAATTTTGTGAAATAGAAAGAGAAATGGAATTCTAACGTTAAAAAACAAGTATTCCATTTGCAACGTTGACTTTATAATAATTGTCCAAATGAAATGGAATAATAACTTTAAATATTAGAATAATATAAAATATAGTATAAAGATAAACTAATAAACTATATATGTTATTTGTATGAACTTCTTTTCCGTCTTCGTCTACTTATGGATGGAATGCATGTGGATTTCATTTAAATAAAACACATATTTTATGTAATGATAAACAGTATTTATTGATACTAGTAGTATAAAAGTGACTATTTCATTCAAATAAAAGTGATACTTCAGCTAACAGTGGATGGAATGCTTCTCATCAATACTCAATACAGAGACCTAGAAAAACTAAATTAAAAATTACTCCTTCCAATTACTTTATCCATCCAATTTATAAATGTGTTTTTATTTTTTTATTTATCCATTTAAATTCTAGGTGGTTGTTATTAAGTTTTTCAATTATATTTTTAATTATTATAATAGAGAGAATAAAATCGGTCAATAATTAGGAAGAGATATAATTAGTGGTAAAAATAATATTGTAAAATATGCTTAACAAATTTATCTGAATTATAGATATATAAAATATATTTTAATCTATGTGTGCAATTAAAACTGGACATATATAAAAAAGATGAGGGAGTATTTCTGTATGAAGATATGCACATCTCTATTATTTTGTAAGATATGGCCTCATCTAAAACACGTTCTATAGTAGTTTTATATCTCAGTCAAATATGAAAAAAATGCAGTATGCATTTTAATTCTTGCCAGATTATTTTACAAAGATATATAAGTACGTGAGTTTTGATTTCAAAATAAATAATGGAGCAAACAAAGGGTTTATATATAGAGTAAAATTTTAAACATTTTCTCTTTAAAATATTCTTTTTCCTCTATTTTTATCCAAAACCCTAATTTATAATCTATAGGGACAAAAAGAAAGAAAGAAATTAAAGAATATTATATAGCAGTATAGAAAATTAAACGTCAATTATATGCAATGAGATGGCAAGTGCAAACTCATGTAAGCTTAAAACACTGATCATTTTGGACTGGACTTCATGTAAATCAAATTTAGTAGAAGCAATTTTTATGAATGATTTGATGAACATAAACATGCATAATGTACTTTCGATTGAAGATTAATATTTTAGCTTGCTCTACTTAATTGACCGCAACAAGACTTAATATTATAGTTGTAAGTTGAAGTTGATAGCTGTTTTTTTGTTTTTTTTTTTGAGTAAATATCCTATTTAGTCCTTCAAGATTAACTTTGAGGACAATTTAGTCTCTTAAGATTTGAAAGTGACAAAATAGTCTTTCAAGATTAATTTTATAGGACACATTAAATGAGAATTTAGTCTCTGTGTTAAGTTTCTATTAATTGAGTTGTAGTGATATGTATGACATATTGTATGACATATCACTTAAGTTACATCATGTTTGTAACTCAGTTAAAATAAACTTAACAAAAGGACTAAATTGTCACTTAAAGTGTCTTGTAGAATTAATCTTTGAGAACTATTTTGTCACTTTCAAATCATGAGAGACTAAATTGTTCTCAAAATTAATCATGAGGGACTTAACAGGATATTCACTCTTTATTTTTAATTGAAAATAAATTGAAAGCTGCGTTTTTACTTGAGCATTTTGTAATGTTCATCAGTGTCATTCACAAGTAATTCTTCTTGCCTGAAACATCCTAGCTAATTAACAAAATATTTTATTAAGAGGTAGGAAAAATTTTGAGTTGATATATAATTAGAAAGAAACCTTCACGAGAAAGCTGCCAGCTTAAAAGAATTAGTCACTGCTGTCGACGATGAATATTTTATAAAAGAAATGAACTGTTGTCGACGATGAATATTTTATAAAAGAAATGAAGTTTACCTGGTAATTTAAGTTAAATAAAGAAGCAGAGAATTTTATTTTTCAATACGAATTTTGTTGAATATATATATGTATGATAAAAATTCAAAAATTTGTAATTAGATCGAGGAAGCCATTTTGAAGTTTGATTATACAGGAGCCCTATGTGAATAATATTTCACTAGCGATTGCTGATGGTCGACAAAAGAAAACCACGAAGCTGAGCCCATGGTTTGATCGCTAGAGGAAACATTAAAAATTTGATTTAAAGGTCCCCACATTGAATAAAAGCTCAACAGTAGGGTTCAACTAGGTTAATGGTTTTCTATTTAATTGTACAATTCAATGCACTAGAGGATATATAAATTCAAGGAGTGTTGCTATTTGCACAATTGAAAAATCATGTGAGGATTTTGGGTCACAATTAATCAGCCTACTAAAAACTATACTACTTAAAGAAAACATTTTTTGGCTTACGAAGTTACCAAATATACCAATTGACTGATTTGACTGTTTTTTCATTGTTCATTGAATAATTTCCATATTCATGGCCTTACATTTCAAATTTCAAAACGGTGTAAGCTACGTAGAGTCTATTATATGTATCGTTGGTATGGAATTGGCAACATATGTCATGATGAAAATGTTTGTTCAATGCTTTCAACTAGCTACAGTCAAAACTATACGTATCGATGTTTCACATGTCAATGATATTTTTTAATTTAGTTATTTTATTACGAATGAATGCTTGATGACTACTCATCTCAATGATATTTTTTAATTTAGTTATTTTATTACGAATGAATGCTTGATGGCTACTGAGTACAATGACTTGACAAGAGAGAAAATCAATTTATTTCTATAATAATTAATATTAGGATATGTTTGTTTCAATAACCGCTTACTTGTATATATACTAGTATGTTTAACTCGTGCGATGCACGTGATATATCTCTCTTAATTAAATATATTTCTAATATAATAATGAGAATAAAAAATTTAATAAAAGAAAAGTAATTAATAATTATTATAATTTATGAATATGAATTTTTCTATAACTTATATTGCTAGTTATATATAACAAAATAGTGTATCTACCCATACTAATTAAGAATTTATTAATCTAACTTTTTTATCTAGATTCACATTATTTATCATCTCAATCGCACAACCTCAACACAACACACATCAATCAATCCTTCATCTCGCTTGTGTCTACCCTGACCCTCCAATTTGTGTCTTTATCCATGATATGCTACACTTACATGTAACAACTACTTAGACTAAAATTTGATATGATCCTGTTGTTGTATTAAAAATATTTGAGAATATGGCTCTACATCATTAAAAGTTTTTAATGACCCTGTTGAATTAAAAAAATTTGATTATATAACCCTATTGAATTAAAAATATTTGAGGATGAAATTCCGATGCATTAAAAATATTTTATCATAAAAAAATTTGAGCATATGACACCATTGCGATGCATAGGGCAATACACGGAATGAAAAACTTGGTAAATTGCAATGCAAATCCTACGTAATATTACTAGTATTTTACCCGTCCGTTGGACGGACGAACAGGACATACGTTATTTTTTCGAGTGATTTCAATATATATAAATATATGTGTTGTACATGTTTTTTATAATAAGGTAAGATGAGAGTCCGAAGATACATAAAGAATAAATACACCACATCTCATAAAAAGGAACTTCATTAAAAATATCATAGCCTAAAAAACTAACCGAGAAAAAAAAAAGTGTTCTAATCCAAAGGAAAATAGTGATAGTTACCAATACATATTCAAAGCATATCATCCAATAAAATTCATCAATCAAAATCAAAATAAAACACAGATACCAATCAACATAATATTTGCATAATTCCTAACAATAAGATGCATAAAAAAACTCAATAGCCATACAAAAGGAAAAAAGTCTTGTATCGCATGATACACATTTCAGCCCTGCACATGACTACAACATCATGGACTTATTGAAAATAACCTTCACATAAGGAGATTCGTTCCATCATTCCTTGAGTGACACACCAATAGTCAACCTGCAAAACTCAACAAGGAATACACCAAACAAAAAGAAATGGGACACTAACAACAGCAAAAATAGCAACATTTCAAGGATACTGTATCCGTATTATGATCACATAATCACATAACATATGTTGTTGACATATATGCTAAACTTCAAAGTAAATAATAATGCTCTGAAGCCGAAGAATATAATTTGAGAATGAAAAAAACTAACAAATCTAATAATTTAAACCATAGCTGAGCATGAAGAAATTGACTCATTAACCTAAATATATACACAAACCCAACACAACACATTAGCCTAATAACGACATGTTAAATCAATAATCAAATTATTAGACCATTAATATGGACCTAGAAGACATGTAAGTGGAGGATGTAATTAGCAAGCTCTAAGTCACTCATGACTATAAGCAACACATACATGTACTACACAATCATATATCATATATCATATATATAATACTAAAGTTGGGTTATGCACCTATGAGGTGGCACATCCAAATTGCTTCTCAAGTTAACTTTGATGATGTGGCATGCTTAGATTTTTTGTTATAAAATTCATTTTATATATAACTTTTTATTTTTTATTCTAATTACTTTAATATTGTAATCACTATTATTTATTATTGACCTTAATATTTATTAAAGCACTCAAAACTCTTGACTTTTCATATGCATATAATTTTTTATAACCTTATCTACATAACTCTATATTACACATCAATTCAATTTTATTAAGTGAGCATCAATTTATTTCAATAAAATATGTTTTATATTTCTAATCATTTAAAACCATGTGTATGTAATATACCTTCTCACATGCCATAACTTTATATTACATGTCAATTCAATTTCATTAAGTATTAGGTTGAAGAAAATTATTAATAAGTTATTAGATTTCAATTACATTTTATTTTTATTAATAGTAATTGATTAGTCATTAAAAAAATTCTTGGAATTTTACTATAAATTCTAACTATTAGATCATTACCAATCATCACTTGAACATCTCTCCAAGTTTGTTTATTTTTTTGAAGAATATAATATTCTACCAATATGACTTCAAAAATTGATTTTGCAAAGGATATCAAATTGGAAGGGATTCCAAAGGGTAAAAAATGGAGGTTGAAGTTTAGGGTGCTAAGGATTTGGGTTGGACCATCATGGAACGAGAAAAAAATCAAGCCTAGCATTGAAATGGTCTTGATAGATTTGAGTCCTCTTATTGTTCTTCTCTTTTCTTATTTTATTTATTTGTTTGATCTTATTCTAATTATTTTATAGGTTGGTGGTAAAAATGATGTTGATGATGTTCAATGAAGGAGGTTGAAGATAAAGGTAATATTTTTTTCTCATCTTCTCTATTTTTTTTTATTTAATAGTGATAGTGAGTTATCTCTTTGATCTTCTCTATTTTTATTTTTATTTATTTTTTTCTTATTCTCATTCTTTTGTAGGTTGGTGGGGAAAGTGGTGTTGATGATGATTGATGAATGATGTTGAATATGAATGTAATACTCTTACTTCTCTACTCTGTCTTTTTGTTTTGTTCTTTTTAGTGATGATGACAAGTTCTCTTTCTGTTCCTCTTTGTTTTTATTTTTATTCATTTTTTATTTCGTTCTAATTCTAAATTTTTTGTAGATTAGCGGTGATAATATTGTTGATGATGATGAATGAATGAAGAAGATTTGGATGAGGGTGATACTCTTGCTTTTGGACTCCTTTTTTAAATTTGTTATGTTCAATGATGATGATAGTACTTTCTATGTTTATGTTTATAAGTTAAACCTTCCATATTTTATAACATTTCATATTATCTTTAAATATTTTAATTTCCTAATGGTTCATATTATCTTTACCTTTATATATTTCACTTTCCTAATGTTTCACCACATCACATATTTATTAATATTTAATTCCTTAGTATTTTGATTTTTCAAAAAAAATAAAAATAAAAGTTTATTGATTTATATGAAATGATCAATGTTATAATATAATCTTTTAAATAAATTGTACAAAGTAATATAAAAATATTATTATATTTAAAAAGTTCTAAAATATATATGTAGTTGTTTTAGTTCTACATCATTAATGAAACTAATGATTATTCACAAGCATAATTGTCTAGAACATAATTATATTGTCACATCTTATCAATTATATTTATAACTTATGAGTTTTAATATTCATATTAATTGTATTTATAATTTAAATAAAAGTTAATCATTTTTCAAATTTTATTTTAAACCTTTCATATTATATCTTTATCTTTACAAATTTTGATTTCCTATTACTTTACTACACCTAATGATTATTAAGAATTTTTCCCTTAGTATTATGATTTTTTTAAAAAATTATTTGAAATGATCATTGTTATAATATAATATTTTAAATAAATTGTACAAAATAATATACTAATATTAGAATATTTAAAAACAAGTCTAAAAATATGTAGTTGTTTTAGTTTTCCACCATAAACAAATGTAATGATTACTCATTAGCATAAATATTTAGAGCATTATTAGATTGTTACATATTAATTATATTTGTAACTTATGAGTTTTAATATTCATATTAATTGTATTTATAATTTGAATGAAAATTAATCAGTTGCCAATCTTTATTTTAAACCTTTCATATTTTGTAACCTTTCATATTATCTTTATCTTTATATATTTTAATTGTCAAATGCTTCACTACACCATATTTTTATTAGTATTTTGTTTCTTAGTATTTTGATTTATTCCAAAAAGAAACAATAAATTTGTTGTAACAATCCTCCATCCTTTGCACTATCAAAATTAGATAGCTAATATCAATATTTTCAAGTTTTAAAAACTATAACTTTTTTCTTTCTTTTACGTTACACTAAAATTAGTACATCTCTCTTTTTTTTTTTTTTCACTTTAACTAAACAAATAACAAATATTGTATAAATAAATTAAATTATATATAGACATAAACTCAAATCTATGATTAGAAATTTATTGTCTCATTAGGTTTATAAAATTTTTTAATTGATTATTAGATTTTAGTTAAATTATATTTTCATTAAGAGTAATCAAATTAGAAATTAAAATAAAAATAGAAATTTGCATACTATAAATTGTAACTATTCTATCATCATCAATCATATATCACTTGAACATCTTTGTTAGTTTGCATTTTTCCTTGAGAATATTCTACCAATATGGCTTCAAAATTTGATTTTGCATTTCATAAAAGTATAATCTTTCAATTGTTATATGGAGTCAACTTCAATTCATTATTTTTATTTGTTCTTTATAAAATAGAATAAACTTTTTTAGTATTTAATTTAATATTTACTTATAATTGTAATCCCCTGCATCATGATAGGATATTACTTATAAGGCAATGCTTATGTAATCTCAAATTTCACTATTGAAAGTGTCAAAGGAAGGTATAAACCAACTTTCAACGAGGCAAAAAATATATTTTGTATGTTCCCATTATAAATCTATTAACAATAAGTTTACTCTTCTATCTTTTTGTTTTGAATGATTAATATGACTCTTGTCTTTATATTCCTTAAACTGCAAATCTATTTGTAATTAGTTTTGATGATGTATCACACTCAAATTCATTTTTAATTTTTTAATTGTAATTGTTTTAATATTATAATTACTATCAAATATGAAACATAAAATAGTTATTAAAATATTCTAATAACTCTTGACCTTTCATATGATGCATTGAGTTATGCACAAATAAATAAAATAATTTCAATGCATGAAAGGAGAATTATAAACTTTAGAAGACAATTTAATGAAATTTATCACAATTTATCAGGAGAACTAATATATAGGTTAGCAATATAATGACGATAGTATAATAATATTAACAATTTTACTAAATATCGATAGGAAATAAAAAGTCTTATATACTGATTAGTAATAAAATTATAGTAGCAATTTTAAGAATAGAAAATATAATTAAATATAATTAATGAATGTTATCAATCTTTTTTCCATATTTTTTTCTTAATTTCTATCACTATGTTTTCAAACACTCACAAATAAGTAGCAACATTTAGATAAATATACCTTAAAAAATTGATGAACTCATTACTATTTTTCGGTTACATAGTAAGTAGAAAAACTAATAGGTTCATGATAAATGTAATGACGTTATTCATGACAATAAGAATAGTAGTGCTAATAATTATAATAATTACAATGTATAAAAGAGAGTTATATGTTTAATAAAATTAAAGAAAAAATTAAAAAAATAGAGAATGAAAGCATGATAGATTCCTGAATAAATCAATCATTTCACCAAATTTATTAAGATTTTTAGAGTCATAATCATATTGAAACTAAAATAATATAAAATTAATAGATAAATAATATAAATTACATACACAGATATCATTTTTTATCCGTGCATAGCACGGGTTCATACACTGATAAATTTAACAAAATTCATTTTATACATAATTTTTTATTTTTATTCTAATTATTTTAATATTGTAATTATTATGAAATATGAAACATACAATATTCATTAAAACATTACAACTCTTGACCTTTCATATACATTGAGTTATGCACATATGAAGTTGCACACTCACATTAATTCTCATTTATACTTGATGATGGGATGCACTTAGATTTTTTATATTATTTTTTACTAAATTGTTCCACTTCTCAACACTTATATATATATATATATATATATATATATATATATATATATATACATATTAAAATTTTAGATCATGCACTAAAAAATTAAAAAAATCTTATATCTTTATCTTATATATAATACTAAAAAATAATGATGAAAATTAAGTGGTTGGGTTGGTTACACATATTTAAATTATTCTTTCTTTTATTTCATATCATATTCTTATTAATTTGATTTGATTAGTGACTACTTTAACAACTAAAATTTTTATTTCATTAACATTTATATTATAAATATAGTATAAATAAGTGAATAATTTTGACTATTAGAGCTTGCCTTTTCATTTTATTTCATTTGATAACTGAAAAATAATGATGAATTAAGTGGTAAATTGATTACATGTATTTAATCCTCTTACTGTTATTATAAATAAGATTTAAAATTATATTTGTAAAAAATCATTCTACAAGAACTCTCTATTTTTAATTACTTTCTCCCTTTAGTTTTAGATATTTATTTATTTTTATGTTCTTATTCTTATTTTTTTTATAGGTTGGTGGTGAAAGTGATGTTGATGATAATGAATGAAGGAGGTTGAATATGAGGGTGATACTCTTGCTTCTTTGTTTCTATTCTTTTTTTTTTCTATTTAGGTGATGGTGAGTTCTCTCTCTGTTCTTCTATATTTTTATTTTTGTTCAATTCTTTATTTTGTTTTAATTCTGATTATTTTTTGTAAATTGGTGGTGAAAGTAGTGTTGATGATTATGAATGAAGGAGGTTTTGATGAGGGTGATACTCTTGCTTCTCGACTCTTTTTTTATTTGTTATCTTCAATGGTGATGATGAGTTATGTTCTTCTCTATTTTTGTTTATGTTTATTTTGTTTTGTTTTGTTTTGATTATGGTGTTGATGATGATGAACGAAGGTGGTTAAAGAAGAATGTGGTACTTTTGAATCTCTGATCTACTATTTTTTGTTATGTTTAATGGTGATGGTGAGTCATCTTTATGTTCTTCTCTAATTTTATTTTTGTTTATTTTATATTTTTTTAGTTTGAATTCATTTTTATTAGATTGGTGGTGAAAGTAATATTGATGATAATGAATAAAGATTGTGAAAGTGGTGTTGATGGACAAACAATCCAAAGTTAGTGTTAAAATATGTGCATATGATTTTGTAGGAGTGATTTTTTATTTGGAATTTTTTGATTTGTTGTATATGGCATGAGAGATGATGATAGATAAAGATGAAATGATTTACGATTGTTATTTTATGTTTTTTTTTTGTGACTTTGTAGAAGGTTGAACATATATTTGTGGTCTTGCTTTCAAGGTTATTTGTGCCACCTTTTTTTTTTCTTTTATTCAGATCATAAAATCTGTTCATTCAGAAAATTAATGTCTTCATAAGATATATTATTCTATTTCCCCTCTTTTTTTAGATAGACTTTTTTTATTCAAATGTAATGGTTTTATTGTTGAATTTGTTGATTAATAAATTTGATGATGTATGTGTCACACTCAAATTCATTTTTAATTTTTAATTCTAATTGCTTTAATGTTATAATTACAATCAAATATGAAACGAGCAATAATTATTAAAACATTCTAATAACTCTTGACCTTTCATATGATGTATTGAGTTATGCACAAATAAATAAAATGAATTTAATGCTTAAAAGGATAGGTATAAACTTTAGAAGACAATTTAATTGAATTTATCACAATTTAGGAGGAGAACTAATACATAGGCTAGCAATATCATGACAATAGTTAAATAGTATTAACAGTTTTACTAAATATCGATAAGAAATAAAAAAAATCTTATATACTGATTAGTAATAGAATTATAGTAACAAGTTTAAGAATAGAAATGTCACGACCCAACTCGGATCCGTGACCGGCACATGGGACACGGTGTCCCATGTGCCGGTCACAAATTCGAGTTGGGTCGTGACATAGTTGGTATCAGAGCCTGGGTTTGAGTTTTGTAACTTATGGAGCAATTGTTCTTCAGTAGGGTGACAATAGTGTAAATGGTTGCCGACCCATTTTCACATTTGTGACTCTAAGGAAGACAATTTTAGGAGGTTATCGTAGGATCATGTCAGTATAAGTTTTCTCGTCGTTGAATCCCTACTATCTAGGGATATACACACCTCGTGCAGTGTTTCCTATGCTTTTATTTTCCGAATGATAGGCCACACGGATAAGTGAGAGGACGTTACCTTAGGGTTTTGCTTGGTAGGGAGGTATTCCCTTGTTTAGGGAACTCCTACCCTTTTCGTAGGGATGGAATATGGACCATCCATGCTGAAGTGATGAGAGAGATTTATCGAGTGCTCAGCACCGTGATATAGACTTTGAATAGTCGGAACTAGAGAAGCGGTGAGATGTAACCCTACATGAAGAGGGCACCACAAGGACGTGAACCACAACCGAATGATGGGAATGAAGTAAGTCTGGAATTCTACCTAAGGTTGACCTGCCGAAGTTCTCAAGGGACCCCATGGGCGAAGACCCTCAAGAGTTTTACGCAGGGCTACCCGAGTTCTATAGGCCCTTCGATGTCATGATGATGCTGGACGTGGACATAACAACCCACTCTGTACAAGGAAATGATGTTCCTTGGTACGAGGTGTTGGTAGGAAGAGGCAAGTGACGGGATGCTACCGCCGGTGTGGGAGAAGTTCGTCTATGTCTTCAGAGGAAGGATAGTCTCGGATATTCAAGAAGGGTTGTTAGCATATTAGTTTTAAGCTCAAGCATGTCCTATTTATGTTGGTATTTGGGTGCACTATAGAGTTCAATTGGATTATGCGGCTATGCGGTTCATGAAGTCACCTGAGAAGGAAGAGAGGCAAGCGGATTATGAAGGCGCTAAGAAACCCGATGTGTTTTGATCTATATTTCCAGATAAAGAGAATGTCTTTACCTAGGGTCATGGGTGCTGGCATTAGTATTGAGAGCATGCAAGGGGAGTAAGGAGTTAGTAGAAGTTTGAAAAAGAGGAACGAGAGCAAAGGGTAGCATCTAGTGGGACTACTTTGAGTGAGCCTTAAAGTTCTTGGGACCGCCATTTCACTTCTAGAGGAAGATTCGGGTCAGTGAGGACCGCAACTAGAGACAGGTCGGGTTGAAATCTTTATACAGCAGTGTGTTTCCCCCATCATGCGTTGGTTAGGGTCGTTTAGACCTCATCGCCCTCTTTGGGACTTGTGCAAGAGGTCTCATTCAGGGTTATGTCGTCAGAGACTGAGCATATGTTTCGGATTTAAACAGTTGAGACACCTTGTGTGGTATGTCCTTGCTTTATGGGAGTCCCCGACACATACCTCTTTCGGACAGGTCCGATAGAGGGAAAGCGAGAGGAAGTTGTGACTGGAACTGAGAAGGTGGATTTTGATGTTGCTGTGGTATGTGCCTTAGTTGCCTTATGTCATGCATAAGAGATTTAACGTTTCAGGCAGGTAGGATTTGTTTCCCTATGGCGTGAGCCTTGTGTCTCAAGAAGAATAGTGTGTGATTCGTGCCTCTTGATCTCTTCTCTGCGTGCTATGCGATCCTTGGATGGAGCGGCTTCCCTTGGATAGGACGGGATATGGTAAACCCCAAGAAGGAGAGAGCAATTCGGCAATGGCCAAAGACCACATCTTTAACCAGGAGTTTCTTGGACTTAGTCAATGTTGCTGACACTTCTGTTCAGGATTTCTTGGCAAGAGCGGTGCCTTTAACACAGTCAATCGAAGATGGTGTTCGCTCTCAGCGGTTACAAGTCATAAGCAGAGTTTCCAAAAAGCTTAAAGAGTGCGTGATGCACTGCCTCTAATCGTATGAAGTCGGAATCAAGAGGGTCCTAGTGCAACGATGGTTCGAGTACAACATATGAAAGTTCTCTTAGGAATCATGGAAAGGTGTTGCATATGTTTGAGAAAGTTAAAACCACGTGAGTAGGGACATTTCACCCACGAATGGAAGGTGTTTGTAATGAAGTTTGCTCTTGAGATCTGAGGACACGTAGGTGGACACGATGTTGAGGATTATGTGCAATGTTATTTATCAGCTGGAAGGAAGCTAATAAGGTTGTTGATGTAGGAGGCCGAAGTCCATGTGTTGGCTATCTTTTATTGTTCTACGGTCCAACCCCAGTGGATAAAGTATGTCAGATTAATATGAAGGGATTGCATGTTGAGTCAGGAAGACAAGGCGTAATTCTAAAACATGATGAGACATAGTGGTCTTGATTCAGGTCAGTATATCACAGAGAGAAGATCCAAGGGCGAAAGAGCTTAAGGCTAATGAGGATGATGTAGGAACTTGGAATTTTCATTGGAATAAAAAAGGGGACGTTAAGATGAAGTAGGAGTTTTAGTGTACCAACGTATGCGACTTGAGAAGGTTGACTGTAAAGGACACCCACAATGTTATATGTTCGGATCACCCAAGAAATGCTAAGAGGTATTGGGACCGGAATGAGTTATTTAATGGGAAGGCATGAAGAGAACTGTGATAGCTTGTGTTTCTCGTGATTGGCATATCAACGGGTTAAAGTTGGTAATGATTGACATGGATTTGGTGACAACCTTACTTTGTAGATTTTGCGGCGTTTGACTCTGTATGGTTTTCAGTGGGCTAGATGAGTTGATAGGCTCATGTCATTTGGTAAAGATGATTTATGTGATATCCGGTTATGTTCAACTCTCCGCTAATGATGTTGTACAACAACATGAAACTCCCTTCTCCTTGTCTCAGATCGAGAGATTCAGTTCACCTGGTATTATTGAAGTAAGTCGGTGATGGCTGTGTCGTGTCAACCATAAATTTAATTATTTTTAAAACCAAGTTCCCCTAATATAGTTTAGTGGAAACTAGGGTCGTCTCTCACAAGGAATGGCTAAGAGAGTAATACACAAGACTAGTTGTCTGACGGTTTGTCACAATTGGGGGTTTTTGTCTGCAAGTTAATTAAATTGGAATAAAATGAAAATAATAAAAGCAACGGTTTATAGGGGTGGAACATTCATTAGGGTGTCAACCATTGGCTACAAAAGAATGCATGAGTTGATTAATTACACCGGAGTTAGATCTAACTCCTTTGTTGTGATTCTAATGATTAATTGCCTAGAATGTGATTAATTAGTGAGATCTCACCTTTAGTTCCACTCTCAACAATTATTAAAGCCAATCACATTAATCTAATTAAAGAGACTAATCAGCCAATTAATTACTCATTACCAATTCCTAATATGCCATGCATCAATTAATCAACTAACACATAAACATATGCCAATGAATTAGCCAACTCAATCGAGTAAGCCAAGACAAAGGATTAAACACACAATTTAAGATCTCAAATTATATGCCAAGGGTTTGATAATGAAAACTTAAGAACAAAGCCTCAAATTACCCCAATGATGTTCACACCCTCACAAACCACCAAGAAATTTAGCTACTCACGGCAAGAAATTAAAAGGCAAGAAATAAATTGGAATAAAGAAAGCAATTAAGAACAAAGCAAGAAATTAAATGCAAGTTGGCAAGATGGAAAAACGAATAACTGAATTAATGATAAAAGAGTAACTTACAAAACCCAAAAGGGCTGGACGAATAACGTTGAAATGTAAAAGGCGGAGCTAGAGCTAAACTAGGAAAGATGGAAATCCTAATGGAAAGAACAATAACTCTAACTAGGAAAAGAATAATAAGTGAAACTCTAACTAGTGAGTGGTTGTGAAGAGATATGTTTTCTGATGCATTAGCCTTCTTTAAATAGAATGAGCAGCCTCCAAACCCTAGCTAATTGGGCCCCCAACTCGTGCAGATAGGGTTTCTGCTGTGACAGAGTTGCGGCGCGGCGCTGGGGCGCGTTACGGGCGCTGGAGCGCCAGCGTTGTGCACGTGACAGGTTTAAGTGAGCCACGCGCGCTGGGGCGCGCTATGGGCGCTGGAGCGCTCGATGCTTGCTCTGAAATTCACTGCTCCGCTTCTTGCTCAGTTCCTGATGTCTACAGCTCCAATAATACCTGTGACCTGCACTAAAAATACGAAATATCCAAGATCAAGTGCAAAGGTCATCCTTGAATTGTAAAAACATCATAAAACTTGTTATTTTAGCCTTTATTTCTATTAAGCTCAGATTAATTCCAAATTGTATTAAATACAATAAAAGGCCAAAATAGAGCAAAGAATTGCATACAATCATCCAAATTAAGGGCATAAAATATTGGTAAAAACCGCGTTATCAAATATCCCCACACTTGAACAATTGCATGTCCTCATGCAAAAGCAATGATTCCAAGCATCTCTAAGAGCATTGGCTAACACATCTAACACCTAATCTAAGTCCTAAAAATAAAATCTACAGATGATAGAAAGTTATTCAAAACAGCACACCTTGGTCAGATTTATACAATACCCTTGACATGTTATCAGTTGGCATCAAGAAAAGTTTATGAGTTAGGAGAATCAATTCATGTTATGCAAAGTTGGTCGATTTGGCCCTCACCAGTGTGTTTCTCTCTCAATCACTCAGTGTCTTGGCTTAGCACTCAATTTGAATAATTCACACAAGTATTTACATTCCATAAATTTGCTATACTCCTAACATTGCAATTTTTACAAACATGGTGCATCAAGAGGTCTTTTCAGGGTTGTAACGGGGCTTGAGACATGTGTGGCATATATGGGAAGTGGACTCAATTTCCAAAAAACTAAGACTTCATGGTTTGATCAATCCTAGATGACTTCTATCACTACAGAAAAGATGGAGAGAGAAGAGATGGATAGAATAGAAATACCCAAGATCAATAACCCATAAATTCTTACAATTATCATTCCCAATGTTCCCAAATATTTTCACATTAATTCCCAGGAACCCAACAACCTTTATTTGCAGGAATTCACATTTTTTTCTTGATTTTTTTTGTGCTTTTTTCGATTTTTTTTTTTGATACCTCATCTCAATTCCTTTGGTAATTAAAATGAGGTGGAAAAGAAAATAACAAAGAACCACTTATGTACAAAAGCTACCCTTACAGTTATATCCCAATATTTTGCACTCTATACCAGTGCTCGATTTAACCCAATTTCCCCACACTTAAGACCTTTGCCCAATAATCAAACCATGTCCTCCTAGTGTCTCAGAGGGGATTTTTCATTGTTTTTCTGTCTTTGGCTTGTAATGAGCTTAGTAACAAAAAAAGGGATAAAGGCTCAAATTGGCTACAAACAAATGGGAATTGTGTATGGGTTGGCTATTTGGCTAAGTGGCTTTTAAATGTAAAAACAAAATTATGCCTCAATCACATGCAACATGTATAAAATGCAAAACAAGAATTAAGCAAATTCAGGAATAACAAATACAAGTGTGTGTGTGCTCACAGAAAGAAAGTGATTAGTTGATACATGTAATCACATTTAAAGCTCAAATCTCACAGGTAATCCAATCAACCAAACATGGATAACACAAACAATTCAAACTCATATTAGATTATCATGCCAACATTTCAGAGTTAAATTAAAGGGCAGAGCAATTTTAGACCAAAAGGTGCTATAAAGAAAACTACCCAATCATGTACCTAAAAACACATAGAAATAAAATAAAGGAAAAGAAAAAAAAAGAAAAAGAGTTAGGCATGCCATTATTTACAAAAGCCAATTTTATCTACACCCTCCCCACACTTGAATGAGACACTGTCCCCATTGTCAACAAATTAAAGAACAAAGAGAAGGGTATAGAAAGGACCTACGGAGGGCTCAACTGGCCAAGGCCGCTGCGGCGGAATACGCGCGCCAGAGCGCCGGGACCGTGTCTTCGCGTACGCCAGAGCGCGAGTAGGGCGCTAGAGCGCGATCTGCTGTAGTTTTTCATGATAGCTGCACCGCGATTGGTTTTCCAATTGGCTAAGCAAATACCTGGAGCAAGTGTTAGATAAAAGAAGAAAATAATAAAGAGGTAGATATCTAAGTGCAGAAATTTAAATTTGGTGGGTTGTCTCCCCCAAGCACTTTGCTTTAACGTCCTTAAGTTGGACGGTTGACTGCTCATGTGGAATTTGGGTCCTCAAGATGGATGATATCCATCTCATTCTCCTCTGTATGCTGCTGATTCCTGTTGAAGATTTTTAATCTGTGCCCATTGACTTTGAATTTTGAGTTGGTTTTTGGACAACAGATTTCCACCGCTCCATGGGGAAAGACTCTAGAAACAATGAAAGGTCCATCCCATCTGGATCTGAGTTTCCCAGCCATCAGTTTTAGCCTTGAATTGTAGAGCAACACTTCTTGACCGTCCTTGAACTCCTTCCTGGAAATGTTACTGTCGTGGAATGCCTTTGACTTTTCTTTGTACAACCGAGAACTTTCGTAGGCCTCCAGACGCAACTATTCCAATTCTTGTAATTGGAGCTTCCTGTGTTCTCCTGCCAAGGTTAGATCCATGTTGCACTGCTTGATTGCCCAATAGGCTTTGTGCTCTAGTTCCACAAGCAAGTGACATGCCTTTCCAAAGACAAGTCTGAAGGGGCTCATGCCAATTGGGGTTTTGAACGCTGTTCTGTATGCCCACAGTGCATCATCTAGCCTTAGACTCCAATCCTTCCTGTTGGGGTTTACTACCTTCTCCAAGACTCTTTTGATTTCACGGTTGGAGACTTCTGCTTGCCCGTTAGTTTGGGGGTGATAGGCAGTGGAGATCCTATGAACAACCCCATACTTACGGAGTAGGGCATCCATGCTCCTATTGCAAAAATGAGTTCCTATGTCACTAATAATGGCCCTTGGCGTTCCAAACCCGCAGAAAATATTGGACCTAACAAAAGCAACTACAACTGCGGAATCATTAGTTCTGGTGGCAATTGCTTCCACCCATTTTGAGACATAATCCACAGCGAGAAGGATGTAAACAAAACCACGAGAGCTAGGAAGTGGTCCCATGAAATCAATTCCCCACACATCAAAGATTTCGCAAAATAGTAAAGGTTGTTGGGGCATTTCATTTTTCCATGAGTTATTTCCAGCTCTTTGGCATTGCTCACATGATTTACAGAACTCATAAGAGTCTTTCTTAATGGAAGGCCAGTAAAATCCACGGTCAAGGATTTTCCTAGCAGTGCGGTGAGGTCCAAAGTGGCCTCCGCTAGGCCCAGAATGACAGAAAGTTAAGATTGATTGGAATTCCATGTCATCCACACAACGTCTAATTACTTGATTAGACCCGAGTCTCCACAAATAAGGTGCATCCCACAAGTAGTATTTGCAATCACTTTTGAATTTCTCTACTTGGGATTTTGAAAGTTTTGATGGGATAACTCGGCCTGCCAAGTAATTGGCAATCGGTGCATACCATGGACTAATATCAACCTTAAGCAAGTGCTCTTCAGGGAAAAAGTCATTAAGTGGAAGGGGATCCTTGGGAATGTGTTCAACCCTACTCAGATGGTCAGCAACCAAATTGAGAGCACCACTCCGATCCCGTATTTCTAAATCAAACTCTTGTAAGAGTAGCATCCACCTAATTAACCTTGGCTTGGCTTCAAGTTTCTTTAAAAGATATTTTAGAGCTGCATGATCGGAGTATACCACTACCTTGGAACCTAGCAGATATGATCGAAATTTATCCAATGCAAAAACAATGGCTAAAAGTTCTTTTTCCGTAGTGGTATAATTGGATTGTGCCGCATCTAAAGTGCGAGAAGCATAATAGAGGACATGAGAAACCTTACCCACCGATTGGGCTAGTACAGCGCCCAATGCGTAATTGGAAGCGTCACACATGATTTCAAAGGGCAGCGTCCAGTCCGGTGGTTGAATCACAGGTGCAGTGGTGAGGTGCTCCTTCAATTCGTCAAATGCCTTCTTACATGCATCATCGAACTGGAATTCTACTTCCTTCTGCAGTAGCTTGGTCATGGGTAGTGCAATCTTACTGAAGTCCTTGATGAATCTCCGATAAAATCCTGCATGACCCAAAAAAGAACGAACCTCCCGCACACTGGCGGGGTAAGGCAGAGAGGAAATAACATTTATCTTAGCTTTGTCTACCGAGATTCCAGCTTTAGAGATGACATGCCCAAGTACCACACCTTGTTTGACCATAAAGTGACATTTTTCAAAGTTTAAAACAAGGCGGGCAGAGATACATCTTTTTAAAACTTTTTCCAGGTTATGCAGGCAGTCATCAAAAGAGGATCCAAAAACAGTGAAATCATCCATAAATACTTCCATGCAATTTTCAAGAAAATCGGAGAAGATGCTTACCATACATCTTTGGAAGGTACCTGGTGCGTTGCACAACCCAAACGGCATGCGGCGGTAGGCATATGTACCAAAGGGGCATGTGAAAGTGGTCTTTTCCTGATCTTCAGGAGCAATGTGGATCTGGAAGTATCCGGAGAATCCATCCAGGAAACAATAATGTGACTGGCCTGCTAGTCTCTCTAGCATTTGATCAATGAAGGGCAGGGGAAAATGATCCTTCCGGGTGGCTTGATTAAGTCTCCGGTAGTCAATACATACCCTCCAACTGTTTTGAATTCTGGTAGGGATCAGTTCGTTGTGCTCATTGCGCACTACAGTTATCCCGGACTTTTTGGGCACTACTTGCATCGGGCTGACCCATTGGCTGTCGGAAATAGGGTAGATGATCCCCGCAGCCAGCAATTTTGTGACCTCTTTCTTCACCACGTCAAGGATCAAAGGGTTTAGTTTCCTCTGGGGTTGCCTTACAGGTTTGGCGTCATCTTCCAAAGAGATGCGATGAGTGCATGTGGAAGGACTAATTCCCTTAATATCTGCCAATGTCCAAACAATTGCTTCCTTATGACCCTTCAATACAGTGACGAGCCTCTCTTCTTGCTCAGATGAAAGGTCATTGGCAATGATTACCAGCTAGTTTTGTCCTTCTCCCAAAAAGGCATATTTGAGGTGTGGGGGAAGTGGTTTCAGCTCCTCCTTGGGTGCGTTCTGCTCCCCTTCCTTTGAGTCACCTGAAATTGAGAACACATAGGCAGAAGAACAAGCATTATATCTTGAATTTGAGTCAGGAATTGAAAGGAATTGGTCAGAATCAGAGCTAACAGCAGAAATTACATTTTCTGTGCTGCGAGCGTGCGCTCCAGCGCCTAGGGGGCGCTCGGGCGCGAGTTCCTGCTGCACAATTCCAGCAGCAGTGTCATCGCTCCCAACACAGATAGGATATGCCCCATACTCGAATTCTTCAGCCAAAATTGAGTATTCTTGGGGTATCCCCAGGGATAAATCCATGGCTAAGCAATTTTCACATAGATCCTCACACTTTCCACAATCTGGACAGTTGAATTCAAAGTCAAAGTCTAGCCATGAGTCGAAACCATTTGAGATACCATCAATGTTGTTTTCAAGTAAAGTTTCCATGATATCTAGTGCAAAAATAGAATGGTTCTCGGATGGAAATTTCATGGCATCTTTCAAATTAAATTGAACTTTGAATTCCCCACATTCCATAGAGAGGCTACCAGCATGGACATCAATCTTGGCTTTAGCAGTTTTTAGAAACGGTCTACCAAGAATTAATGCTTGCTGGTTACACTCTCCATCTTGTGCCATTTCCAATACATAAAAATCAGCTGGAAATATTAAATCATTTACATTAACCAAAACATCTTCCAGAAGTCCATCCGGTTGTTGTATGGTGCGGTTGGCCAATTGAATGATCACGCCGGTGGTTTTTAGTGTTCCAATATTTAGAGCTCGGTATACCGATCTTGGCATGACATTTATAGCCGCACCCAAATCAGCCATGGCTTCTCGGAATTGCATGTTGCCAATTGTGCATGGAATGGTGAAAGTGCCGGGATCTTTGCATTTTTGTGGGAGATTTGGGGTGATTATTGAGGAAGTATTCACCCCAAATTTAACCTTTTCATTCCCTTTAAGTTTCCTTTTATTGGTGCATAGCTCCTTTAAGAACTTGGCATACTTCGGAATTTGCTTGATAGCGTCAAGCAAGGGAATGTTTACTTCTACACTCATGAAGATATCCAATAACTCCTTATCCAATTCCACTTCCTTTTTCTCCTTTTCTGTCAAAGTGGCTTGAGGGAATGGAATGGAAGGGGAGACTATGGTTGGCTCCTCAGGGGCTGATTCGGAAGTGACCTCTTCCACAGGTGGATCAACGGCAGTATCCTCTATTTCAAGCAATTCGTTCTCCCTCGTAGGTTGAGATGATTTGAGGTCTTTTAGTGCTCTTCCCGACCTCAACTGAACAGCAAGTACATTCCCCTGGCTATCAGAGATTCTCCCGCCCCCTCTCATTTGGTTGACCTCCTTCTGCAGATTCATCATCATATTCTGCTGCTCCACGAGTAGTTGCATCACATCACTAAGGGATGGCTCAGCAGATATGGGAGGTGCAGGTAAAGGTAATAGTGGGGTTGGTGGAGATATAGGCACTGGGGCTTGAAATTGCCCTTGATGGGGAGGTTGATACCAGACTTGCTGCTGTTGAAATTGGGACCTTCCCGGAGTCATGCTTGTGGTTGCCACCGTTGTTGTTCTTTCTTGAGATTGTAGGCACTGGTCAGGTGTATGGGAGCCCAGAGAACATACCCCACACAACATAGGTTGGCTTGAGGTTCCCGTGTTGGTTTGGTTAATGGGCAACTGCTTCATGAAGATGGCAATCTCTTCCAGCTTCTAGTGTAGGCCACCACCTTCCAGTTGAGCTACCTCATTTACCCCTTTGGTCACAGAAGTTGCCCTAGTGCCAAACTGCTGTGAGTTCACAGCCATGTTCTCGAATAGGAGCCTAGCTTCCGCCGGAGTTTTGTCCATCAGGGCCCTGCCACTGGCAGCGTCAATCATGCACCGGTCCATACCCGTCAGACCCTCATAATAATATTGGATCAAGAGTTGTTCTGAGATCTGATGGGTAGGACAACTTGCCACTAATTTATTGAATCTCTCCCAATATTCGTAGAGAGACTCACCCTGGAGTTGGCGGATGCCACTGATGTCCTTTCTTATGGCAGCTGCCCTTGAGGCTGGGAAGAATTTCTCCAAAAAGATCTTCTTCATGCCAATCCAAGTGTTGACAGCTCCATTTGGCAGGCTTAGGAACCATTGCTTCGCCTGACCGTCTAGAGAGAACGGAAAAGTCCGAAGCTTCACATTTCCTCGTTGACTCCTCTTGGCTTGAGAGTCTCACAGACCACATGGAATTCCTTGAGGTGCTGGTGTGGATCCTCTCCGGCCAAACCGTGGAACTTAGGAAGCAAATGAAGAATCGCTCCCGTAAGCTCGAATTCGGCAACCAACCTTGGGTAAGCTATCCCCAGAGGTTGTTGAGTGAGATCTGGAGCTGCGAGTTCTTTCAAGGTAAGCTGATGGTCTCCCATGGTTTGAACTTAAATCTGAAACACTAACTAATAGATCAGAAGGTTCAGGACCAGTGGAAAGCAACGCGGTACGCAGAACTGCAATTTTTCAATTCACAGACCGCGCTAGAGCGCTGTATACGCGCTAGGGCGCGAGTATCAGCAGCAGACTCAGCTGTTCTTGGAACAGCGAGTCTGGGAAGAGTAAAAATAAAAATAAAACGAAGATAAATTGCAAAATAAAAAGAAAATCTTTTTGTTGTTTTTATTTTTGAAAGAAACAAAGAAAAATAAAAGAAAACGATTATGTACACTATTCACAAATCAAACAACTAGTGAAAACTTTCATCGCCAATTCCCCGGCAACGGCGCCAAAAATTTGATGGCTGTGTCGTGTCAACCATAAATTTAATTATTTTTAAAACCAAGTTTCCCTAATATAGTTTAGTGGAAACCAGGGTCGTCTCTCACAAGGAATGGCTAAGAGAGTAATACACAAGACTAGTTGTCTGACGATTTGTCACAATTGGGGGTTTTTGTGTGCAAGTTAATTAAATTGGAATAAAATGAAAATAATAAAAGCAGCGGTTTATGGGGGTGGAACATTCATTAGGGTGTCAATCATTGGCTACAAAAGAATGCATGAGTTGATTAATTACGCCGGAGTTAGATCTAACTCCTTTGTTGTGATTCTAATGATTAATTGCCTAGAATGAGATTAATTAGTGAGATCTCACCTTTAGTTCCACTCTCAACAATTATTAAAGCCAATCACATTAATCTAATTAAAGAGACTAATCAGCCAATTAATTACTCATTACCAATTCCTAATATGCCATGCATCAATTAATCAACTAACACATAAACATATGCCAATGAATTAGCCAACTCAATCGATTAAGCCAAGACAAAGGATTAAACACACAATTTAAGATCTTAAATTATATGCCAAGGGTTTGATAATGAAAACTTATGCAAGATTAAGAACAAAGCCTCAAATTACCCCAATGATGTTCACACCCTCACAAACCACCAAGAAATTTAGCTACTCATGGCAAGAAATTAAAATGCAAGAAATAAATTGGAATAAAGAAAGCAACTAAGAACAAAGCAAGAAATTAAATGCAAGTTGGCAAGATGGAAAAACGAATAACTGAATTAATGATAAAAAAGTAACTTACAAAACCCAAAAGGGCTTGACGAATAACGTTGAAATGTAAAAGACGGAGCTAGAGCTAAACTAGGAAAGATGGAAATCCTAATGGAAAGAACAATAACTCTAACTAGGAAAAGAAAATAAGTGAAAGTGGAGGTAGTGAGTGGTTGTGAAGAGATATGTTTTCTGATGCATTAGCCTTCTTTAAATAGAATGAGCAGTCTCCAAACCCTAGCTAATTGGGCCCCCAACTCGTGCAGATAGGGTTTCTGCTGTGATAGATTTGCGGCGCGACACTGGGGCGCGTTACGGGCGCTGGAGCGCCAGCGTTGTGCACGTGACATGTTTAAGTGAGCCACGCGCGCTGGGGCGCGCTACGGGCGCTGGAGCGCTCGATGCTTGCTCTGAAATCCACTGCTCCGCTTCTTGCTCAGTTCCTGATGTCTACAGCTCCAATAATACCTGTGACCTGCACTAAAAATACGAAATATCCAAGATCAAGTGGAAAGGTCATCCTTGAATTGTAAAAACATCATAAAACTTGTTATTTTAGCCTTTATTTCTATTAAGCTCAGATTAATTCCAAATTGTATTAAATACAATAAAAGGCCAAAATAGAGCAAAGAATTGCATACAATCATCCAAATTAAGGGCATAAAATATTGGTAGAAACCGCGTTATCAGTCGGGAGGCGTGAGGGAACCGCCTCGACCCTAGTGATGTTAATCACCTCAGGAGGTGAAGGCTTTCCAAATTCTGGGAGGCAGGCTCCAGAGTGTTGGACATGATTTTTGCAGAAGATGAGGATCACGTGTATCTTTGTATCGGTCTTGTAATATCAGTAAGTAGGCCAAGTGTTGGCATGACTCCTTCTTAAGACTTGGTGAGAGGAAAAGGAATTGCGAAATCTGTGTGGAATGTTCGAGAGTGGCGAAGTAGCGATTTTGGGTTTCGACCTAGTGAAAACCGAAGGTAGATGATAACGACAAGAGATGAACCTTGGGGTCATGTGTCTCTTTGAGTCGTGGAAGGAAAGGATGTGATGAGATTTGGAAAGTGATGGAAGTTTTGTCCTCCAGATATTAGACCTTTGGGGAAGTATTTATCCAACCTATCTCGTGTTCTAGATCGTCAAGTGTTACCCTTGGTTTAGCATGGGCATAGGAGTAGGAACCAATGTTGATTGGTGATCGACAAAGTACCGAAGTTTCGTTCTATAGGGAGTTGTTAGAGTGGAGGTGGTTTGGTGGAACCACTCTGGTCAAGAGGCTACGTGGGAGCCCGACGAAGCCATGCGGAGCAAGTATCCGCATCTCTTTCATGTTTCAGGTAATCTCTTTTCCCTTCTGTGTTTGAATTCGGGGTCCGAATTCTTTAAGGGGGGAAGATTGTAATACCTTGAGTAGTCTGAGTTCGTTTGAGTAAGAGATCACGGTACACCCGGGGAGATAGAACCACGTGGGTCCCACCTCCCCACCCTTTTTCTTCTTTTTCCCTTCTTTTTCTTTCCTTCCCCCTCATTTTCCCGTAACTCTCTCTCCCTCTCATTTCCTTTCTTCTTCTTCTCCCTCATCTCATCTCTCACTCTCTAATCTTCACCTAAACCTCATCAATCTTCAAGATCCAAGTTAGCATTGCTCATCTAGTATATTGTGGGTAAGTGTAGAGTATTTCTTTCTCTCTATTGGTGTCTATTTATCTTTATTTTCGGATTTGGGGGTTTAGGGTTTATATTTGGGGTTTTTAGTTTTGGTATGGATCTGAGGTTTGTGATGTGTTCTCTAGGGTCTCAATCAACTAGGGAAGCTCTGGGCAACTCATCCTAGCTATGGATTGAGCCATGGACTCCATTGGAGTAATTAGTGAGTAATGGGTTATTAATGGTTTATGTATGATTTTGAATGTTATTGTGAATTTCTTGCTATGATAGTTGTTAGGGACTGAGATTGGTTGATATATGATTGTTATTGCATGTTGGTTGTGTTTGATTTGGATGGGTTGTGGTGAA
Source organism: Aeschynomene evenia (assembly GCA_013621005.1). Taxonomy (NCBI): domain Eukaryota; kingdom Viridiplantae; phylum Streptophyta; class Magnoliopsida; order Fabales; family Fabaceae; genus Aeschynomene; species Aeschynomene evenia. Next base: position 12,245,556 of record CM024264.1, on the reverse strand, counting down.
AATGTGGATTTGGAGATGATTTTCGCGAAGTTTTCTACAGAATTTTGTCTCTGACCCAGGCTGTAATCGATTACAGCGATTTGGTAATCGATTACTGTAACCGATTACCAAGACTCTGTAATCGATTACTGTAATCGATTACCACGGGTTTGTAATCGATTACAAACTGCCTATTTTCGCAAAAAATTTCTTCAGAACGAAATTTGAAGCTGGTAATCGATTACAGAGACTTGTAATCGATTACATCAGTACAAAAACTCTATTTTCAAGACTTTAACTCAAAATTTTCATATTTTAAAGTTAGTTACTCAAACCCATTCGTTCACCACTACCCCAAATTTATTACTTGGATGTTTATGATGTCATAAAAATGACGATTTGAATGTAATGCGATATGTGATTATGAATGATAATTTGGCATTGGATGAGATTGGATGCGTGAGAATTTAGAAATTTCTTTGTTTATGTAATAATATGATGCTGATGATATGATGATGAAACGATGATGCATGAGTGATATGTAAATGTTGTGATGATGATGATGAATGACTTGCTGTGATTATGAATGATATGTGCCACTAACAGCGCTAAATAAGATAAAAATCGAATGAATTAAGAGATGGTAAAACGACCTGAGGAGGGGCATAGCTCGCGGGGTCGTAAATGGGAAACCTGATGAGGGGCATAGCTCGCGGGGTTTATCAATATGGTGTCTGATGAGGGGCATAGCTCGCGGGACATCCATACTTCCTATGAACATGAGTCGGGGCCGAGCTCCAGGTGTTCATAGGTTAAAAGCTACCAAGATAAAGAGACTGTATAAGAACGATGAACTCGATACATATATGTTATTGGTTTATGTGTTGTATGTGATAATGATATTGTTGCATAAACTGTTTTTAATCTATTATTCACTGAGCGTATGACTCACTCATTCATACAAACCATTTTCAGATTCAGGTGAAGATCAGGAGGCGAGCCCTTCCGTTCCTCCAAACTCTTAGCTTTGGTGAGCCTCAATGTGTAGAGACGTTATCTTATGTCTGTTATGTCAGTAGTATGCTCCATAGGTTTACAAACAGGATTGTCTAAGTTATGTATGGGTTGTAAATCTAATTAAGACTTGTTGAATTTATGTTGGGTTATGTTGGTTTATGGATTGAGCAGGATATTATGACCGCATATTACGTATTATGTTATGGGAGATACCTTGAGATCCCTATTATATGTATGGATTTTATGTATATATGCATATTAAGGTAGTTGTGGTTATTACTGTTTAGCTGTTTTGTTGTGTGGATTACAGGTTAAGGCTGACATGGGACTTGGTGTCCCATGTGCCGGTCACGGATCCGAGTTGGGTCGTGACAAGAAAATAGAATTAAATATAATTAATGAATGTTATCAATCTTTTTTAATATGTTGTTTCTTAATTTTTATCACTATATGTTCAAACACTCACAAATAAGTATAAACATTTAGAAGAATAGACCTTAAATAATTGATGAACTTATTACTATTTTCGATTACATAGTAAGTAGAAAAATTAATAGGTTGATAATAAATGTGATGACATTATTCATGACAATAAGAGTAGTGGTGGTACTGATAATTATAATAATTACAATGCATAAAAGGGAGTTATGAATTTCATAAAAATAAAGGAAGAATTAAAAAATAGAGAATGAACCTAGATGTTACACTTCATCAAGCATATTGTAAGAATGAATTTGGGAGTAAAATAATATTAACAATTTTACTAAATATTGATGAAAAAATATTTATATATTTATTAGTAATACAATTATATCAATAATTTTAAAAATATAAAATAGAACTAAATATAATTAACGAATATTACCAATGTTTTTCCATACTTTAATTTTTAAAAACTTTTATTATTATTTTTTCAAACACTCACAAATATGTAGCAACATTTAGATAAATTCCATTATTATTTGATGCTAAATTTTAATTATTAGTCTTATAATTTTTTAGATAGACTTCTTTTTATCCAAATGTAATGGTTTTACTATTGAATTTGTTGATTAATGAGTTTGATGATGTATCACACTCAAATTCATTATTTTTAATTTTTTAATTTTAATAGCTTTAATATTATAATTACTGTCAAATATGAAACATATAATAATTATTAAAACATTCTAATAATTTTTTACCTTTCATATGAAGTATTGAGTTATGCACAAATAAATAAAATAATTTTAATGTATAAAAGGACAACTATAAACTTTAGAAGATAATTTAATTGAATTTATCACAATTTAGAAGGAGAACTAATATATAGGCTAGCAATAATATCATGACAATAGTAAAATAATATTAACAATTTTACTAAATATCGATAAGAAAAAAATCTTATATACTGATTAGTAATAAAACTATATTAACAATTTTAAGAATAGAAAATATAATTAAATATAATTAACGAATGTCATCAATTTTTCCATATTTTTTTAAAAAAATTTCTATTATTATGCTTTCAAACATTCACAAATAAGTAGCACCATTTAGATGAATAGATCTTAAATAATTGATGAACTCATTACTATTTTTTGGTTACATAGTAAGTAGAAAAACTAATAAGTTGATGATAAATATGATGACATTATTCATGACAATAAGAGTAGTGGTGCTAATAATTATAATAATTACAATGCATAAAAGGGGGTCATAAATTTATAAAATTAAAGAAAAAAAATTGAAAAATAGATAACGAAAGCATGATAGATTCTCGAATAAATCAATCATTTCACCAAATTTATTATGATTTTTAGAGTCATAATCAACATGAAACTTAAATATATAAAATTACTAAATAAATAATATATATTACATACATAAATACCACTTTTCATCCGTGTATAGCACGGGTTCATACACTAGTACATAATCAAAAAGCAATCACAAATCCAACCTCTTTACATAGAATCAAAAGGAAATTACACATTTAAAGACCCATTTAAGCAAAGAGGTTTAAATGAACAAAATTAAAGAACAAACAATCAACATTATCCCTAATATTAGTTCAAAGTTTGATTTTCTTGAAATTACTAACGACACTAATTTAATTTGCATAATTCTTATATGCACAAATCATATTTAAATGAGTGGTTCACATGGTTCAATACTTTTTTTTTTTTTGGTATGTTGCTATTTTATTTCCTGGTTTGATTAATTAACTAAGTCCTGAATTACACAATTTTGGATATGTAATTTATTATTTATCGTAAAATATTTTTTAATGATAATGTTTGAAAACCTTAAATAAATTTTCACCTAAGCATATAATAGATTATGCTATTTTGACCCACCGGTGTGCACACCAAACCATCCTTCAAAAATATCATAATGGTGATCATCACAGAGTACCCTGCATCCTCAGCAAAAGCACCACAGATAGAGTGGCCAATACAACAGGAAAAAAGAAAAAATAGAAGAGCAAGGTGCAGTACAGCAGCCCAACAGGTAAGAAACCAAGACCTCAACAACATCATAAACCAAAAAGCAATACAAACAATAAAAAATGAAATCAAAGAATGTTTCAAACAAACCATAATGCAAAATACATAGAAACTAAGTAATGAAGAACCAATTAATGGGAACAGTAAGAACTAAAATAAAAAACAAACTATTTAAAAGAGACATAGAGTTTCTAACAAATTCCTAATATTCCTAATAACTTTCAAAAATTGCATTTATCATAAAAAACTTTGATCTAACATAATGTATGAAATTATAGAACCAATGATCATACATATCATATTGAAATAGTACAAAGAGATTAGTCATCCACTTACAGTATAAAAAACACAAAAACTAAATATCAATTTTTCAGCATAGGAGAATATAACCTAAAATATTTACGTCCAACATATTTATTTCCTCCTATCCATTGTAATGTTATGTCAACACTCAACAACACCAATCTCCCTTATAATGAAATAAAGGAAGATACAAAACTATCAGTACTAAAAAGAAACTACTAATTTCCCTCAAATCCTGGCACTCTCACTTTCCTATGTTTAAACAAAAATCATCAAAATGACTGCTTCAAAAGAACATAGGAACTTAGACCTCACCTTATCAGTTTCATATTATATTACCTCTTCATCATCATCTCACCATCATCCTCATTAATCCATCACCACCAGCAGCTTAACAAAAAAAAAATTAAAAATTAGAAAAATGAAGAGTAATAACAGAAAGCATAAAAGGTAGAAAATCGCACCCCTTTCATTCATCATTGTCATCGACATCATGTAGATGGTGTGAGGGAAAAAGATGAAAGTTGTGTTGGTGTTGTGTGATTCGGAAATGGTTGAGGAGGGGAGAGATTTTACTATTCATCATCTTTTTCATCTCATCATCATTTTCATTTCATTATCTTCATTCATCATCATCAATTCCAAAACAAACAAAAAAGAAACGATCAAAATGAACATTACACCATCATCATATTCATTAACAATCATTTCTACAAAGAATAAATTCATATCAGAACAAAAATAAACATAAGAAAAAAATAAAAAAAGGCAGATAAGAGAGTTCTAACCACATTTTCACTATTCATCATTTCATCCTCAGTATTTCCGGTCGCAACCGCCGCCTCCTCAACCAAGCTTCCAGTAGCAGCAGAGCAGCTACCAGAAGGCACCAACATCAACCTCGTCGTGGAATCGCAAAACCATGCGCGTGACTCAGCAGTAGCAACAACGACGGCATTCAGAGAAGAAGGTAGAAAAATAAACATTTAGAGAATTATTTTCTAGATGATGGAGATGGAGAAGAAGAAAGAGGGGAGTTTCTTTGGGTATGCAGAAGATTATGGTGATAGAACTGGTGGATCCAAGTAGAGAGGGTTGGGGTGACATAATGGTTAGGGTTTAAAAGTGGAATAAAGGGAATTTGAGAATAGAAGAGAGATGTGTAAAAGAGATGGAAAAGAAGTAGGAAAAATGAGTGAGTTGATGAGAATCTTGTGGAGCAAGCTCATTTTCAAATATTTTTGAAAAATATGAGTGATTAAGAAATTGGGTTATGCGTTGAGGTGAGATTTTGGTGGATTTTCTTCTGCAAATGAAGTAGTTTGGGAAGAGTGTAGGAAGAAGGTGAGATTGACAGCATGTGTCAGAAGGGTGATGTTAAATTCCAATCACATTCAATGTTGCGCACATTAATTTAGGAATAGATTAAAAATGGGGTGTAGACCAGAGAGAATTCAAAATAAAGAAACCTATGAAATGGTATATTGGTAGGGCCCAAAACAAAGGGTATTGTTGAAAGGGAAATGAGGAACAAAAAACAATGAGAATGGATTGATTAGAAGAACAATTAAGGCGCGTAAATTAATTTTCGTGGGGAGTGTTCTTGCTTTTAGAATGTAAGGTAGATAAAGCAAGGTTCGTGACATGACAAATTTTCTTACACAATTCCTGATTTGTCAAGAGCTAATGGGTTAAGGACTGTAGAAATCCTAGGTGTCCTCTGAAAGTGTATGTGTGCACGAGAAGGGGGGTTGAATCGTGCAAGTTTTAAAAAATTACTTCTTAAAATGTTTACTTAGAAAGTTGTTTTTACTCATAAGGTAGATTTAAGAGTTTGCAGCGGAAATTGCTTTCTGAGAAGATTAAGTTTCTGAGAACTTAGTCTTTCTGAGAAAGTTCCTTTCTGAGGAAATTTTAAGAAAATGACTTAAAGTTAGATTTTCTTAAAAGCTTTCTGACTTTGATCAATAAGGTTTTCACGAGACTTCTTAATTAGAATCGTGGTAGAGTTTTTCTCAAAGAGTTATGCAAGTAAAGAGCAAGGGAGAAAGCTTAACACAAAGAATTTTATACTGGTTCGGTTATAACCAACCTACTCCAGTCCTCAACCTTCAGTTGAGAGTTCTTAGATATTCTTCTTAATGTGTCTTCCAGACAACACTGCCTTTACCAAGTAAAGGACTTCCACCACTTCACAACCCGAAGTGGATTTCCTTGCCCCACACTAGAGGACTTCCTTGCCTCCAACACTAGAGGACTTCTTTGCCTCACAACAGAGGACTTCCTTGCCTCACAACAGAGGACTTCCTTGCCTTAAACAATTAAGGACTTTGAACTTTGCCTCAAACACTAGAGGACTTAAAACTGCCTTCAAACAACGAAGGACTTAGCGTTTTTCGGAAAGTTGTTTTTGCTTCGAAAACCAACTACTAAGATTAAGTTACAAACTAATTTGACCCTTAGTAGACTTCTAGATTTAACTTACAAATGTAAGAATTTACACCAATTCAGAACTAGAAGATTTTGCAAAGTTAGAAGAACAATTTTGTAAAAATTGTCTTTCTGAGAAAGTTCTAAGTTTTCGCAAAATGATTTTCAATTCAACAGAGTTTTGGCACGTTTAATCAAGAGTTTTTGCGCAAGAGTTTCGTCACATTGCTCTGGAATTGAACTCATATATATAGGCATCAAAGAGCCGCGAAATTAGAAGCTTTCACTTTGCTTATGTGGCTGTGTCCTTTTCAGAACGGCTCCCTGCTACAGTCAGCGCGAAATGAGGAACTTTTCAGAACTGCACAGTGCGCGTGTTCCCACTTCCTTCGCTAGTTGTAGCGAGCTTTCTGAGACTGCTTGCGATCCCTTGAGTCCAGACACTTGGTTGCTTCTGAGTCCAACTTTCTGAGAGTTGTACGGACTTCTGAGGCAAACCTTCTGAGGGAGGACCCTTATGAGAACTACTAGTCGCAAGGCCTTCTGAGACCCTTCTGAGGCGACAGTGTTCTTTCCTCAGAAACATGTTTTCACCTTCTGCGCTTCTGAGACATCCTTTCTGATATCTTTTGGCGCTATGATTTTATCAATTGATCTCGAGGCTACTTGATGTTTTGTCTTGGTCTTTGCTCATGGTATTGCAATAATTTAAAGCTCTCTGAGACACTTAGCGCACATATTAGCAGAACCTTAAGTAAAATTTTATACTTATGGCTTACCTTGTTATCATTAAAACTTTCATTGTTCTAAGAGAATTATGCCTAATTCTCTCAGAAGGGTTCTGGAGCTTACAATCTCCCCCTTTTTGATGATAACAACTTAAGTCTTAAGATAATAATTTTGCTTAAGTTCAGAAGTGTTTCTGAGTAAGTTCACAACTTATTCAGAATGCACTTTTGCTTTCTTAGAAACTAACTTAGCTTTCTGAGAGAACGCTTCGTTATTTTCTTAGAAGGCTGTGATAATCAACAGTTAAAGTATGCAATGTATGATCACTGTTTGAGATTATCAATTACATAGCGTGTATTTCATGATGAATATATGTATGAAATTCAGAAATACCAGGCTAAGTAAATCAAGAGATGCCAAATAATAAAAAATAAGCATAAAATTAAGTAAAACATGAGATGCCAAATAATGATTTTTCATTGATGGTTTTGTAGAGATACAAAATATTTGGCTCCCCTAAGTTGTTGCTCCCCCTAAGTCCTAGCCTAGTGTTTACGTATAGCCAATGTACAAAATTTTATCATTTATCTACTCCCCCTTTGTTATATCAAAAAGGGTGGCTAAGACATAAACGCCATCATTGACTTAGAACTACTGCCTTCTGGCAATGTAGCGTAGCAGCTGGCATATCTCCATGAGAATCTCGCTCTGAGTCGCATTCTGAGCGCATTCTGGAGGAGTTCAGAGGAAGTGGAAGGCTGTTGAGAAGATGAGGGTGGAGATGGAGGAGGGCGAGAGACTTCAGCCTCAAGAACCTCATCGATGATATCCCTCTGTTGATATTCAGGAAGTTCTTCTTCTTGGACAGCTTTGTCTTCAATAGCAGCGAGTTCAATAGAAGGCTGCCTCTGAGCGTCCTCAGAAACTAGAGCAAGGTCTAGATCAGAAGGTTGCCGAGCTGATGGTTGCTCCATAGCACCAGAAGTCTGAGCATCTTCGGAGAGGTTGAAAGTTGAGATCTGGCTATGTATGGCTTTAATGCACTTCAACTTCTCAGTTCGACCAAGGAAAGGCCGAAATTGAACAGAGGTGGTGTGACTACCATTCTTCCCAGCTGGAAGCCAGGACTAATCATCGAGTCCGTAATCGAGAAGGTAGGACCTGTGATTGAAGGATGTAGGAGGAACCTCTGTTATATCTAGAGGAGGACCTCTGGTTCCTTCTGAGAGTCCTTCTCAGATCGAGTTCCTTCCAAGGAACTGTGGGCAACAATGCCTCAACTGCTGCAACTCCGGCAGCCATGGTAGCGTCAGCGCCCACCTCTGAGCTGAGCCAGTGCTGGTGGTCCCTGGCACTACTTCATGTGTTGAGACATGAGTTTCCTCATGTTCCGAAGGATCTCAGAAGAGAGGGGACCAACCTCAGAAGTTGGTTCAAGTAAGGCTTCCTCATGCTGTAGTTGTTGTTCTGGTTGCATTTGAGCAGCTTCTGGAGTCTCAGAAGGTTGATCCAGTTCCTTCTGGACCTCAGCATCGTCTGAGCCAATGACTCAGCATTCACAGTAGCAGCCTCAGTTGTGGTTGCCTCAGAAAGTTCCACCATAGAAACCTCAGATGGCTTCTTCTGGGGCTCTTTCTTGGAGCTTCCAGCATCTGGGGTGCGATGCTCAATGCGGAAGCTTGCCGCATCACCTTCCTCAGAAGAGGAATCAGCAACATTTCCTCCATGCCCTGAACGTCTTCTCTGGAGGAGAGACATTCCAGAGGGGAGGAGTGATGAGAAGCTTCTGCTTCTTCTTCAACAGCAGCAGCAGCAGTAGTGGTAGTGCAGCAGCAACAGCAACTGCGACAATTTCCTTACCCGTCGGCTTCGGCGGGCTCTGTTTCTTAGTGGTTTTTATCCCCACTCCTTTGTGAGATTTTCCTGATAGTTCAAGGAATGCAGGAGTTTAGTTTTAAATTTTGGTGGGTTTTAGACCAGAACAGAATCAGAAAACAGGAATTGAAGTAGAAGAAGATTTAAGAAAGGAAGTGGAGTTTTAGAGTAAGCTTTTACCAAACGACCACGTTTCTTTTCCCTTCTGGTGGCACGTCTGGGACTTGAGAGTTGGAGGTGGTTACCTCTTTCTGGTCATGGTTGCTCAGACGTTGTTTCTTCTGAGTCTTCAGCAGCCTCAACAACCTCAGTTCCTTCTGAGGAGTCTTCTGAGCTTCCTCAGAAGCCATACTCTTGTCACCTTGTTGGAGAAGGTGAGTCACCTTTGGTTGCTTCTTCTTCCTTTCTGAGGGGTCAGAAGCCTTTTCCTTTCCTTTCTCAGCTTAGAGGGCTGTTTGGTGCTAGCAGCTCCCTTGTAAGGCTTTGCTTCCTCCTTCTTCTTAGGTGCCCCCGTCTCTGGTACCTTCTTCTTCTTGATGTTGTTGAAGGTGACCATGGTGAATTTGCTGTGGTTGAAGACATACTCGTATCCTCAAGTGGGAGGAGAAATAGTCGAGGATTCTGGTCAGAAGGCTTCCGTAAGGTAGACTTGTGAGAGCCCTCTTAGGATGAGCTTGGTGCATCATGTAGTTGAGCACCATCCTTCCAAAATCTACTCTTTCCTTCTTCAGCAGGTGGTACAATAGGCATGCATCCATGGTGGTAACGTTCCCCATGTCTCCAATCCGAGGGAGAAGGGTATGTTGAACAACTGAGAAGATGATTCTGGCCTCTTGCGTAGATGAGCACCTTTACGCCCTTGAGTGGTAGACTGTTGCTACCAGTCAGAAGTGTCACCACTTCTTCTTCTGAGTCATCTACCTCCTTGACCCATTCTGGGTCGTCGGCGATGACAGCACCACCATTCAAGGTCTTGAAAACTTTGTTGATGTCAGAGGAGGAGAAGCGGATTTGCTGATCAGCAATCGTGCTTTTGACTCCTTTGTTGGTGAACCTTTCTATTTGTGAATAGAATGCCTCACCACATTTGGGTAGCACACGTCCTCGGAGCTCATCATGGCTGGCCATCCAGGTTGCTTGAGGAAAGTGAGTTGAAGTTCATCCACTTGATTGTATACGTTGAGAGGTAGTACCCTTCCCATAGCAAGATTTCTTGAAGATAAGTCTTGTGGAATAGGGATTGCATCTCCTCATTGTCGTAGAGAATATCTTCGGATACTTAATTGAGGTTGTTTCTCATTAAGCCCTTGATTTCTCCAGAGGAGGCCATTAGGAGAAAGGTTTAAGTTTGGAATGAGATGAAGGGAGATAGAGAAGAATGAGAGCAGAGATAGCGGAGAGAGAGCGAGAGGATGGAGATGAAACAGATGAAGATTGGAAAGCGAGGAGAGGATTTGGCAGAGTTTTGGTAAGTTTTAAGCGCAAAGTGCTCAAATGGAACAATGCCATGAGTATTTATAGAAATGGCTTGTAACTAGCCGTTTCTGACGCTTATCCAAAAGTTACCGTTGGTAACTTGTTTCTCGGAAGGTACCTTTCTGAGAGAAGTTGTCCTTCTGAGAAACGCTCCTTCTGAGAAATGTTTCAAAAGATCTCCTTTCTGAGGAATGAGTCTTCTGAGAACAAATTTTCTCAGATAGATTTTCTGTGTTTCCTACTTCAAGCTCAGAAGCTTAGTTCTATTGTTCGTCTCAGAGTCTAAACTAGGACTAAGGGGGGTTTCTAAGAAAGAGTTTTTAATTTCAAGTACTTAGAACGTCTTAGATTAAGAAGTCCTTTCAGAATATTGAAACGATCCTCGGTAAAGGCTTTGTAAATATATCTGAGATTTGATCCTCAGTATTCACAAATTTGAGTTCAATGTCGCCTTTTGCACATGATCCCGAATAAAATGATGTTTTATATCAATGTGCTTGGATCGAGAATGCTGAATAGGATTCTTAGCTAAGTTGATAGCACTTGTATTATCAAAGGATAGGAATTTTGGTGTACCTTAATTGATAATCAAGTAGCTGATTCTTAATCCAGAGCATCTGAGAACAGCAGTTCGCAGCAGATACATATTCAGCTTCAGCAGTTGATAGGGCGATCGTATTTTGCTTCTTGCAAGACCAAGTGATCAAGCATTTTCCAAAGAAGCAGCAGCAGCCACTTGTGCTTTTGCGATCGATCCTATCTCCAGCGTAGTCAGCATCACAATATCCTACAACATCAGAAGAACAACCTTTCTCGTACCAAAGACCAAGATTAGTAGTTCCACTTAAATATCGTAAAATTCGTTTAACTGCAGTTAAATGTGATTGCTTAGGCTTAGACTGGAATCTAGCACAGATCCCAACACTGAGTTGGATATCTGGTCTGGAGGCAGTTAAGTAGAGAAGTGAGCCAATCATCCCTCGATAGTTGCTTTCTGAGACTTTCTCACCATCTTCATCCAAGTCAATTACTTGAGAGGGATGCATGGGAGTGCTCATGGGTTTGGCCTTATCCATCAGAAACTTCCTCAGAAGTTCTTTGGTATACTTCTCTTGGTGGATAACTGTCCCTTCTGACTTGCTTGATTTGCAATCCTAGGAAGAATTTTAATTCTCCCATCATGCTCATCTCGAATTCACCTTGCATAAGCTTGGAGAATTCTTTGCAAAGGCATTCATTGGTTGCGCCAAATATTATGTCATCAACATAAATCTGGACAATCAAGAAGCCAGAGTCTTCTGAGAGTGTAAAGAGAGTTGTGTCCACTTTCCTCTTGAGAATCCGTTTTTAAGTAGGAAAGAGCTCAATCTATCGTACCAAGCTCTTGGAGCTTGTTTCAGACCATAGAGAGCCTTTGTAAGCTTAAATACGTGATCCGGGAATGCATCATTCACAAAACCAGGAGGTTGTTTTACATAAACTTCCTCAGAAAGGTATCCATTCAAGAAGGCAGACTTAACGTCCATCTGATAGATTTTTGAAACCTTTGTGTGCAGCAAAAGCTAGCAACATTCTGATAGCTTCCAATCTTGCGACTGGAGCGAAAGTTTCATCGTAGTCTATCCCTTCTTGTTGGTTGTACCCTTGAGCAACCAATCTGGCCTTGTTTCTCACGACTTGACCGTTTTCATCAAGTTTGTTTCGAAACACCCATTTAGTCCCAATGACACTCTTGCCTTTGGGCTTCTGAGTTAGTTTCCAAACTGATTTCTCTCGAATTGGTCAAGTTCATCCTGCATGGCATTTACCCAGCTAGGATCATCTAACGCCTCTTCTATGGAGTCTGGTTCAAGTTCAGAAACCATAGCAAGATTTGTGTAGTTCCTTCTGGTTCTTACGCCACGTTCTGGATTACCCAAGACTTCATTCTGAGAGACGTTCTTCAAGTCTCTTGAGCCTCTAATCCCTTTAGGAGTAGGGTTCTGAGAAGGAGACACAGAAGGTTCTCTTTCTGAGTCATCAGAGGCTTGACCTTCTGAGAATCTAAATTCCATTGCATTTGGAGAAGTAGATTCTCTAGGTTCTGGAGCTTCGATGATGCTACTAGATTTTTCTTTAGATAGAGATGGTTGTTCCATGGGTTGGAAGTCAGTCTCATCATCTATAAGAATTTTCTTTTTGGCTTTCTCAGAAGAGATGTTGAGTTTCTCAAACTCATCTTCTAAGTCTGCATCTTTCTGAGACATGTCCTTACTAAGTTCTTTGAACTTAATATGGATTGTCTCTTCAACACATTTACTCCTTTTGTTATATACTCTGTAAGCTTTAGAGACTGAGGAGTATCCTAGGAAGCATCCATCATCGGACTTAGGATCAAACTTAGAGAGTTTGTCCTTTGTGTTGAGAATAAAACAAGAAGAACCAAATACATGGAAATAAGAAATGTTTGGTATTTTATTTCTTCCATAGCTCGTAAGGAGTCTTTTTCAGAATTGGTCTCAGAAAGACTCGATTCTGAATGTAGCATGAAGTGTTAACTGCTTCAGCCCAGAAACCTTTTGAAAGTCCGCTTTCTAAGAGCATTGTTCTTGCCATCTCTTGAAGGCTTCGATTCTTTCTCTCAGCCACTCCATTTTGTTGAGGAGTTCTGGGAGATGAGAATTCGTGAGCAATGCCCAGATTTTCACAAAACTTTTCGAAAGCATGATTCTCAAATTCACCACCATGATCTGATCTTATGGTATGAATGTGCGAATCCTTTTCTGTTGAACTCTTTTCGCAAATGCTTTGAACTTCTCAAAAGTTTCTTCCTTAGAGGCTAGAAAGAAAAACCCAAGTGAATCTGGAGTAATCATCCACTATGACAAGACCATAGCGTTTTCCAGAAAGGGAAGCCGTTCTGGTTGGTCCAAAGAGATCCATGTGGAGCAGTTCCAGTGGTTTCTGAGTAGAAATACCACTTTTACTGGGAAAGGAAGCTTGGTCTGTTTCCCTTTTCACAGAAGTCGCAGGTTGCATCCTTCTGATACTTAATTCTGGGAAGGCCCTTTACAAGTCCTTTCTGAGAGAGTTCAGAAAGAAGTCTCATATGGGCATGACCAAGTTTCTTATGCCATAGCCATTTGTCTTCTTGGACAGAGACAAGGCACTCCACGTTTTGATCCTTTAGATCATCCAGATGGATAACATAGATGTTACCAACACGTTTTCCTTCCAGAACGATCTTGTCATTTGTGAGATTAATCACATGACAATACTTGGCATAAAACTCAACCTTTAAGCCTTTGTCACAAAATTGACTAATGCTTAATAGATTGTGAGTTAAGCCATCGACCAAAAGTACATCTGAGATTTGGTGAGAGGAATCCTTACCAACATCTCCGATTGCAGTGACTCTTCCCTTAGCGCCATCACCGAATCGCACTGTTCCGCCTTTCTTGGGCTTGAGGCTTCTGAACCAGTGCTTGCTTCCAGTCATGTGCCTCGAGCAGCCACTGTCAAGGTACCACTGCTCATCGTGGTGGTGGAGCAGCGCTTGATGATGTACCTGCAGTCACAAAGTTAACAGATTTAGGTACCCATTCTTTGTTGGGTCCTTGCTTGTTAGCTTTCTTGGACTTTTGCCTTCTTTTCTTAGAAGGGTTGTGGTTTTGAGAGTCAGAGACCTTTTGTTTGCCCTTTTCAGAAGCACTTGCTTTCTGAGAAGTTTTACCCTTCTGAGAGGGGTTAGTCTTCTTAGAAGGCTTTGCTTTCTGAGTTTTCTTTTGAGCCTTCTGAGGCTTAGAGATTTTTCCTTTTCCAACATAGGACATTTTTCAGAACCATGGCCACTTTTAAAACATGCGATGCACGTGCGAGGTGATTTAGTTAAAGATGGATCAATATCATTTGGTTCGAAGATTTCTTCATAACCAAGTCCACTCTTATCCTTGTAAGGTCTTTGACCACCAAGCAAGAGTGTCATCATTTTTTCACCCTTGACCATCTTAACTAAGTCAGAAGTGAGAAGCTCATTTGTCTTTTGTAATTCTATCAAAGCCAGTTCGGCTTTTTCAACAGTTACAGAAGACATTGTTTCTAAAGCTTGATAGAGGTTGTGACTTTCAAGATATCTATTTTTAAAGTCATCTCTTTCAAGCCTTAGGTTCTCTACTTCTTGAATTAGTCTAGCATTTTCAGCTTCTAAGTGTTTAAAAGACTTTCTTAGTTTGCTGAAATTGTTAGCTAATTCGTTTGAGTCTCTCAGAAGCTCTTCATAGAGTTCTGAGATCTCATTGTATGAGTGTGAGAGAGGAGGAGAATTTGGTACCTCTTCTGACTCAGATTCTGTTTCCAGAATATAGTCAGTACCGGCCATGAAGCAGACATTAGCTTCCTCTTCACTTGCTGACTCAGAGCCTTCCTCTTCTGAGTCACTCCATGTAGCAGCCATTGCCTTCTTCTTCTTCTTGGGAATGAACTTCTTCTTTCCCTTGTTCTGAGGGCACTCCGTTCTGAAGTGGCCCTTTTCTCCACAGCCGAAACATGTGGCATCAGAAGGTTTTGACTTTCCTTTTCTCTTTGGGGTGATCTCTTTGATCGTTTTTCAGACTCAGATATTTCTTCAGCCTTTAGGGCTTTTGAAGTCTTTTTGATCTGACTTTTCAGAGCCAGGCTTTCTGAGGTCTTGAGGATGAAGATGGTCCTCCAAGCAGTCCTTCAAGCTCAATCTCGTG
>CM024264.1:12210267-12222017 GCA_013621005.1 Aeschynomene evenia | reverse complement strand
GTTGGTTTATAACCGAACCAGTATAAAATTCTTTGTGTTAAGCTTTTCTCCCTTGCTCTTTACTTGCATAAATCTTGAGAAAAACTCTACCACGATTCTAATTAAGAGGTCTTGTGAAAACCTTATTGATCAAAATCAGAAAGCTTTTAAGAAACTCTAACTTTAAGTCATTTTCTTAAAATTCCTCAGAAAGGAACTTCTCAGAAAGACTAAGTTCTCAGAAACTTAATCTTCTCAGAAAGCAATTTCCGCTGCAAACTCTTAAATCTACCTTCTAAGTAAAAACAGCTTTCTAAGTAAAAGTTTAAGAAGTAATTTTTTAAAACTTGCACGATTCAACCCCCCTTCTCGTGCACACACACACTTTCAATTGGCATCAGAGCTCGGTCCTTAAGGGGTTGGCACTTAGCAGTGTCAAGGAAAAAGATCCACGAAGGGAAATATGAATTCACCAGCTGCATTCATATCAGATGGGGCTTCAATAAACAGACCTCCGATGTTTCTCGGAGACACTTCGACTACTGGCGTGACAGGATGACGCTATTCATCAAGCACACCAGTCTGGACTTATGGGATAGGATCGAGAATGGAGACTATCAGCCTCTGCAGACAATTACAGAGGATGCTGTAGTTGCAACAGACGCTGAGCCAGGAGTGGCACCTCCAGCACTCAGAACCTATACAAGACGAGTCCCTAAGGACGAATGGACTCAAGAGATGAAGGAGAAGATACAACTCAACTTCAAAGCTAATATCTTCTCTGCGCCTTGCCCAAAGTAGAATACGACAAGATTGTGTCGTGTGACACCGCTCAAGAAATTTGGGAGAGATTACACATGCTGCATGAAGGAAATGATGAAGTCAAGGAAACCAAGGTATCAATGCTCGTACATAAGTACGAGTCCTTCTGCATGCAACCTGAGGAAACCATTGACAACATGTCAATAAGGTTTCTCCACATCATAAATCAGCTAAAGGTCTTGGGAAAGACCTACTCCAACGCTGAGATGGTGAGGAAAATTCTCAGAAGCCTCTCTGCCAAGTGGCGCCCAAAGGTGACAGCGATCCAAGAAGCAAAGGATCTAAACCAGCTGGGTTTAGATGTATTGTTTGGCTCACTCAGAACTCACGAGATTGAGCTTGAAGGACTGCTTGGAGGACCATCTTCATCCTCAAGACCTCAGAAAGCTCTGGCTCTGAAAAGTCAGATCAAAAAGACTTCAAAAGCCCTAAAGGCTGAAGAAATATCTGAGTCTGAAAACGATCAAAACTCAGATTCCGATGAAGATGACATCTCTCTTCTAGTAAGGAAAATGAAGAAAGCTTGGAAGAGAAGACCAAGCAAAGACAAAGAGATCACCCCTAGAAAAGGAAAGTCAAAGCCTTCTGATGCCACATGTTTCGGCTGTGGAGAAAGGGCCACTTCAGAACGGAGTGCCCTCAGAACAAGGGAAAGAAGAAGTTCATTCCCAAGAAGAGAAGAAGGCAATGGCTGCTACATGGAGTGACTCAGAAGAGGAAGGCTCTGAGTCAGCAAGTGAAGAGGAAGCTAATGTCTGCTTCATGGCCGGTACTGACTATATTCTGAAACAGAATCTGAGTCAGAAGAGGTACCAAACTCTCCTCCTCTCTCATACTCATACAATGAGATCTCAGAACTCTATGAAGAGCTTCTGAGAGACTCAAACGAATTAGCTAACAATTTCAGCAAACTAAGAAAGTCTTTTAAACACTTAGAAGCTGAAAATGCTAGACTAATTCAAGAAGTAGAGAACCTAAGGCTTGAAGAGATGACTTTAAAAATAGATATCTTGAAGGTCACAACCTCTATCAAGCTTTAGAAACAATGTCTTCTGTAACTGTTGAAAAGCCGAACTGGCTTTGATAGAATTACAAAAGACAAATGAGCTTCTCACTTCTGACTTAGTTAAGATGGTCAAGGGTGAAAAAAATGATGACACTCTTGCTTGGTGGTCAAAGACCTTACAAGGATAAGAGTGGACTTGGTTATGAAGAAATCTTCGAACCAAATGATATTGATCCACCTTAACTAAATCACCTCGCACGTGCATCGCATGTTTTAAAAATGGCCATGGTTCTGAAAAATGTCCTATGTTGGAAAAGGAAAAATCTCTAAGCCTCAGAAGGCTCAAAAGAAAACTCAGAAAGCAAAGCCTTCTAAGAAGACTAACCCCTCTCAGAAGGTAAAACTTCTCAGAAAGCAAGTGCTTCTGAAAAGGGCAAACAAAAGGTCTCTGACTCTCAAAACCATGACCCTTCTAAGAAAAGAAGGCAAAAGTCCAAGAAAGCTAACAAGCAAGGACCCAACAAAGAATGGGTACCTAAATTTGTTAACTTTGTGACTGCAGGTACATCATCAAGCGCTGCTCCACCACCACGATGAGCAGTGGTACCTTGACAGTGGTTGCTCAAGGCACATGATGGAAG
Source organism: Aeschynomene evenia (assembly GCA_013621005.1). Taxonomy (NCBI): domain Eukaryota; kingdom Viridiplantae; phylum Streptophyta; class Magnoliopsida; order Fabales; family Fabaceae; genus Aeschynomene; species Aeschynomene evenia. Next base: position 12,219,569 of record CM024264.1, on the reverse strand, counting down.
CAAGCACTGGTTCAGAAGCCTCAAGCCCAAAAAGGGCGGAACAGTGCGATTCGGTGATGGCGCTAAGGGAAGAGTCACTGCAATCGGAGATGTTGGTAAGGATTCCTCTCACAAATCTCAGATGTACTTTTGGTCGATGGCTTAACTCACAATCTATTAAGCATTAGTCAATTTTGTGACAAAGGCTTAAAGGTTGAGTTTTATGCCAAGTATTGTCATGTGATTAATCTCACAAATGACAAGATCGTTCTGGAAGGAAAACGTGTTGGTAACATCTATGTTATCCATCTGGATGATCTAAAGGATCAAAACGTGGAGTGCCTTGTCTCTGTCCAAGAAGACAAATGGCTATGGCATAAGAAACTTGGTCATGCCCATATGAGACTTCTTTCTGAACTCTCTCAGAAAGGACTTGTAAAGGGCCTTCCAGAATTAACTATCAGAAGGATGCAACCTGCGACTTCTGTGAAAAAGGGAAACAGACCAAAGCTTCCTTTCCCAGTAAAAGTGGTATTTCTACTCAGAAACCACTGGAACTGCTCCACATGGATCTCTTTGGACCAACCAGAACGGCTTCTCTTTCTGGAAAACGCTATGGTCTTGTCATAGTGGATGATTACTCCAGATTCACTTGGGTTTTCTTTCTAGCCTCTAAGGAAGAAACTTTTGAGAAGTTCAAAGCATTTGCAAAAAGAGTTTCAACAGAAAAGGATTCGCACATTCATGCCATAAGATCAGATCATGGTGGTGAATTTGAGAACCATGCTTTCGAAAAGTTTTGTGAAAATCTGGGCATTGCTCACGAATTCTCATCTCCAGAACTCCTCAACAAAATGGAGTGGCTGAGAGAAAGAATCGAAGCCTTCAAGAGATGGCAAGAACAATGCTCTTAGAAAGCGGACTTTCAAAAGGTTTCTGGGCTGAAGCAGTTAACACTTCATGCTACATTCAGAATCGAGTCTTTCTGAGACCAATTCTGAAAAGACACCTTACGAGTTATGGAAGAATAAAATACCAAACATTTCTTATTTCCATGTATTTGGTTCTTCTTGTTTTATTCTCAACACAAAGGACAAACTCTCTAAGTTTGATCCTAAGTCCGATGATGGATGCTTCCTAGGATACTCCTCAGTCTCTAAAGCTTACAGAGTATATAACAAAAGGAGTAAATGTGTTGAAGAGACAATCCATATTAAGTTCAAAGAACTTAGTAAGGACATGTCTCAGAAAGATGCAGACTTAGAAGATGAGTTTGAGAAACTCAACATCACTTATGAGAAAGCCAAAAAGAAGATTCTTATAGATGATGAGACTGACTTCCAACCCATGGAACAACCATCTCCATCTAAAGAAAAAATCCAGTAGCATCATCGAAGCTCCAGAACCTAGAGAATCTACTTCTCCAAATGAAATGGAATTTAGATTCTCAGAAGGTCAAGCCTTTGATGACTCAGAAAGAGAACCTTCTGTGTCTCCTTCTCAGAACCCTACTCCTAAAGGGATTAGAGGCTCAAGAGACTTGAAGAACGTCTCTCAGAATGAAGTCTTGGGTAATCCAGAACGTGGCGTAAGAACTAGAAGGAACTACACAATCTTGCTATGGTTTCTGAACTTGAACCAGACTCCATAGAAGAGGCGTTAGATGATCCTAGCTGGGTAAATGCCATGCAGGATGAACTTGACCAATTCGAGAGAAATCAAGTTTGGAAACTAACTCAGAAGCCCAAAGGCAAAAGTGTCATTGGGACTAAATGGGTGTTTCGAAACAAACTTGATGAAAACGGTCAAGTCGTGAGAAACAAGGCTAGATTGGTTGCTCAAGGGTACAACCAACAAGAAGGGATAGACTACGATGAAACTTTTGCTCCAGTCGCAAGATTGGAAGCTATCAGAATGTTGCTAGCTTTTGCTGCACACAAAGGTTTCAAACTCTATCAGATGGATGTTAAGTCTGCCTTCTTGAATGGATACCTTTCTGAGGAAGTTTATGTAAAACAACCTCCTGGTTTTGTGAATGATGCATTCCCGGATCACGTATTTAAGCTTACAAAGGCTCTCTATGGTCTGAAACAAGCTCCAAGAGCTTGGTACGATAGATTGAGCTCTTTCCTACTTAAAAACGGATTCTCAAGAGGGAAAGTGGACACAAACTCTCTTTACACTCTCAGAAGACTTTGGCTTCTTGATTGTCCAAATTTATGTTGATGACATAATATTTGGCGCAACCAATGAATACCTTTGCAAAGAATTCTCCAAGCTTATGCAAGGTGAATTCGAGATGAGCATGATGGGAGAATTAAAATTCTTCCTAGGATTGCAAATCAAGCAAGAGTCAGAAGGGACAGTTATCCACCAAGAGAAGTACACCAAAGAACTTCTGAGGAAGTTTCTGATGGATAAGGCCAAACCCATGAGCACTCCCATGCATCCCTCTCAAGTAATTGACTTGGATGAAGATGGTGAGAAAGTCTCAGAAAGCAACTATCGAGGGATGATTGGCTCACTTCTCTACTTAACTGCCTCCAGACCAGATATTCAACTTAGTGTTAGGATCTGTGCTAGATTCCAATCTAAGCCTAAGCAATCACATTTAACTGCAGTTAAACGAATTTTACGATATTTAAGTGGAACTACTAATCTTGGTCTTTGGTACGAGAAAGGTTGTTCTTCTGATGTTGTAGGATATTGTGATGCTGACTACGCTGGAGATAGGATCGATCGCAAAAGCACAAATGGCTGCTGCTGCTTCTTTGGAAAATGCTTGATCACTTGGTCCTGCAAGAAGCAAAATACGATCGCCCTATCAACTGCTGAAGCTGAATATGTGTCTGCTGCGAACTGCTGCTCTCAGATGCTCTGGATTAAGAATCAGCTACTTGATTATCATCTAAGGTACACCAAAATTCCTATCCTTTGCGATAATACAAGTGCTATCAACTTAGCTAAGAATCCTATTCAGCATTCTCGATCCAAGCACATTGATATAAAACATCATTTTATTCGGGATCATGTGCAAAAAGGCGACATTGAACTCAAATTTGTGAGATACTGAGGATCAAATCTCAGATATATTTACAAAGCCTTTACCCGAGGATCGTTTCAATGTTCTGAAAGGACTTCTTAAGTTAAGACGTTTCTAAGTACTTTGAAATTAAAAACTTTTTCTTAGAAACTCCCTTAGTCCTAGTTTAGACTCTGAGACAAACATTAGAACTAAGCTTCTGAGCTAGAAGTAGGAAAAACACAGAAAACTCTATCTGAGAAAATTTGTTCTCAGAAGACTCATTCCTCAGAAAGGAGATCTTTCTGAAACATTTCTCAGAAGGAGTATTTCTCAGAAGGACCACCTCTATCAGAAGGGTACTTCCGAGAAACAAGTTACCAACGGTAACTTTTGGATAAGCGTCAGAAACGGCTAGTTACAAGCCAGTTCTATAAATACTCATGGCATTGTTCCATTTGAGCACTTTGCGCTTAAACATACCAAAACTCTGCCAAATCCTCTCCTCGCTTTCCAATCTTCATTTGTTTCTCTCTCTCTCTCTGCTATTTCTACTCTCTTGTTCTTCTCTATCTCCTCTCATCTCTTCTCAAACTTAAACCTTTCTTCCAAATGGCCTTCTCTGGAGAGATTAAGGGCTTAATGAGAAACAACCTCAATGAAGTATCCGAAGATATTCTCTACGACAATGAGGAGATGCAATCCTTATTCCACAAGACTTATCTTCCAAGAAATCTTGCTATGGGAAGGGTACTACCTCTCAACGTATACAATCAAGTGGATGAACTTCAACTCACTTTCCTCAAGCAACCTGGATGGCCAACCATGATGAGCTCCGAGGACGTGTGCTACCCAAATGTGGTGAGAGCATTCTATTCGCAAATAGAAAGGTTCACCAACAAAGGGGTCAAAAGCACGATTGCTGATCAGCAAATCCGTTTCTCCTCCTCTGACATCAACAAAGTTTTCAAGACCTTGAATGGTGGTGCTGTCATCGCCGACGACCCAGAATGGGTCAAGGAGGTAGATGACTCAGAAGAAGAAGTGGTGACACTTCTGACTGGTAGCAATAGTCTACCACTCAAGGGCGTAAAGGTGCCTCATCTTACGCAAGAGGCCAGAATCATCTTCTCAGTTGTTTCAACATACCCTTCTCCCTCGGATTGGAGACATGGGGAACGTTACCACCATGGATGCATGCCTATTGTACCACCTGCTGAAAAAGGAAGAGTAGATTTTGGAAGGATGGTGCTCAACTACATGATGCACCAAGCTCATCCTAAGAGGGCTCTCACAAGTCTACCTTACGGAAGCCTTCTGACCAGAATCCTCGACCATCTCTCCTTCCCACTTGAGGAATACGAGTATGTCTTCAACCACAGCAAATTCACCATGGTCACCTTCAACAACATCAAGAAGAAGAAGGTACAGAGACGGGGGCACCTAAGAAGAAGGGGGAAGCAAAGCCTTCTAGGGAGCTGCCGGTCCCAAACAACCTTCTAAGGTTGAAAAAAGGAAAGGAAAAAGGTTTCCGATCCTTCAGAGAAGAGAAGAAGAAGCAAAAATTGACTCATCCTTCTCCGACAAGGGTGACAAGGAGTATGGCTTTGAGGAAGCTCAGAAGACTCCTCAGAAGAAACCTGAGGTTGTTGAGGCTGCTGAAGACTCAGAAGAAACAACTTCTGAGCAACTCCTGACCAGAAAGAGGAAAGCACCTCCAACTCTCCAAGTCCAGACGTGCCACCAGAAGGGAAAAAGAAACGTGGTCGTTTGGTAAAAAGCTTACTCTAAAACTCCACTTCCTTTCTTAAATCTTCTTCTACTTCAATTCCTGTTTCTGATTCTGTTGCTGGTTTTAAACCCACCAAATTTAAAACTAAACTCCTGCATTCCTTGAATTATCAGGGAAAGTCTCACAAAGGAGTGGGGATAAAAACCACTAAGAAACAGAGCCCGCCGAAGCCGACGGGTAAAGAAATTATAGCAGTTGCTGCTGTTGCCACTACTACCGCTGCTGTTGCTGCTGCTGAAGAAGAAGCAGAAGCTTCTCATCACTCCTCCCCCTCTGGGAATGTCTCTCAACCCGAGAAGACGTTCAGGGGCATGAAGGAAATGTTGCTGATTCTGCGTCTGAGGAAGAAGATGCGGCAAGCTTCCGCATTGAGCATCGCACTCCAGATGCTGGAAGCTCCAAGAAAGAGCCACAGAAGAAGCCCTCTGAGGTTTCTATGGTGGAACTCTCTGAGGCAACCACAACCGAGGCTGCTGCTGTGAATGCTGAGTCACTGGCTCAGACAATGCTTGATGTCCAGAAGGAACTGGATCAACCCTCTGAGACTCCAGAAGCTGCTCAGATGCAACCACAACAACAACTACAGCATGAGGAAGCCTTACTTGAACCAACTTCTGAGGTTGGTCCCCTCTCTTCTGAGATCCCTTCGGAACATGAGGAAACTCATGTCTCAACACATGAAGTAGTGCCAGGGACCACCAGCACTGGGCTCAGCTCAGAGGTGGGCGCTGACGCTACCGTGGCTGCCGGAGTTGCAGCAGTTGAGGCATTTGTTGCCCACAGTTCCTTGGAAGGAACTCTATCTGTGAAGGACTCTCAGAAGGAACCAGAGGTTTCTCCTCTAGATCTAACAGAAGTTCCTCCTCCATCCTTCAATCAACAGGGTCCTACCTTCTCAATTACGGACTCGATGATTAGTCCTGGCTTCCAGCTGGGAAGAATGGTAGTCACACCACCCTCTGTGCAATTTCGGCCTTTCTTTGGTCGAACTGAGAAGTTGAAGTGCATTGAAGCCATACATAGCCAGATCTCAACTTTCAACCTCTCCGAAGATGCTCAGACCTCTGGTGCTATGGAGCAACCATCAGCTCGGCAACCTTCTGATCTAGACCTTGCTCTAGTTTCTGAGGACACTCAGAGGCAGCCTTCTATTGAACTCGCTGCTATTGAAGACAAAGCTGTCCAAGAAGAAGAACTTCCTGAATATCAACAGAGGGATATCATCGATGAGGTTCTTGAGGCTGAAGTCTCTCGCCCTCCTCCATCTCCACCCTCATCTTCTCAACAGCCTTCCACTTCCTCTGAACTACCTCCAGAATGCGCTCCGAATGCGACTCAGAGCGAGATTCTCATGGAGATATGCCAGCTGCTACGCTACATTGCCAGAAGGCAGTAGTTCTAAGTCAATGATGGCGTTTATGTCTTAGCCACCCTTTTTGATATAACAAAGGGGGAGTAGATAAATGATAAAATTTTTGTACATTGGCTATACGTAAACACTAGGCTAGGACTTAGGGGGAGCAACAACTTAGGGGGAGCCAAATATTTTGTATCTCTACAAAACCATCAATGAAAAATCATTATTTTGGCATCTCATGTTTTACTTAATTCCATGCTTATTCTTAATTATTTGGCATCTATTGATTTACTTAGCCTGGTATTTCTGAATTTCATACGAATGTTCATCAAGAAATACACGCTATGTAATTGATAATCTCAAACAGTAATCATACATTGCATACTTTAACTGTTGATTATCACAGCCTTCTAAGAAAATAACTAAGCCTTCTCTTAGAAAGCTAAGTTAGTTTCTAAGAAAGCAAAAGTGCATTCTGAATAAGTTGTGAACTTACTCAGAAACACTTCTGAACTTAAGCAAAATTATTATCTTAAGACTTAAGTTGTTATCATCAAAAAGGGGGAGATTGTAAGCTCCAGAACCCTTCTGAGAGAATTAGGCATAATTCTCTTAGAGTAATGAAAGTTTTAATGATAACAAGGTAAGCCATAAGTATAAAAATTTTACTTAAGGTTTTGCTAATATGTGCGCTAAGTGTCTCAGAAAGCTTTAAATTATTGCAATACCATGAGCAAAGACCAAGACAAAACATCAAGTAGCCTCGAGATCAATTGATAAAATCATAGCGCCAAAGATATCAGAAAGGATGTCTCAGAAGCGCAGAAGGTGAAAACATGTTTCTGAGGAAAGAACACTGTCGCCTCAGAAGAGTCTCAGAAGACCTTGCGACTAGTAGTTCTCAGAAGGGTCTTCCCTCAGAAGGTTCGCCTCAGAAGTCCGTACAACTCTCAGAAAGTTGGACTCAGAAGCAACCAAGTGTTTGGACTCAAGGGATCGCAAGCAGTCTCAGAAAGCTCGCTACAACTAACTAAGGAAGTGGGAACACGCGCACTGTGCAGTTCTGAAAAGTTCCTCATTTCGCGCTGACTGTAGCAGGGAGCCGTTCTGAAAAGGACACAGCCACATAAGCAAAGTGAAAGCTTCTAATTTCGCGGCTCTTTGATGCCTATATATATGAGTTCAATTCCAGAGCAATGTGAAAAACTCTTGCGCTAAAAACTCTTGATTAAACGTGCAAAAACTCTGCTGAATTGAAAATCATCTGCGAAAACTTAGAACTTTCTCAGAAAGAATTTTACGGAATTGTTCTTTCAACTTTGCGAAAATCTTCTAGTTCTATATTGGTGTAAATTCTTACAATTGTAAGTTAAATCTAGAAGTCTACTAAGGGTCAAATTAAGTTTGTAACTTAATCCTAGTAGTTCGTTTTCAAAGCAAAAACAACTTTCCAAAAAACGCTAAGTCTTTCGCTGTTTGAAGGCAGTTTAAGTCCTGGAAGTGTTTTTGAGGCAAAGTTTAAGTCCTTAAGTGTTTAAGGCAAAGAAGTCCTCAGTGTGAGGCAAGGAAGTCCTTAAGTGATTAAGGCAAAGAAGTCCTCTAGTGTTGGAGGCAAGGAAGTCCTCTAGTGTGAGGCAAGGAAATCCACTTCGGGTTGTGAAGTGGTGGAAGTCCTTTACTTGGTAAAGGCAGTGTTGTCTGGGAAGGCACTTTAAGAAGAATATCTAAGAACTCTCAACTGAAGGTTGAGGACTGGAGTAGGTTGGTTATAACCGAACCAGTATAAAATTCTTTGTGTTAAGCTTTTCTCCCTTGCTCTTTACATGCATAAATCTTTGAGAAAACTCTACCACGATTCTAATTAAGAGGTCTGTGAAAACCTTATTGATCAAAATCAGAAAGCTTTTAAGAAACTCTAACTTTAAGTCATTTTCTTAAAATTCCTCAGAAAGGAACTTTCTCAGAAAGACTAAGTTCTCAGGAACTTAATCTTCTCAGAAAGCAATTTCCGCTGCAAACTCTTAAATCTACCTTCTGAGTAAAACAACTTTCTAAGTAAAAGTTTTAAGAAGTAATTTTTTAAAACTTGCACGATTCAACCCCCCCTTCTCGTGCACACATACACTTTCACCACCTTCTCAGAACCTTATTCCTAGAGGATATAAAGGTTAAAGAGACTTGAAAAACGTCTCTCAGAATGAAGTCTTGGGTGATCCCTAGCGTGGTGTGAGAACCAGAAGGAACTACACGAATCTTGCTATGGTTTCTGAACTTGAACCAGAATCCATAGAAGAAGCGTTGGATGATCCTAGCTGGATAAATGCCATGCAGGAAGAGCTAGACCAATTCGAGAGAAACCAAGTTTGGAAACTTACTCAGAAACCCAAAGGCAAAAGTGTCATTGGGACTAAATGGGTGTTTCGAAACAAGCTTGATGAAAATGGTCAAGTCGTGAGAAATAAGGCCAGATTGGTTGCTCAAGGGTACAACCAATAAGAAAGGATAGACTATGACAAAACCTTTGCTCCAGTCGCAAGATTGGAAGCTATTAGAATGTTGCTAGCTTTGCTGCACACAAAGGCTTCAAGCTCTATCAGATGGATGTAAAATCCGCCTTCTTAAATGGATACCTTTCTGAGGAAGTTTATGTAAAACAACCTCTGGGTTTTGTGAATGATTCCTTCCCAGAACATGTATTTAAGCTTACAAAGGCTCTCTACGGTCTAAAACAAGCTCCCAGAGCTTAGTATGATGAGATCGAGCTCCTTCTTGCTTAAAACGGATTCTCAAGAGGGAAAGTTGACACTACACTATTTACCCTCTCAGAAGACTCTGGGTTCTTAATTGTCCAAATCTATGTTGATGACATAATTTTTGGTGCAACTAATGAGCGGCTATGTAAAGAATTCTCTAAGCTAATGCAAAGTGAATTCGAGATGAGCATGATGGGAGAACTTAAGTTCTTCTTAGGATTGCAAATCAAGCAAGAGTTAGAAGGGACTTTTATACATCAAGAGAACTATACCAAAGAACTTCTGAGGAAGTTTCTAATGGATAAAGCCAAGCCTATGAGCACTCCCATGCATCCTTCTCAAGTAATTGACTTGGATGAAGATGGTGAGAAAGTTTCAGAAAGCAACTCGTGGCATGAT